>JXCR01139960.1:119814-194682 GCA_002079205.1 Phalaenopsis hybrid cultivar | reverse complement strand
AAAATAATAATAATAATTAGATTTGCCGAATAAGTTTTCTCAATTTTGAGAATTCCTTGTTTNCTTACGGGCAAACCCCACACCAAAAATAGTGCCGACAGCTTCTGGCGACTCCGCTGGGGAAATGTTTCTCTCTCCATTTGAATCAAGAAAAAAAAATATCTTTATATATCGGTAATGTATTCATGTCANATTTCAATTTTCTCATAAAATCAGTCCTATACTTCTGATTTATTTTATTGAAAGTCAGTTTCAAATGTCTGAACTTTCCTTTGATATCGATATTTGTATCTTGAATTCTCATTCTAAGGTCAACCCTTACATGTTGATTCCTATTAAAAAAAATTTTCCCCAGCGGAAACAAATATCATACCCAAATTCACACTTCTTTCTAAGTCTAAGGATTTAGAAANTGTCCCTCATGAATCAAGATTACCTTTCTTCCGTTGGCATACTTTACCCATTTCTGTCATGGTNAATCCTAAATTGATTGGTCCTACACCTTCACAACAGTGAGAGAAACTAAAGCCCCATCAAATTACCTTTCCAGAGAGCCTCTATCATAGCCCTCAACCAATACCTGAAATGGGCTGTGGTCGAATTCATACTTAGGCTTTACACCAGAGCCAGAGGCTTCATCCTCAAGCTCTTTGGAGTATAACGAAGGTGTGAAGAATCTCTGATTGAGGCTACACCTCTCAGAGCAAAGGTATAACCTCACTCACTCTCCCGAGCCTTTACGAGCTCTCCATTTATAATGGCTTAATTTCATGGCCTATTAACCGTGNTATTTCTAATTGTTTTGTGTTATTGTTATAAAGGGGGCATGCGTTTTCATAGGCTACTTAGTCTATGAGAACTTTGGATTATTAACTATTTTAGAATATTGCGGACTCTTAATAGAAATGGAAACTTTATGTGCACCCATGCACGTGCTTGCATGTAATGTCCATATCAAAGAAATGACCAAATGTTATCAAACATCTACAAGCACCGAAAGAATGAAGAGTTTGTCTATGAAGCACAAACACTTCAAAATATTTTTCATGACTTTGTTGGAAACAAGCTAAATACAAAAAAAATATAACCTGAAAAATGTCTAACAAGCTCAAAATTGTACCAGTCATTTCAAACCAAAATCAAAGTTAAACATAAATGAAACGCAGCCCAACATAGGGAATACACATTCTATCTCACAATTAAGTGAAAATGTATTCAAATTAGAAGTTTCATCCAAAAAAATATGAAAAAGTAAAATCAAATTTGGTTGTTGAAAAACACAGAGAACACTAGAGATCATCTGCATGAAATTTCTCGCACGTATTCAGCTCTCCTTTTTTCATTAAGGGGTTATTTTTCAACTTCTAGGATGTAACCCAAGTAAGATTTAGGAAGTTATGTAAATCCAGATTTAATAAATTCTAAAAATTGTTTNAATGGATAAATAACTACGGGCATTCACTATCATTAGAGAAAATGTAAATTTAATCTAGAAATAGCTATTTAAACTTGTCGGAACTTTGCAATACCACAAACTTGGAAAAAGGAATGTTTAAATTCTTGCATAGAATAATTTAGAGAAAAAACATTTGGAACGCACTTGCATCTCACTTCAAATTAAAAATAAAGGCAGTTTCAATCATTACCATCATTGAATCAATCATTGCACTAGAGTGCCGTATTATATATATATATATATATATATAAACAAATACAACTAATGTTGCTTAATTGTTAATAAATAATAACTGTAAAAAATGACATTAGCAGAGAAATGAAATAACAAGTACAAGTTAATGGTACTGACCTTACAAAGTAAGATATTAGTGAGTATCATCAACCTTAACATTGTCAAATTCCGAAGGTTTTTTACTTTCGAATTCTGACAATGGCAAACCAGNTAGTCTGAATCAACGTACCCCACAACTGAAAGATCATTCTTCTGACTGCCAAAAATAATTCCATGTCCTACAGTACCCTTAAGATACCTAAAAATTCAATTGACTGCTTCTCAATGTCGCCTTCCAGGTTTAGCCATGTATTTGCAGACTTGACTAACAGCATGAGCCAAATCAGGACGAGTACATACCATAGCATACATTAAGCAGCCAACGACACTGGCATAAGGAACCTTAGCCATGTCTTCCATTTCTCTATCTGTCTTAANAATTTTAGTTTTTAATGAGAAGTTCATCACAACAATTACATTAACTAATTTTTTAACATTCATTAAATAATCCTTAATTTTTTATTTATCAATCAAATTAAAATTGAATTAATTAAATTAAGATTAGGTTATGATCATGCGTTAATTTTTCATTAGTTAATACTAAATTAAATTAAATAAAAATTAACTTAAAGTAAATTAAAAAAAACTCAAGTCATTAATTTCTTCAAAATCATTCTTTAATAAATACAAAAATTAATAAAAAAATTTTAAATTTTAAATTAATCAAATGAAAAAAAAATAGTAGTAATTTAATTAACTTAATTGCTAAATAACAAGCATTATTTAAATATCCACTACCATCCCCTCCCCCCTCGAGCCCAAAAAACCACTTGCTACCTTTCTCTCCTTCATGTCCTAAAACCTCTAACTTGCTATGTATGCGAAATCGTGTCTTTCTTGCCCTTCAGCTCCTGCCCCAAAATTCTTGTTGAGAAAATTAGGGCGAAGAAAAACAGTAATCGACACAAATCCAGAAGAACACAGAGATTTAACGAGANAAAAAAATTTTAAATTTTAAATTAATCAAATGAAAAAAAAATAGTAGTAATTTAATTAACTTAATTGCTAAAAACCACTTGCTACCTAGCATAATCGTGTCTAAAAACCAATTTTAAATTAATCAAATGATTAATTTTAGTAAATTAACAAGCATTATTTAAATATCCACTACCATCCCCTCCCCCCTCCAGCCCAAAAAACCACTTGCTACCTTTCTCTCCTTACTTGCTATGTATGCGAAATCGTGTCTTTCTCGCCCTTCAGCTCCTGGCGCAAAATTCTCAATGAAAAGTAGTGGCGTGCATCGTGATGGGTGCTTGGAGGAGAAGCGAGAAGTTTGTGACAGGCTTTTCGTTTGAAAGCAAAGTGAGTTCACGACATGCATTACAGGCTACATGATGACCTAGGTACCTTACTCCCGCTTCACTTTAACTGAATCTTTTAAGGGTCTGTTTGGCGCAACTGTTGATTATTTATAATCTGTTGATAAACAGAATATTCTGATAATCTGCAGATTATCAGAATAATCTGATTTGCTGTTTGGGGCATCTTATTCACATTAGTTTATTGGTGGTTAAATGATATTTCTGCCTCTGTCTGATAAAACTGTTCGGGACAGCTTATTCAGAATAGATTATTGATAGTACAGAAGCATATAGTGCAGAAACATACAATCATTATAGATCAGTTCCAAAAGATAACATACAGTTCTCACACTCTCGTGAGTACCAGAAGAAATAAAAAAAGTACAAAGACAAGTACAACTACAATGAGAAATATTAAAATATTTAATTTGAAACTCTGGCTACGTCTGTCCTCATCTGGAGAAGTAGAAGCAAAATCATAATCCCAAAGTTCTCGGATATGCTCAAATGACAAGCTTTCGGCCACCATTTATAACCAAAACAAAGTTCTCGAATGTGTGCAGGGAACAGTGAATGAGAAATAAGCAACTAACATAAGATAATTTCATTTGATTCTACATAACAATGATCACAAGCAAGTAAAAAAAAACTTGCATTACATTCAACTTATAGCATGATCATTAGCAAATCAAAGAAAACCAACATATATTCCTGATGTGCAATAAATAATGTCATTTTGTATGTACTTAACTCCCGAAATTCTAATGAACCAAGCTCATACCTATGTTTCCTATAAACAGGAATTATAACATGTCATTTTGTATATTAATTGTAGCCCATAAACATCAGCACATAAACTTGAAAAACAGGAAGAAATACCAGCTCATAAAGCTCTGATGCTATAATCATTGCCCAATACTATAACCATTAATGCTATCACTATTGCCCAATACTATAAACAAGAATTAATTGCAACCCATAAATTATAGATAAGAGCATGGATTCCTCTCATAGATAGGCCTAAAGCCCAGCAAAAATTGAAACAAAATTCAGGAGTTAGTTTTAAGGAAACAGAAAAAATCAACCCCAAAATTATGGAGCAATCAAAATGCATTCTCCACACTTTTCTTCACGCCTACCAAACATGGATTCCTCTCATAGAAAGTTCTAAAGCCCAGCAAAATTCAGGAGTTAGCTTTAAGGAAACAGAAAAAATCGAAACCAAATTTCTGGAGCAATCAAAATGCATTCTCCACACTTTTCTTCAGACCTAGCAAAATAATGAAAGGAAATCGTAAAACCATAAAAATCCATTCGGCGACCTTCGAATTGAGAAGGAAGAAGATGAAAGCCCTTGCTCTTCCATCAAGGAAGAAAAAAAAAACAAAGAACAGCGAGGTTCGACCGTTCACGACCATACCTTACAAATCAGAAAGAGAAATCGAAAGGAACACGATCTGATCTCCTCTAGAGTGAAGAAATTCGATTGCAGGCAACGAACGAGAAGGGAGAGCGCGAGGGGTATCTAGGGCAAAGATGATAACTGAACGCGGGATGCGGGTCTTGACCTGTGTCGAAGCCCTTAAGAAATTCTTCAAAGCGGGACGCAATGCGGCATAAATGATCAGACCGAACGGTCTCCCAAACACTGCGACGACGTTTTCAAAACGTCGTCGCACCTAAATAAGCTGCCCCAAACAGGCCCTTAAACTCAAGCTCGGGCAAAAAAGTGAGTTGAGCTCGGCATAACAAATTTACACCCCTTTTTTATAATGAAAGGAAGATTTATTTGTCTATTAATTTTTATGTATTTATATATCTAATATCTAAACTTTAACTTTTATATATCCACATATCGTATCGTAGATGATATGAGAGTTTCCTTCTTGATGTGAGCGAGTTGATCGAGAAACTCTCGCCCAAAGGTGCTTTGACGAAAGCCGCTTCCAAAGATCAGTCCAATAATACCACTCACTGGTAAATAGCCCAAGACTTCTTCGTGAATCTCCGCTATTTGAATATTGAACATCATAACCACGAATAAGAATGAAACGGCAATAGCTCCTATATGAACTACTAGAAGCTGGGTTGTTCGGGTCAAGTAGGAAATTCCAACGAGCCTTTCAAAAAAGTGAAACCTAACACCCATTGCTACTAGGAGTTGAGTGACTGAAAGTGTCCTTAGACGGATCGGGCAAAGGTGAAAGGTGGTTGTAACTAGGATCACGTTTGCCCATGCGATGGCTTGCCTCATGTATATAGTTTCTTTGGAACGTTCTTTGGAACGCCATGACATATTTCTGAATGTCGTGGTNACATGCCATTTTGTATATTAACTGCAGCCCATAAACATCAGCACATAAACTTGAAAAACAGGAAGAAATACCGGCTCATAAAGCTCTGATGATATAACCATTGCCCAATATTATAACCATTGATGCTATAACTATTGCCCAATACTATAAACAGGAATTAATTGCAACCCATAAATTATAGATAAGAGCATGGATTCCTCTCATAGATACGTCTAAAGCCCAGCAAAAATTGAAACAAAATTCGGGAGTTAGTTTTAAGGAAATAGAAAAAATCAACCCTAAAATTATAGAGCAATCAAAATGCATTCTCCACGCTTTTCTTCACGCCTACCAAACATGGATTCCTCTCATAGAAAGTTCTAAAGCCCAGCAAAATTCAGGAGTTAGCTTTAAGGAAACAGAAAAAATCGAAACCAAATTTCTGGAGCAATCAAAATGCATTCTCCACACTTTTCTTCAAACCTAGCAAAATAATGAAAGGAAATCATAAAACCATAAAAATTCATTCGGCGACCTTCGAATTGAGAAGAAAAAAGATGAAAGCCCTTGCTCTTCCATCAAGGATGAAAAAAAAAACAAATAACAACAAGGTTTGACCGTTCACGGCTATACTTATGAAGTAGAAAGAGAAATCGAAAGGAACGCGGTCTGATCTCCTCTAGGGTGAAGAAATTTGATTGCAGGCAACGAACCAGGAAGGGAGAGCGCGAGGGGTATCTAGGGCAAAGATGATAACTGAACGCGGGACGCGGGTCTTGACCCGCGTCGAAGCCCTTAAGAAATTCTTCAAAGCGGGACGCAATGCAGCGTAAATGATCAGACCGAACGGTCTCCCAAACACTGCGACGATGTTTTCAAAACGCTGTCGCACCTAAATAAGCTTGCTCCAAACAGGCCCTAAACTCAAGCTCGGGCAAACAAGTGAGTTGAGCTCGGCATAACAAATTTACACCCCTTTTTTATAATGAAAGGAAGATTTATATGCCTATTAATTTTTATGTATTTATATATCTAATATTTAAACTTTAACTTTTATATTTATATATATATATATATGTCATCTTTCTATTCATAGAAATATGCATTTCATTTTTCAAAAATTAACATATTTGCATAATCTACCCAGCAATCAAATCTACTAAATCCTGGTTTAAGTAGAAAATGCGTTAGGTCCGAATTAGTAAATCCAAAAATTTAAAAAGGTCATTTTCACCATTTGACAAAATTAAAGTTAAATCCTGCCTATATCCCACCTTAAATTTGTTAACAAGCAACCCCTAATATATTTATGCTATTTTAGTACTTTTTATTATGAAGCGAATAATCAAACAGAATATAACCACCCAAGTTATAATATTTTAAAAACGACACTACTTCAAAAATAGCTAACATAAAAAATTGCTTGAACAAATCAAAAAAATAAATGAAAAGGAAGTTATCATATATGATAGTTGGATTCCAAGACAAAATAGACATTAATCTTATAAGGATTATAAGCACAAAGAAGACCTCTTATTGATTTTATTCATATAATCTAAAGCTATATTTTTAAAGGCAATCATATAGAAAGAGGCATATGAAGATAAATTGGTTCGAAGTATTAGGTAAAACAGTAGAAACACAAATAATAATAATTTTCATTAATATTAAGATAAGGTTAATACATGACTCGGATAGAAATAACAACACAAAATATAAAACACCACAAGCAAATACTCCTAGATACGCAGGAGGAAGGATGGTAGAGGTCGGCTAGAGGGATCGAGATGATTAGGAGGGATGGCGGCAGTCACAGAAGGCGGGGTGGTAGCGATGGGAAGGGGCGGAATTATAGGGACAATAAGTAGGAAGGGTTGTAGGTGGTCGGCAGCGGTATGGGGGTGGTTGGGAGATGCTTGAAAGGAGTTAGGAAGGTGGGACAACAGTAGTAATCTGCAGGAAGGGGAATGGTTGAATGCAGAGGTGACGGATGGAGGGTGCGGCGACAGAGGAGTGGGGGAGGAGAAGGTTTGGGGAAGGTAAAAAGAGAGGATACAATCACTACCTTGGAGGGGATATAGTTGGAGCACCACCACCTCCTCAGATACATCCCATAAAGGGAAAGAGGCTCCACACAGAAGATATGAAACTGAACACAGCAAGAACTGACTCCCTACATGCCTAAGACAACTTATAGGCTCCCTCCGGACAGAGGAAGCTTCTACACAAAAGAAGAGAGTGGGAAGCCTAGAGAAATCCAAAAAGCACTTCCTAGGGAAACTGATTTGGAAAGCCCCAAGCTAGATCGTGATAGTTCGCGATCCCTGCTGCGATCCTTCCCGCCTTCGCGCGAGATCTCCCACAATCGCATTCCCTCGCGAGGATTTGTGAACTCACGGTCCCCCTTCTGCGATGCCCAACGGGTTGGCCTTGTGATTTGAAATGTCCGAACCGAGCGTTGTTCAGACCATGCACTATTTTAGTGCCCGTAATCGGGAGTTGTTAGCGCCTGTCACATAAATTTTACTAAAAGAATATATCAAGCAAATGATTATGGGGTTGGTTAACATAAATGGTTTGAAAATCACCAATGATGCATCATGTGCAAAGCAACAAAAATACTAATGGAGACCAAATAGCCCAGGTATTTTCTTGGAATTGATCATTCTTAAATTATAGTATATATGCTGCAAGGACAAAAAGATGATGATAAGATAAGCTATAAAGAGAAAAATTGGATCACAAATATCACAAAAATTGAAACCTTCATAAATCATTTTTATCATGAATCACTTGTGGAGGCCTTCAATCTTTCAATAAATTTGTGAAGCTATATATATTGTCAATTTACAGGCACTCAATTTGCATAAAAAAAGCATTATGCTTAAACAACAACAAAAACAACAACACCAGTATAATATGATTAAAAAAATAAATATTAAAGCATACAACAACAACAACAACAATAACAAAGATTTAACCCCACTACGTGGGGTCGGCCACATGAATCCTTTTTCTCCATTGCGTCCTATTTAGTGTCATATTTTCATTTAGTTATAATAAGAGATCATTTTTAATACAATAAGCCCAAGTCTTCCTAAGTCTACCTCTGCCTTTCTTAACACATTATGCTTAAGTACTTCAAAATTATAGAACAAGAATTACAAACTAGAATAATTAGTGACAAGTAAAGCATGTATCGAGAAGATGATGTGGATAAAAAAATATATTTGGAAATTTGGGGTGGGGAAAAATAAATTACATTGTTTCTTTTATGGAGTCAATACATGGGGGTATTAAAAGTAGGTATACAAATAAGCATTATCATCACCTCATGCAAGACATGTATTCTATGCTTAAAAGAGTGAAAAGAGATAATATATCGACATGAAGGATATAAAAATAATGAGGAGCCGACATTTTTTAAGGTGACAAAAGACATTTTCATACAAAGGTAAATAAAAATAATATTGCCCTTCATCACTAAACTCACTCCCTTAATGTTGATATTATTTAACTAACCTATGCTTAGCATACCAACTGAGAATTAATCTTGTTAAATGCATTCTTTTCTTAGATATTATAATTATGTTTGGCTAAATAAAGCTCAAAATCACGTTAATATACCAAGATATCTAATGAAATAAATTGAAAAGGTTTTTTACCAAATGTTGAAGAAAAAGCAATAGTAAGTATAATGTGTGCTAAGNTTATAAGGATTATAAGCACAAAGAAGACCTCTTATTGATTTTATTCATATAATCTAAAGCTATATTTTTAAAAGCCATCATATAGAAAGAGGCATATGAAGATAAATTGGTTCGAAGTATTAGGGAAAACAGTAGAAAAACAAAAAATAATAATTTTCATTAATATTAAGATAAGGTTAATACATGACTCAGATAGAAATAACAACACAAAATATAAAACAACACAAGCAAATACTCCCAGATGTATCCCAATGGATGGTAGAGGTCGGCTAGAGGGATCGAGATGATTAGGGGGGATGGCGGCAGTCACAGAAGGCGGGGTGGTAGCGTTGGGAAGGGGCAGAATTATAGGGACAATAAGTAGGAAGGGTTGTAGGTGGTCGGCAGCGATATGGGGGTGGTTGGGAGACGCTTGAAAGGAGTTAGGAAGGTGGGACAACAGTAGTAATCTGCAGGAAGGGGAATGGTTGAATGTAGAGGTGACAGATGGAGGGTGCGGCGACAGAAGAGTGGGGGAGGAGAAGGTTTGGGGAAGGTAAAAAGGAAGGATACAATCACCACCTTAGAGGGGATATAGCCGGATCACCACCACCTCCTCAGATACATCCCATAAAGGGAAAGAGGCTCCACAAAGAAGATATGAAACTGAACACAGCAAGAACTGACTCCCTACATGCCTAAGTCAACCTATAGGCTCCCTCCGGACAGAGGAAGCTTCTACACAAAAGAAGAGAGTGGGAAGCCTAGAGAAATCCAAAAAGCACTTCCTAGGGAAACTGATTTGTGATGCCCCAAGCTGGGTCGTGATAGTTTGCGATCCCTGCTGCGATCCTTCCCGCATTCGCGCGAGATCTCCCACAATCGCATTCCCTCGCGAAGATTTGTGAACTCACGGTCCCCCTCCTGCGATGCCCAACGGGTTGGCCTTGTGATTTGAAATGCCTGAACCGAGCGTTGTTCAGACCATGCACTATTTTAGTGCCCGTAATCGGGAGTTGTTAGCGCCTATCACATAAATTTTACTGAAAGAATATATCAAGCAAATGATCATGGGGTTGGATAACATAAATGGTTTGAAAAATTACCAAAGATGCATCATGTGCAAAGCAACAACAATACTAATGGAGACCAAATACCCCAGGGAATTGATCATTCATACATTGAACCTTAAATTATAGTATATTGCTCCGAGGACAAAAAGAGGATGATGAGATAAGCTATAAAGAGAAAAATTGGATCATAAATATCACAAAAATTGAAACCGTCATAAATCATTTTTATCATGAATCACTTGTGGAGGCCTTCAATCTTTCAATAAATTTGTGAAGCTATATATATTGTCAATTTATAGGCACTCAATTTGCATAAAAAAAGCATTATGCTTAAACAACAACAAAAACAACACCACCTTAATCCCACTACGTGGGGTCGGCTTCATGAATCATTTTTCTCCATTGCGTCCTATTTAGTGTCATATTTTCATTTAGTTCTAGTACATTAAGATCATTTTTAATACAATAAGCCCAAGTTTTCCTAAGTCTACCTCTGCCTTTCTTAACACATTATGCTTAAGTACTTCAAAATTATAGAATAAGAATTACAAACTAGAACAATTAGTGACAAGTAAAACATGTATCCAGAAGATGATATGGATAAAAAAATATATTTGGAAATTTGGGGTGGGGAAAAATGTAAGGTGACGAAAGACATTTTCATACAAAGGTAAATAAAAATAATATTGCCATTCATCACTTAACCCACTCCCTTAATGTTGATAATATTTAACTAACCTATGCTTAGCATACCAACTGAGAATTAATCTTGTTAAATGCATTCTTTTCTTAGATACCATAATTATGTTTGGCTAAAGAAAGCTCAAAATCACGTTAATATACCAAGATATCTAATGAAAAAAATTGAAAAGGTTTTTTCCCAAATGTTGAAGAAAAAGCAATAGTAAGTATAATGTGTGCTAACTTCTTTACACTTAGTGGGGTTTTGTCAATCAAAACTTCGTAACTTGTAAACATACTATGAATGCAAAAGCTTACAGGATGTTTTATCATGCCATTTCCCTAAAACAATAAAATTTGGCTTCTAAACTATTAGAACAACCATATTGCCCATTTCATTACAAAAAAAAAAAATGGAGAATATATCTTTTATAAATTCAATAGAGGAAAAAGTTTAATACTTAGTGGGGATAAAGCAGTGATATTTATGCACTGCAATCTTCCTGTTTTATCAAGAATCTAAAGAGACTATATAGTTGTATATTGGTGGAAATATATTAATAGATTACATTAGAATGCTCTAAGTTCCTTGAAAAAGAAATGAAGCTGAAGGAACTATTAAAAAGGACAGGAGTATAATTACTTTAGTATTGAATGTGTTAGCATCAATTATTCATACATCATTGATATGCTGAAAGTCATATTTTGTTTAATTGTTTAGAATAAGCATGAATGATAATCTTTTTAAGGATTTTTTATATATTTTTAGATGATGTTGATATTGGCAAAATAAGTATGATTAACGAAATTTAATGCTACTGTTTATTAAAAAATGCCAAACATTGCATAAGAAAAAAAATTTTAATTGTAATTAGCAATGTTTATTTTTCTTTTATTAATTTTAAACTTCTTTGTTTTTTTTTTTGGAAAAAGCCCTAGGGCAAATATATTAAAGAGGAAAACATACAGATATGTTGTATGGCGAGCCTAAAAGAAAGCACTCAACTCACACCATACAACACACACAAAATCCCAAAAAAGAAAAGATAAATTAAGATAAAAAAATCAAAAGCAATTAGCGCGCGCAAAAAGCTAGGTACCACTCAGTTTAGTCCTGCCTCTGCCTCGAGTTTTCGGAAGGGAGCCGACTAACAAATTGATGAGGTACGTACCATTACCCGAAGTAACCAAAGTATCATTCATCAAATTTCTGAGCTCAAGTAGGTCTTCATTCTTCTTCTTCCTTTTGGATGTGTAAACTTGTCATTCCTCATCCGAGGATTAACTCATCTGATCGGTGGATTGATCCAAAAGTGATCGGACAAGTGTAGACTGTTGCACATCATGAACCCCATGTGTCTGAGTAACATTAACATCTTGCTCGACCTGATGAGGCGGTAGAGAAGCAGTAGCAATGTTACCGTCCATAACATCAGTGATAGGTTCTAGGGCAGGTGAAGTCTGAAATGTATCCCTCGCCCCTACGAAAAGAGCTTCCCAAGATGAGGAAACTACAGCATTGTGTGGAAGCTGAATGATTAAAATATTGTCTGTGAAAAATAGTGACATCTTCAGGGGTATCCTTTTGATGATCAATTCTGTCAATAACTTGAAGCATATCAGGAGAAGGGGGGATCACTGCCTCTAGCAGAACACTTTGCTTCTTTAATCTGAGGTGGTGGTATAGATGATGACATTGAGAACTAAAGTGATCAAACATACGACAATTTGAATAATACGAAGGGAAACGTTCAATCACAACCTTTGCGAATATCCATGGTGTTATGTGTCTAACCAAATTTCCTCATAAGCGATGAAAGTGATGTCCCTTTCAACGAGTACACTGGTTTCAGATGGACGGGAAAGATTAAAAGTATGAATGTCCATTTTGAGCGGCTTGTCATAAGTTGAGGCAATATAGTACAAAATTTTTTGAGTAAAATAATGAAATTTTAGGTCAGGGAGGCGAATCCAAACCAGAATGATTGATGGTCAAAATCCACCAACTATTTCAGAATCTTCATTGTTTTGTTATCAATTCAGATTACTCTTCTAGCAAATAATTGTGAGTAATCCTCTTCATTATTAAGTTGAATAAGAATGTGTATTCCATCTAGAAGTCAATTTTTCACTCTCCAACAAGATGCATAAGCTCAAATTCCTTACGAATAAACTCCATTTTGGGATGACCATAAAAAAATTTCTCAACCAAATTCAGACAACAGAAGTAAGGAAGTTGATTACATTCAGCTTCTGTAAAAAAGATGACAGACTTCTCATTCTTCCTATCATATTTCTCGATATCTTTCGTCAACTCAAACGAAGGAGTAAAATAACACGATTTAGGAGTACCTAAGGCGTGGACTCCCGCAAGGGCAGTAGCATATGATTTGTCCAAAACCATCACAACAAGAGGGAGGCACAACGAAAGAACAACGAATTTGTAGTGGATGGAAGAGCGAAAAGCGAAAGGAGATAACCTGTAATTCTGCAGCAGCGGGCAAAACATAAAAGAGTGCAGAGGATGAGCCGTAGAAGACGGGAAAATCGCAATCGGGGCGAAGCCGCAGAAGACGGAGCCGCAGAAGACGAGCTGCAGAAGCGCGATCGGCCCTACAGCCCGTTCTTCAGCGAGCAGCAAGAACAAAGGCACAACTGACAACAGAAGACGAAACAGAGGAGCAAAACCTCTTCTTCGAGCGTGAAACAGCCGCAGAACAGACGACGCGCGACGAAAGTCGAGGCGAAGCCGACGCCACACGACGCAAACAAAGCACGACGTAAAAGGAGGAAACACGACGAAGACTAAATCGACGAAGAGATACCAGGTTTTGCCATAATGGCGAAACCTTAGCAGAGTGAAAACGAAGCAGACAACGCCATTATATAATGTTAAACTTCTCATGTGAAGTATATGATATTATACTCTGTTGAGTGATGCTTCTATATATTAAAAAAAACTAATATCAATTGTATTAATTACATATTTTCTATTTATAATATGTAAATAAAATATTGCATCCATGGCGTGTTATGGCCTACTTTTTATAGCTATGTCGTGTAATTGTGCCTATGTTGTCTCAACTTAGTACCTCATGCCAATATTTGTGCATGTCAAAACACACCACCAATGAGACTTGCAAATAAGGACTACTAAAACCAATTTGTACAAAAATACATAAACCCTTCTTTTAGGAAAAAAGGAGGCATGCAGAAGTTCTTTGGAATTCAAGACATTCAAACCTTTCTGTGAAGGCCAGTAAAATAAATGGTGGGAAATGCACAAGTCAGAAGACATAATGCTCAAGAATAAAGCTTTTTCTCCCATTATACTGAAGTAAACTGCTACCGATGCACCCCTCCATTGGGATCTTATTAATTCACTTTATATAATTCTGCAGCTTTTTTACAGATTGGTTCTAGAGCTGCAGAAACTGTGCTGGCACAGCAGAAGATTTATGTCAGCTATAACATTATGTTGAACTCCATTTTTCCAAAGATGTTGGTACTATTAATCAAGAAGCTACACCATGTCTAAAAGGATGAAAAGAGCTAAAGAAGATTAAAAAGATCATCCTGCCTCCTTCACTAAGCGGTTCTATTCAATGTCATCAGCAAAGCTTCTAAAGATGAGTTTCTAGAGTAGAACTGAACAGAGATTGCACATAAACTGATCCCAAACAACAATGATATTTCAAGAACCATCAATTATTTCATATATGCACCATCAACAATTTTGATTATGTAGAAAAAACACATATTTCTACAGTCATTCATCCAAGAATCAAGTATTCAAATTCATCATTTATAATTATGCAAGGTCATTGTTGATGAGGATTCTTTCAAAATAAACACCATGCATGCAATTTTTATGGATGGCTCTTCAGAAATACACAGGTTCCAATATTTAGAGAATATATATATATATTTAAAAATCATCTACATAGAAACATACTTCATACTTTAATGCCTGCATCCCTGCTTTTTCAGCATCAGCATCCAAGATGCCTGTATAGAAAAAGCAATACGCAAATGTCCTAAATAATAAGAGAAAGCACAAATAACTATTTTTGCAAATAATGTCTCATCAAAACAGAGATGTATATGTAAAAAGCCCGAAGACTCAGAGAAAGAAATAAAAAAGAATACAAATCAGTGAAGTGCATGCTATGTAGCATATCAATCAAATTCTAATCAACAATGATGTTGTAACAGCTCGAACTGTTACCCATCAAGGTATTGTTTGCTTTGTCCTAATGGCCTTACGGTTTTATTCTATTGCTGTAACTTCTAGGAGGTCACCCATCCTGGGAGTGCTCCCATACAAGCATGCTTAACCTTGAGAATTCTATTGAAATTTCAACTGCAAAGTACTCTCATACGCTTTTGAGTTCCTAATGAAATTCCACCCATCATATCAAAAGACGACTCGATTGAAAAGGTACACCAATGGGACAAATGTAAGGCCATTAGGCCAAAGCAGACACTATCTCAATGGAGTAGGGTTAGAGCCATTACAGACACGAAAACTTCTCAAATATACATCTTTAGAGAAAAACTAGAAAGATTTCTATCTATCTACCAATATGAGTTATTACAAATGTTGATTGTCACAAATAAATACAACAATATTTCAAATACATCAACAATCATATATTTAAGGAAGTAGAACTTGGGCAATATTACTCTATGAAGCTACACTATCTGATATTCATCATGCAATAGAAGACAAATCAAGAATTTTTTAAAATTAAGCAATTGGCATAAAAAATTGATTTGGAGCAGTTTCATGCTGAAGGTGTTTGGTCAAAATAAGCATCTTCAGAGAAATAAAAAAAAGCATGTCAAAATCATCTAAGAAAAGCATACCACAATTGTCTCGCTGGTCATATAACCTTCCTTCCACATTTAAACAATTTTCTAAAGTTTCTGAGTTCAAATACATGGCATCAACATCTAGTGCTTCAGCGTGTGGCTCTTCAAGTAAACAATCAACTTCAATAGCCTCCTCATTTGGGATGGCAGCAGAAATGTCACCCTGTTCCGTCTAATAAACAAAAGATAAAAGATAGAATACACAATTACACATTTGACACATTATAACTAATCCATCAAAAAGTAAAAGCATAACTCAAGGTAATAATTATCATATAATGTAGCAAATTTTCTGCCGACTTTGCAGTGAAAATTTATTGATGAAATTGAAAAAATAAAACAAAAATCATAAAAAATTTCAGGTAAAGAAAGTAAGTTCATAACAAAATCAAGCTGCTTATTTTTTTAAAAATATCATTATGCCTAAAATAGTTTAGAAAAGAAGTATCTATTGCAATTTAATATACTTAAATAACAAAAATCAAAAGCAAGATAGAAGTGAATTTTAAAATACAACAGTCTTTTATGAAATAGTCCCATTTTATCGTTTATTCAATATAGACTTAACAAACAAAACAAGGCATGTTATGACTATTAGGCATGACTCATATACCAAGAATTTGGAGTCTCTTGGAATTTGAGAGGTGTGTCTCCTGAAATGAAGATGTGTGTCTCTTGGTGTGAAGATGTGTCTCTTGGATTAATAAATTGGGGGGAGCGAAAGCGTGCTTGTAAATTTAGTTGTGGTTTTTATCAATAAATAGATGTGTAACCCTATGGGTATGTAACTCCTCTGAAATAGTGAATTCGTCACTCTGCTCCCGAAGATTACATGTCACTCTTCGCCGAACCTTGTTAAATCTCTGTATTCTTCTTCTGATTTTGTGTCGATTCTTGTTTTTTTTTCCCTTAAATTACACAACAATTGGTATCAGAGCGAGGTTCTAGGGCAGGGAAGAAAACTTTAGCGGCACAGGAAGTAAGAATAAAGATTTGGGGATTTGGAAGGTGAAGTCCGGGGGGTAGTTTTGCGGCAGTTCCTCGAAAGAGTTTGCGAAGGATTTCCAAAGGATTTCGAAGGGTTCGCGTGACAGCCAAGCGAGAGGATTCTCGATTGGCAGCACTTCAGGGAGGATCACGATACAGAAGTTCACGACATTTCAACATAGGAGAATTCGGGATAGACGAATTCAAAGGTCCGCAAGCTTCACGCGAACGCCACAGGGCAGAGGACTTGTGGCACAATTAGCTCGCGACAGGAGAAGCGGGCAAGGCAATTTCCGCGAAGGCATTGGATCGCGACAAAAGAAGGTTCACGATCAAGATCTACGCACGACAGGAGTTCGCGCGCAGAGGCAGAGGCGAATTCAGCGAAAAAGAGGCTTGAGTTTCGCGCGATTAGTTTCCAGTTCGCGGTTTTGGCAAACAAGCGCGAAGCAGTTCGCGATAGCGGCGAATCGCGACATCGGGCTTCTTCAGCGACATGCATCCGCGAGGTTTCTGCAGAGGAGTGCGAAGCAGACGGTTAGTGCGGAAGTTCGACAGTTCGCGCGAATAAAGAGTTCGTGCGGTACGCGGAAAGAGGTGGTTTGTGGTTCTCAGCAGGCTTCGATAACTTCAACGTTCGTCTTTTTGGTTAACGAGCAGACAACAACTTTAGGACGGTTTGCGAATTAAAAGTCGAACGTTGAAGTCGCTGAAGCCTGCTGAGAGCCGCAAACCACCTCTTCGCGTGTACCGTGCGAACTTTCTATTCGCGCGAACTGTTAGTAACCTTTCAGCTCATCAAGTTGCCCAAATGAAATGAGGTTCTTCTTCAGTTTAAGAATGTGTCTGACCTTTTGCAAAGTCTACTTGTTCTTATTTGGAAGTGCAATGTCAATATCTCTCACTCATACCACGTACAGAGCTTCTCCATCTGTCAGATATATTTTCCCAAAGTCTCCTGCAACATAATTTCGCATCAATTCCTGATGAAAAGTCTCCTGCAACAAAATTCCGCAGGAAGTGACTTTAGGTGGTTTGTGAATTTGGCGAAAAGTCTGAAGGGAGGCGTTCGCGAACAAGCGAAGCAGGAAGGAAGAGAAGGAATCTTTTGATTTCACCAGGGGAATATTGCCTTTGGATCTTTCCTTTGCTGGAGGCCCAAGGGAGGAAAATCTCGAATTTCCTGGGAGTGTGGAGTGAAGGAACAAACTTTGAGAGGACTGCAGCCACGAGAAGAAGAGGTAATCGAGAGGGGTTCGCTAGTTTCATAGGAATCAGAGGAGTTCAGCGATAAGAGGTCGGAAGCAAACTTTTCGTAGAGGCATTCGTGCAAAGGTGCGACGCGGGTCAGTGGCTCAGAACGACCAAGAAAGGTGCCTGCGAAGGCTAACAAGCATCGCAACAGTTCACGGAGCGGTTCATCTGGTGTTTGCAGAAGGTAGAGCAGGAGTTCGCAGAGAATCTGTCGGTGTTCGCGATAGGAGTTGCGATAGATGGTGCACGGCCAGCGGAGTTCTCAAATTTGTCGGAGGTGTTGCGACAGGTGAACTTGCGACAGATAGTGCTCGACCAGCGGAGTTCGCAAATTTGTCGCAGGAGGTGTTGCGACAGGTGGTGCTCGACCAGCGGATTATTCACAAATTTGTCGTAAGAGGAGTTGCGACAGGTGGAGTTCAGCAGGGTGCAGGAGAAGCGAGCAGGCGCGATTATTCCCGAACAGAGGTCTCGCGGAGGTATTTTGCAAAGAGTTTCGCCCGCGGGACAACATTTTAGCCGAGGTGTTGGCACGAACAGGAGCCTCGTTTTGCAAACAGAGGAACAAAGGAATTCGGTTAGCAGAGTTCGCAAGTTTGTCGCAGGAAGAGTTGCGACAGACAGAGTTCGACCAGCGAAGTTCATACGTTTGTCGCAAGAGAAATTGCGACAGGTGTAGTTCGCAAATTTTGCGGATTGTTCACAGGTTTGTCGCAGAAGAAATTGTAACAAGTGGAGTTCGGCTAGTATTCGCAGTATTTCAACCGAATTTTTTTGCGAACAGGAAAGGTGTTTCGCGTGAAAATTTTGATTCACGAATCACAGAAAACTGCGAAAAATTGCTGCAGTTGACAGAAAATTTCAGGTTTATTTGAATTTATTTGTGGTGTGTTTTGTTTTAATACAAGGCAAAAAAAATTCACTGCAATATTAATTTCAAATGACAATGTCTGGTACAAAATTCGAGATAATAAAGTTCGATGAAACAGGGAACTTCGAATTGTATCAAACAATGATGAAAGATTTGTTGGCACAACAAGGAATTTTGAAGGCATTGCGAGCTATGAAACCTGATAGTAAAATTTTATAAACTGTTGGAGAGTACAGTTGTAGATGAAGTTCACTCTGTCGGATCATATGATGAAAATGCAACAAGAAAGTTAACCAAGCCAGGTATTTTCAACAAGTTCTTGTGTTACTTGAACTTATTGAATGTTTGCAATTGCTAGTTGGTATGATTGCCCAACCCACTTTGGTGTAAGAAACTTCATAATGTATTTCTCCTAAGGGGCTGAATATTCACAAGGTGGAGATTTTTTCTCCTAAGGGGCTGAATATTCGCATGGTGGAAATTTTTTCACCTAAGGGGCTGGATATTCGCAAGGTGGAGATTTTCTCCTAATGGGCTGGATGTTCGCCAAGGTGGAGAATTGTTAGGTATGATTCATATACCAGGAATTTGAAGTCTCTTGGATTGGAGAGGTGTGTCTCCTGAAATGAAGATGTGTGTCTCTTGGTGTGAAGATATGTCTCTTGAATTAGTGGGTTAGGAGGAGCGAGGGCGTGTTTGTAAATTTATCTGTGGGTTTTGTCTAGAAATAAATGTGTCTCTATGGGTATGTAACTCCTCTGGAATAATGAATTTGCCGCTCTGCTCTCGAGGATGTAGGCATCTTTGCCGAACCTCGTTAAATCTGTGTTCTTCTGGTTTTGTGTCGATTATTGTTTTTTTTCGCCCTAAATTACACAACAATAACCATGATCAAATAGTATAACAAATTTATGCTGAATTTAAACCGAATCAGTTGATAAGCACAAGATATGACCTAGCATTAAAATTATAACTAATATATTGTTGCACCATCTTACCAGAAATAAAATTATTAAAATAGTGCATTAATTATAATGGGTAAAATATTATTTAATCAACTGACTTGCTATCTTATAATAAAATAATAAGTCTGTAAACACAACATGTCAAGTAGATCGTCACATATTAGTTGTTTTTTCTCAGGTATCTTCCTCTCAAACAATTGAGAATAAAAAAGGTAAAAAGAATTCTAATTGATGTGATCTCAATTTGTTAAGCAACCGTCAATCAATTAGTGCCTAAAGAAAAGTGCAAGAGCCATATTTCACTTAAGCCATTTGAGAAAAAAATGTTAAAAAATAGGGAAACGTTGGTATATGATGACGTTAAAAAGGTAAACATGGAAAAGAAAATGTTTCCCACCGCTACAAGTATTACAAATATCCATGATTCACCCGAATAAAATAATAATAATAAACCTTCATTTTTTTTCCTCTTGTGACTTCACCCAAATAAAATCTCCATTTTTAATCAACTTGCCCATACATTTTGGATAAAATTTTCTTGTACAAAAATCCAACTTTTCAACCTCCTTATATATTATGCGCTTTTATCGCCATTATGTTATTTAAGGATATGCATGAGAAAATATTCAAGTTCATGCTATGATTTGAAGTCTTCACAACTTTTTCCTAGCTTCGCACATAACTTTTTATATTTAATATCATGCAAATTCCACCGGATTTAGTGCCCAAAATGACTTTTAAGGTGGTGCAGAATCACTTCAGGTATTGAAGCTCATATTATTACACTTACATTTGTCTTCACAATACTTCAATATTACAATTTGAATTCTCATATTATTCATACACTACGAGAAACATGCAATTTATGATCGTATTTTATTTTGACACAAAATTAGCAATAATTTTGCGTTCGTTTATCGTCAAGCAATGTCCGTTGTTGCGAAAAATGGTTGTCATAATATAGTGTTGGCCTTAGCATCGGAATTATCGACATTTTTAATTTATTTAATAGCGCCAGCTAATTCCAATGTCAAGGTAGACACTAATGCCCTAATAAATCTAAGCCGTGCGACTGAGCATCATTTCTTCCCCTTTCCTTCGTTGCAAGCACTCTGGCGATTCTGCGTGATCTTCCTCCACCGAGCTAGTTTGGCGTTCTGTGGCCTTCTCCAGCGAAATCGTGGCTCCAGCGACCTACACTCCTCTCCAAACCCAATGTATAGTTTCTTTTTCATCTCGTGCGCCTCTTTTCATGAAATACTCCATTATTTTCATTTCTAGGGATGTAAAAATTGATATTTTGGTGTTAGGTATGTAATGCATATAATTAACTTTATTTTGTATGTGGTATTTGAAGTCTAAGTGTCAAATATGTAATGCATAGGACTTGTGTTGTTCTAGGGTGAAAAATGATGTTTAAATGTGTCAGATATGTACGTAAAAGAGTTGGTGTTGCTCCTAAAGTTGAAAAGAAAAACATAGAATTAAATTATGTTTTGCATAGATGAGAATGCTTAGGGGGATGAGTGGCTTTACACTTAGAGAGAAAATATGAAACGAATATGTCCGTCAAAAAGGTTGGTGCTGCTCCTGTAGTTGAAAAGATTAGAGAGAGTCATCCTAGATGGTTCGGCCACATTAAACGTCGATCATGTGATGAACCTGTTATGAGTGAACGTTTTTGGAAGTTCAGGTCTCTTGTTCAAAGTAAAAAAAGTTTGATCTAGGTGAGGATGCTATTAGTAGAATTCAAGTTGGAAGCTAGAAGTGGATGAAAGAAATAGGCCTATTGTGTGATTGAAAAGTGTCGTTTATATTTAAAGGAAATTTCGATAAGCTAAAGGCAATAATTTCAATGCTTTATAAGACAGAATGTTGTCCTATAAAAGAAAACATAAAATTAAATTAAGTTTTCCTTAGATGAGAATGCTTATGAGTGTCTTTACACTTAGAGAAAAAATGTAAAACGAATATATCAGTGAAAGCATTGGTGTAACTCCAGTGGCAAACAAATTTAGAGAGAGTTGCCCCAGATAGTTGATCCCGACAATAAGTGTGTGTTTTGTGTGTAATTACTTCAATTTCAATTGCAGACAACGACGTCAAAAACTTGACTCCCATTGCCTGTGTGTGCTTGCACCCTTAATTTCTGATTGAGTGCTATCTAACAAATAATTCTCATTTTTCTCCACAATTCAATTTTTCACGCTAGGGATACTACGCAAGTGCATGTATCGTTTAAGTAATAAAAAATTTTCTTTCAAAAGCCCCGAGTATCGATCTCACGAGGAAATGTGTTAATTCGTAATGACTTCAGTAAAAGTTATAGTCTACATTAACTCGTCTTAACCTAAAATTTCTGAAAAGTTTGATTTTCTTAAATTCATTACTCTACTCTAAAATTAAATTTAACTAAATTAAATAAAAACCTAAGCTATGGAGGCTGGTTAAATTTTTGGAAAGTTCAGATATAATAAAAATATCTTCCCTCTTGCAATGAAGATAATGTCATACACATTAGAAGAATTTATAGAATTATATAATAATTTTTGTGCCAACAACAAACATATGTCTACCTTCCCTCTTCCGAGTATATAGATAAACTTAATATTCTATTAGATTTACATAACTAGAAGAGATGCGAAGGTGGTTAAGAAGTCTTACAACTCATGGTAAGGAACTTATTCACTTACATCAATGGTCACCTAGAAGCTCCTAATAAAAATAGATCGTGAAGTATATTTCCTTTAAAAGATGCATCGTCGTTTGACTACTTCATCATAACCAACCGAATAATGTGAGTGCACTGAAGTTGTGAAGTCACCGCTCTTCCGAGTCTTAGTCTCAGCTTACAACATATTTTAACATAACCTATGGTATGTATGTTATGTCAATGAAGCAACGGAGATATTACTCATCACATGAAAATTAAAATTATTCAATCATAATACAAATTTTTTTACGCACGTCACTACTTCATAACAAGAGTATAAGGTAAGGAAAAATACTCACTAAGCATAAAGAAACACATGGATTCTTCATTGCAAATGCATTGAAATCATACATATATATTGCAATATTTCAAAGCAAATGCAAAAAGAGTACAAGACTTATTTTTACAGAATATTCACGCCCTCCTTGCACAAAAAATAGCAATCCCTTACACTCCTCTCTAATCTCTAAAAGATAAATGCAAGCAATGAAGAAATCTCTCAATTCCTCCCTTTCTCTCTTCTTCCTAAGTGTTAAGAGTCACTAAGAACTCCAAAAGGCACTTCCCCCTATTCCAAACGAAGAGACACCAAGCCCCTCTTAAGATAACCATCGAAATGCCCAAGATTCACTTCAGATGCCCCTTCAAAATTCGTCCAAGCACATTGCATTTTAAAAAAAAACTGATTATGGCGCTTAGGCGTCAGTCTTCTAGAAGCACAGGATAACTGTCTGGCGTCATGACGCTAGGCTCTTTATTTCTACATATAGGGTCTAAGCTTAGTCGCTATACGCTAGTGCCTAGGCGCCATTCACTTGGTGCTTCTTTGCTCCATTTGATCTCGTTTTACTCTATTTTCGCTCTTTTTTCTCCAATTGCTTAACCTATTGTACATGTAATCAAAAACACAAAAATGTAATGCAATATCACTAAAAATAAACATTAAATGTAAATAAAAAATAACACATTTTCAGACATGTTAATAATTTTGTCACCTTAAACGTCGATCATCTAATCGCCCTATTAAAAGAGTAGATGATTATGTGTTGTTATGTATGTAATACATAAGAATTATGTGATTTTTATGTTTAATTTGAAGTTTAGGCGTTAGGTATGTAACACATAAGAATTATTTTGTTTTTATGTTCAATTTAAAGTTTATAAGTAATACAAAGAAATTTTTTGTGCTTTCTATGTAAAGTTGATGTTTGGGTGTTAGATATCTCATACATACGAAATATACGTACGACTAATATATAATTGTACAAATCTATAATGTTACATATATGCTACAGATGGATATTTGAAACTTGATATTATGGATGCATAACAGATTACATCCAAGAAGAAAAGAACTCGCTGACAAGTTCTTAAATTGTGCTAAGGAATTTGCGTAAGTGGCATCGCAGCTGCCCGCTTACCTTTCAAAAAGCAACTTTCGATGCCCCTATGTCAAACATAAGAATCAAACGTGCATGACGCCTGACAAAGTGAAGTTGGATCTTTACCATGGGAGATTTAAACTCAATTATTGGTATTGAACTTCACATGGTTAGTTTAAACAAAATGTTCAGTATGGTTATGCTGGCGCTTCATCAAGTTATGTCCCTCTAACGTAACACGATTCTAGGGCACATATGGAAATAATTGTCGATGTCAATAGGGCTCATTTGTTGGGAGTGCACCTAATGATAATCAAGAGCCAAACAACGAAACACAACAATTAAATGATTTATTAAATTCTGTGCAACAACATGGGAATGAGACATTACACATACAAAATTATCGACTGCACTTAGATTGTTGAGTATGAAATCTGATTTCAACATGCCCAGAGAATGATTCAATCAAGTAACAACATTATTAAATGAGACGAATGCTAAAGATAACTTAGTCTTTAATGACTTGTACAAAACCAAAAAGTTAGTGTCGGAGTCAGAGCTACTATCTGAAAAGATAGAATGTTGTGTTAACGGCTGCATGTTATATTACAAGGCTGATGTAGTAGAGACAAAATGTAGATTTTGCGACACTAATGGTTCAGTCCAATGGGGGCAAAAGAGCAAAAATCAAAAAAAAAAACGTACAAGCGTCTCTTCTACTTTGCACTCATTTGACGACTTCATCGACTATTCGTTTATATGTGCACAACTTCTCGCATGACATGGCATAGTACTGGATATGTCGATACTAATTCTATGGGTTATCCATCAGTTGGTTAAGCCTAGAAGCACTTTAATCACAGTTACACGGCTTTACAGTTGAACCACGCAACTTTAAGTTTGGCTTATGTGCAAATGAGTTCACACCTTGCAGTCACGCTACCACGCCCTATTCATGTTGATCAGTAATCATCATGTCATATATTTGTCCCCAGATATTTGCATGATTGTGTTATTTTTATTTTTGATGTTATTCATATCAGGTCCACATAGCCCAAAGGATAAGCTTGAACTATTCTGGGAAACAGGAGTTTTAACTTATGATATCGCTATGAAACAAAATTTTTATCTTAAAGCCGCTCTTATGTGAACGATTTGTAATTTCCCATCTTATGGGATGTTATCTAGTTCGAGCACAGTCAATAAATTGATTTATTTTTAATATATGGATATGTCCAGCATTAACTTAGAAATATGGAAGAAAAACTTTTTGGTTTGATAGTCATTGAAGGCTCTTAGCCCGCAATCAACCATTCTGAAACAATAAAGATGTATTTTTTAGAAATTGAGTTGAAAGATCAAATCCACCCACAAGAATAACTTGAGCCATTTTATTGTAGATAATCAGTGAAGTGCCAAAGATCACTAAGAGACTAGAACTAATCTCAAATCGTCTTCCAGATTTAAGTGTTACACATAACTAGACAAAGTGATGCATTTTATGAGATCTTCCATACTGAAAGATCAATCTGATTAGACATAATTTTAATGTTTTTCATATTGAGAAGAATTTTTTTATAGTATCTTCTATATTGTGCTGCAAATTAAGGGAAAAACAAAAGATAACATCAAAGAAAGATTGGACCTGAAGAAGTATTGCAAGAGGAGTTAGAATTTCAAAAGACAAATACAGGTAAAATAATAAAGCCCAAAACTATATAATGTCTCACATTGAATCAACAAAGAGCAATCTTTAAGTAGATGCATTCTTTAAAGTTTTCTAGTGGTTGTGCTTTAAACATAAACCATTGTATTGACTTAAGAACGGGAAAAATATTTGGCATGAAGAGTAACGACTATAATAATTTTTTGCAGTACTTACTACAAATTGCATTCAATGCTTTGTCTAAGCCGGAAATCAGTGCATTCTTCGTGGAGTTGTGCATAGAGACTTTGAATATTGATTCGTTGAAGAAACTTGATACAAGTATTCATTTAATACTATGCATGCTCGAGCGGATATTTGCTCGAGGTTTCTATCTCTATGGAGTATCTGCCAATACGTTTGTGTTATGAGGCTATACCGAGAGGTCCAGTGCAGTACAGATGAATGTATCCCTTTGAGATGTTGAAAACAAATTTTGATGCATCAAATATTGAACAAAAACTTTAAATGAAAGAAATCAACCCATGCAGCCACCAAGTTTGGGCCAATAAAAAATAGATGTATGGCAAGGATATTACTCGAATCTCTTGACTAAATCAATTCCCAAAAAATTAAAATAAGCCCCTAAAAGTTAAGGTAATTTAGTTGCTTTATCGTTATAGGATTGTGTTTTCCTTCAATTGTGAAAATTAGTTCTAAAACAATGCCAAAAATTTAAGTCTAGCTGTGTGATTGTACAGATAAAAGACTATTTCAAGTTTTTTATCCATTTTAAAGAAGGTTTGACATTAACCTAGCAATCCCTATCCTTAGTTCAACAAATATAAATTTTAAAATCTATTTAACGAGGGAGCGCCCCTCCTCCCCATGTGAAAGTCCCGCAAATGAAGCAATGACCCAACTGATGTATTTGGACCCAACAGGTCCAAATTTTGTCCCTCTTGAAGAGTCGGTCATTCCTCTTGGGCCACTCCTAGTGGCGGAATCGAGAGCTTCCCACACATTTTTGCGACCCCTGCTACTCATGACCTGGATCGGCCAAGAGGGCCAGTCTCCCTCCCTTCATTTGAATTTCCCTCCTATTTGGAGTGGGGTCCACCCTTATTTAATCTTAAGTCTATAAATATGCTATTTTCAGGTTTTATGATAGTTTTTTATTCAGCTTTCTTTCAGGACAGCCTTCGGCATCTAGGTATTCCCTTCAAGGGTTGTATCTAACGACGAGAAGATACTTCAATTGTAACTTGTACGAGGTCGTGATTATCCTAGACCTATCTTTCCTCTGCATTCTCTTCCTTGCAGCCGTCATTGTCGTCCTTCTTGCTGACCATTAAAAAGCAATGTTGCAGTTGTTTTTCCCTACAAACCCCCACCCTGACCCACCTCCAGCCACCAGTCTGCTCTACTGCAACCACCTAACAACAAATTTGTTGTTTCCTAGCAACTAACCCTCCTTCCACCTTACCGTACGCCTGCAGCCAGCCACTCCTCCAACGTTCCTTTGTCCCAAGTCAGATAGCCACCATCCCTCTTGCAACTCAGCAACAGCACCGTACCCACCTCCTTGCTGCCTTCTAACGGCCAGTCTACTCATCTACTCCACCAATAGTCCAGCCACCCTCTGTCCCCCACCAGCTGCTCCACCGCANATCTTTAAGAATACAACTAAAAACAAAAACTCCTATAAATAGTCAGAAATAAAAGAAAATACATAAATAAGAAAAAACAGAAAATAAATAAGAAATGACAAGAAATAAATAAAATTCTAATATAACTTTTAACACTCTCCCTCAAATTGAAGCATAGATGCCAATCATGTTCAACTAGGACTTGAAATCATCAAAAGACAAGGAAGATTATTTGTGAGAAAATCAGCCAGTTGACCAGCAAATGAGACAAATTGAATACAAATCTCCCCAGAATGAAGTTTCTCCTTGATAAAGTAATGGTCGATTTCCACATGTTTGGTACGATCATCTTAGGTTGGATGATACTGGAGTTAATCAACAACGACTAAAGCAAATTTTATTAAGAAAACAACTAGAAGTACAATCAAGACTCTAACAACGATGAAAACAAGATAATCAAAACAAGATTGGCAAGATTGAGCTATGGCCTAAGAAGAATATATGCAGACATCAATAGTGAGGTGGGTGCGACCTGTCACTATAAGCGTAAGGAGCGGCAGGTACGTGTGGCTGCTGGAAGACGAAGGGTAGAGGAGGATGCAGCATTGGAGGGTGGAAGCAAGTGCGGGTGGCTGTCTGAAGGTGCCTTGAGTGGAACTGTAGGTGCTGGCGGGGCTGGGTCGATGACTTGCTGGGGAGATGCCAGGAATAATCAGCGACAGCTAGAGGGCATTGGCGACAGCAAAATGGGTGTCGAGGCGGTTCGCAGGTTGCTGGAAGGTAGCTGAGGAAACAACAATGTTGGCGGTTGCTTGGAAGAGGCTGAAGATAACTGGCGACCTGCTGGAGGGTGCAGAAAAAAGTCGACCACAAATTGAACAAGTGCTAGAAGTGGTTGGTGGGCTGCTGAAAGTTGGTTGAAGGAAGTAGCAATGCTAGCAACCACCCAAAAGAGATTGAAGATAAAAGGCAACGAGCGACTGAGGTGTTGGAAAGGGATCATCGGCATATTGGGAGTCGTTGAAGGGTCAGCAGCTTGCTAAGAACTGTTGGAGGGTCAATGCCTTGCTAACATTGCCTGGAGGAGGGTCGACAGCTTGTTGTGGCTGCTATGGTTCACTAGTAGCAGCAGGAAGGTGGGACAATGGCAGAGATAGTCACCATCTCTAACGAATTACAGCCGGAGCACCTTCTCATCATCGGATACAACCCTCGGAAGGGGAAAGCATCAAAGGCAAAACTCTAAACTCAAAAGACAATAAAAAACCCCCTAACCTAAGCAAACAACACATAAATAATGAGTATTAAAAAATAGAATAAATAAGTAGTAGAATAAGAAAAAAATATTATAAACAAATAGGAAAATAGGAAAGACAGAAAATGAAGGAAAATAGAATATGTAGGAATCAGACAAATGAAGGGAAAGGGGAGGGCGGTAAGTCGCGTTCCATAGCTTGGGCGACCGATCCAGCCTCCCTGTTGAACCATTTGGTTCAGTCACCCAAGGAGCTTACGTATGATAGCCCCACATCACTGGATTATGAGCAATATTAATGGCGATTTTATTGTCACAAAAAAGCTGCAGAGGAACGGTGACTAGCATTCGTAACTCGCAATACATGATGCGCAACCAAAGAGCTTCACACATACCCAAAGACAAAGTGAAACCCAACTTCAGCACTACTACGGGCAACAACAGATAGTTTTTTTACTTTTTTAAGTGGCAAGTCCTGTACGAAGGAGTAATAACTAGAGATAAATCGTCGATCATGGACAAACCCATCCTAATCAGCATTTGTATAAACCAAAACCAAGGGAGAGGTGTAATGAGTGAACAACAAACCCGAGTCTGGTGTGCCTTTTAGGTAGTGGAGGGTCAGATGGACGATGATGAGAAGTTGCTCGTAGGGTTCTTGAATAAACTGACTTATGAAAATAATGACGTGACAAATGTTGAGGCATGTATGAGCAAGCTAAATGAGTTGACTCATGAGGCGTTGTCGGTGTGTTTTGTTAACCAAAACGACATTCAGAACTCCAAACAATTTCTCATTGGGATCCATCGGAACAGCTACTGGGTTGCAAAGAAGATTAGACTCGATCAATAAATCCATCACATATTTGCGCTAAGAAAGACAAATGCCTCAAGAGAACCAAGCTACTTTCATGCCTAAAAAATACCAAAGAGAACCCAAGTCTTCCAAGTCTTTCATCTCAAAAAACATGACGATGATGGCCTTGAGAGACTCTAAGGCTGATAGATCGTTACCCGTGAGCACAATATCGTCGACATATAAGATAAGAATGATTATACGGTCACCGGACGAATGGCAAAAAAACCAAGTATGATCAGATTGAGCCTCAAAGAAATCATGGCTCTCTACAACTTCGTAACATTGTCAAAGCAGGCCCGTGGGATCGTTTAAGTTCATAGAGGGAATTCCACAATCAACACACTTGTCCGCAAAAGAAGTTAAATCAAATCTTGATGAGAGAGACACATAAGCCTCCTTAGTAAGATTGCCATTAAGAAAAGCATTCCTGATGCCCAACTAAACAAAAGGCCAATCTAGATTCACGTCTAGGAATAACCTGACCTGAATGGTATTTAGTTTAGCAACCGAAGTTAGATTTGGTGTTAAAAATCCACCGATAACCCACCACTTTCTTTCCAGAAGGGAGATCAACCACATCTCAAGTATGGTTGTGTCGAAGGGCATTCATCTTGTCCATAACAACAACCTTCCAAGACGGGTCAACCAAAGCCGCCTCAATTGTGGATAGGAGACAACAATCCGCCAAGGATTTGGTAAATGCTTTGTAAGACAGAGATAGGTTGTGAAACGACACATATTTTATCATGTGATAAAGGGGTCGAAGAGTGCATGATCGTACATGCTGGCATAACTCAACAAGGAGATGAAAATATTCACTCGGATCAAGAGTGACCCCCGTAGGTAGAAACAGCGTCGTACTGGGTTCGTTGGTCGGAGCAGACTCCAGAACCTGTAGTGGGGCAACGAGCTCGACGGTAAGGGCATTGAGATGCATCTCAACAGAGGGTTTTGTAAAAGAGCATAGACACAGAGAGGTGGGTGTAGTGGGGTTGGCCGTCTGGTGGCGAATCCAGCGGTGCCAAAGGTGCACCGAAAATAGTGGTTGTAGGAGTAGGAGAAATGTTTACCGAGGTCGAAAAAAGAAACATTGTCCAAAAAATCAAGCTGCCCCACACTTAACGCAGTGTTAATGAAGAATGGGACATTTTCAAAAGAAGAGACGTCGGCACTAACATAAGTTTTATTGGTGGTAGGATCAACAAACCGATAACGATATAGTGGCAGAGGTGCTTCCACGGGCTTGCTTTGACAATGTTACGAAGTTTAATTATGATCGATACGAACATGAAATTTATTGTGCGCTTGAGTAGCTTCCAACTTATGAATTTTCTCGGACGAAGTGAGAGGCAAGGAGGCTTTCTCGAGCGAGCCAGAGGACTCCTGTGCGTGAGGTTGAATGAGGACGAGGCTTGAGCATGGTAATAAGTTTAGAATATTTTGCTTAATGAATTTTTTAATATAAAATGTTGATAATTACAAGATACTATTTTTTAAAAATTATGTTGCCATTAATGATAATGAAAAGTTTCATGATTAATATTAGTGAATTAAACTAAATGNTAAGTCCATAGAGGGAATTCCACAATCAACACACTTGTCCACAAAAGAAGTTGAATCAAATCTTGATGAGAGGGACATATAAGCCTCCTTAGTAAGATTGTCATTAAGAAAAGCATTCCTGATGTCCAATTAAACAAAAGGCCAATCTAGATTCACGTCTAGGAATAACATGGCCCGAATGGTATTTAGTTTAGCAACTGAAGTTAGATTTGGTGTTAAAAATCCACCGATAACCCACCACTTTCTTTCCAGAAGGGAGATCAATCACATCTCAAGTATGGTTGTGTCGAAGGGCATTCATCTTGTCCATAACAACAACCTTCCAAGACGGGTCAACCAAAGCCGCCTCAATTGTGGATAGGAGACAACAATCCGCCAAGGATTTGGTAAATGCTTTGTAAGATAGAGATAGGCTATGAAACGACATGTATTTTATCATGTGATAAAGGGGTCGAAGAGTGCATGATCGTACATGCTTGCATACTCAACAAGGAGATGAAAATATTCACTCGGATCAAGAGTGACCCCCGTAGGTAAAAAGAGCATCGTACTGGGTTCGTTGGTCGGAGCAGACTCCAGGACCTGTAGTGGGGAAACAAGCTCGACGGTAAGGGCATTGAGATGCATCTCAACAGAGGGTTTTGTAAAACAGCATAAACACAGAGAGGTGGGTGTAGTGGGGTTGGCTGCCTGGTGGCGAATCTAGCGGTGCCAAAGGTGCACCAAAAATAGTGGTTGTAGGAGTAGGAGAAATGTTTACCAAAGTCGAAAAAGAAACATTGTCCAAAAAATCAAGCCGCCCCACACTTAACGCAGTGTTAATGAAGAATGGGACATTTTCAAAAGAAGAGACGTCGACACTAACATAAGTTTTATTGGTGGTAGGATCAACAAACCGATAACGATATAGTGGTAGAGGTGCTTCCACGGGCCTGCTTTGACAATGTTACGAAGTTTAATTATGATCGATACGAATATGAAATATATTGTGCGCTTGAGTAGCTTCCAACTTATGAATTTTCTTGGACGAAGTGAGAGGCAAGGAGGCTTTCTTGAGCGAGCCAGAGGACTCCTGGAGGTCGAATGAGGACGAGGCTTGAGCATGGTAATAAGTTTAGAATATTTGCTTAATGAATTTTTTAATATAAAATGTTGATAATTATGAGATACTATTTTTAAAAAATTATGTTGCCATTAACGATAATGAAAAGTTTCACGATTAATATTAGTGAATTTAAATAAATTTTTAATTAAATGAAACGAGAAACTAGAAACTAATAATTAAAGCTAGGATTAGATTATTAAAGTTAATCAATATGTGTGTGTGTGCGCGCTTGTGTGTGTATAAGTTATTTAATATTAAATATGATTATAGTCAAATTTTAATTTTANTTTTAATTAAATGAAACGAGAAACTAGAAACTAATAATTAAAGCTAGGATTAGATTATTAAAGTTAATCAATGTGTGTGTGTGCGCGCGCTTGTGTGTAGAAGTTATTTAATATTAAATATGATTATAGTCAAATTTTAAATTTTTGTTGAGCAATAACATAAATAATAACAACCTAATATACTTAATAAAATAGATCTTAATTTAAAATAAATGAAAGTCCAATTAGTATTAAATAGTTAATAGTATTAGAATATTAATCATAATTAACTAAAAAAATCAAGAGACTATAAACTAAACTATGACAATATATTATGTTACCTATAAATATGAAACTAGTAATTATAAAAATTAATTTAATAAGAATTAAATAAAATAATGATATCAATAAATAATGAGAGGAAAATATTGATAAATAGATTAAATGAAATAAAATAATTACAACTTTAATATGAAATTAATAACATAAGTTAATCAAGATTTATTTTTAATTGAAATGATGAAAATTTAATGCTTAATTGATATAAAACTAATATAATAATTAAATAAAAAATTTATTATTTATAAGATATATATTGAATAATATAAAAATGTGAATGATATGAATTATATAGAGTGATTGTATGTGCATGCTGATTATAACAAATTTCATCTTCTTATGATATTAAGCAAGACGCTAAGATACCCATACACATAAATCAAAAAATGACATTGATATTGATGTGCCCTCGTTGATATAATTTCAATAGTACTCCTTTAATTGAAGTATTATATAAAAAATTATTGACATGAAAATGATACAATACGGTATCATATTATGAAANTATAAAAATGTGAATTATATGAATTATATAGAGTGATTGTATGTGCATGCTGATTATAACAAATTTCATCTTGTTATGATATTAAGCAAGACGCTAAGATACCCATACACATAAATAAAAAAAATGACATTGATATTGATGTGCCCTCGTTGATATAATTTCAATAGTAGTCCTTTAATGGAAGTATCATATAAAAAATTATTGAAATGAAAATGATACAATACGGTATCATATTATGAACCTTGATAAATAATTAATATGTACCGATTTATAGTATTTGATTAGCATGCATATTGATTTATATTTTTGACATGTTACTATTATTTAAAAATTTGAGTATTCGCTGAGTTATTGAGAACTCACAAGAATTGAAACAAACAATTTCAGGTCAAATACTTGGGCTAAAAACTAAAAGCAAGAAGAGTTGATAAAACCAAGTTAGAGAAAANAGTATTTGATTAGCATGCATATTGATTTATATTTTTGATATGTTACTATTATTTAAAAATTTGAGTATTCACCGAGTTATTGAGAGCTCACAAGAATTGAAACTAACGATTTCAAGTCAAATATTTGGGATAAAAACTAAAAGCAAGAAGAGTTGATAAAACCAAGTTAGAGAAAGATAATTATAACATAACTGCTTCACTAAAAGATTTATTTATTTTATTATTACCTCTTTCAATTTTTTTAGATAATAAGTTGTATTTGTTAGTGATAGAATTTGAATTTCACTGTTCTACTACCTGTTATGTGTTAAAAATTTCAAACACCTGGTTAGGTCGTGGCAATCTAGTTGGTAGTTTTCTTTTTTTTTTTGATGTATGCAAAATCAATCCACTTAATATGTCAAATTATACAACTAAAGCAAATGTTTCATTGCAATCAATACTAAAATTTTCTCAGTGTGTTTTTATTGCAAGACTTAGCANGTTGGTAGATTTTTTTTTTTTTTTTTGATGTATGCAAAATCAATCCACTTAATATGTCAAATTATGCAACTAAAGCAAATGTTTCATTGCAATCAATGCTAAAATTTTCTCAATGTGCTTTTATTGCAAGACTTAGCCTGTGTTTTTGAATTGATCCATCAAAGTTTAGCTTTGTTTGGTACACCACTTAACAACTATTAACTTTCATCTAGTGGAGAATATACGCGCTCCAACGAAACCTTTTAAATCANTGTGTTTTTGAATTGATCCATCAAAGTTTAGCTTTGTTTGGTACACCACTTAACAACTATTAACTTTCATCTTGTGGAGAATATACTCGCTCCAACGAAACCTTTTAAATCCTTTTTATTTTTCTTGCATGCTCTATCTTTATATTTTGTGTTTGGAAGCTTCTTCATAGTTCTATGGGTCTACGATCAAGTAACAACTCGGATATTTTTGATAAAAACACAACTCAGGGATATTTTTGATAAAAACTTGATTTATTGTCGCTTTGATTTTGAAGATGATTTGAGTGGTTCTCTTATTTTTTCTTAAGTAGGTAACTATTTCTTCATTATCTACTTCTAGTTATTGCAATGGAGCAACTAAATTGATACTTTTTCATACAAGTTGATTAGTCTCCCAGCCGCAGGTAGCATCACCATCAAACTTTCTATCCTTGTTGATGATCAAATTCTCTCATTAAAAGTTACATACACAATAGCCTTTTGATTGAGATGCTTTGCTGGCAACATTTGTGNATGCTCTATCTTTATATTTTGTGTTTGGAAGCTTCTTCATAGTTCTATGGGTCTACGATCAAGTAACAACTCAGGGATATTTTTGATAAAAACTTGATTTATTGTCGCTTTGATTTTGAAGATGATTTGAGTGGTTCTCTTATTTTTTCTTAAGTAGGTAACTATTTCTTCATTATCTACTTCTAGTTATTGCAATGGAGCAACTAAATTGATACTTTTTCATACAAGTTGATTAATCTCCCAGCCGCAGGTAGCATCACCATCAAACTTTCTATCCTTGTTGATGATCAACTTCTCTGATTAAAAGTTACATACGCAATAGCCTTTTGATTGAGATGCTTTGCTGGCAACATTTGTTCAAACTTCAATTGGTGGCTTATCTTGCGCAGCATTGGTTGACATCTGTTCAACAAGCAAACTATCATGCTCATATCTTCTGCCAAAGAAGTTTCTGGAGTGCCTTTTTAAATTAGTATGGCACTTGCAATTTCAATTACAGTTCTACTCTTCCTTTTGAGAATTGTGATGCAACACTTTTTTGTGATACCACTATTCAATAACCTGAAATAAGTATGGAAAAAAGAATTGACAGTTTTGTAAAGATGGAAAATATATGATGGAGAACATAATATTTTTATTTCTAATTGTTTTGTGTTATTGTTATAAAGGGGGCATGCGTTTTCATAGGCTACTTGGTCTATGAGAACGTTGGATTATTAACTATTTTAGAATATTGTNTCTTATGTTAGTTGCTTATTTCTCATTCACTGTTCCCTGCACACATTCGAGAACTTTGTTTTGGTTATCAATAGTGGCCGAAAGCTTGGCATTTGAGTATATCCGAGAACTTTGGGATTATGATTTTGCTTCTACTTCTCCAAATGAGGACAGACATAGCCAGAGTTTCAAATTAAATATTTTAATATTTTTCATTGTAGTTGTACTTGTCTTTGTACTTTTTTTTATTTCTTCTGGTACTCACGAGAGTGTGAGAACTGCATGTTATCTTTTGGAACTGATCTATGATAATTGTATGTTTCTGCATTATATGTTTCTGTACTACCAATAAGCTATTCTGAATAAGCTGCCCCAAACAGTTTTATCAGACAGAGGCAGGAATGTCATTTAACCACCAATAAACTAATGTGAATAAGCTGCCCCAAACAGCAAACCAGATTATAATTCTGATAATCTGCAGATTATCAGAATAATCTGCTTATCAGTAGATTATAAATAATCAACAGTTGTGTCAAACAGACCCTTAAAAGATTCAGTTAACGTCAAGCAAGAGTAAGGTACCTAGGTCATCATGTAGCTTGTAATGCCTGTCGTGAACTCGCTTCGCTTGCAAACGAAAAGCCTGTCACAAACTTCTCGCTTCTCCTCCAAGCACCCATCACGATGCGCGCCACTACTTTTCATTGAGAATTGTTATTGTATGACTCATATACCATATCGGGATAGACGCTGGATCGAAGCGGAGTAGAGCGAAGCGGAAGAATCTGTCCAAATTGGGAAGTTACGTGGGTTGGGGTGCGGGGGCAAAGCCCCGCGGTTTGGTACAGGGGTAATGTTGTAATTACATATTGTGCCTAGGTTTACTCATGGGGTTATAAATAGGTCTGTTAGTAACCCCAGGAGGAATTCCTAGGTTTACTCCTGGGGTTATAAATAGGCCTATTAGTAACCCCAGGAGGTATCCCTGAAGTAACCTCTTTTCTGAATATTGAAAGGAACTCGCCGCTCTGCTCCCGAGGACGTAGGCNTAGGGTTTATTCTAGGATTATAAATAGAACTGTTTGTAATCCTAGGTCTTAGAGAGAGCTGAATATTCTATTATGTAATCTTTTCTGAATATTGAAAAAAATGTCGCCGCTCTGCTCCCNCTGGTTCGAGGGGAAGAAAATTTTCATCAGCGGCGCAGGAAGAAGTTTGGCGGTGAGGTTTTACGAATCAGAGCCAAGGTTCTTGGACTCCGCGATCTCTGTGGAGAGGGAGTTCGCGGCAGTTCCGATTCGCCGGAGATTTGCCGGAGAGGAGTTCGTACGGAAGGGAACCGGGCAGCGCTTGGAGGCAAATCTGTTCGAGGACGTAGTTGAGGGAAGCTATTCGTCACCTGGGCGGACGGTTCAGGAGTAGCTGTTCGCGGAGGACATCGCGATTCTCAGCAGGAATCGCAGGCGTTCGCGGTTAGAGGAGTTCATGCGCATTATTGCCTCTTCTGCAAGCAAAGGCGGAGGCTTCTGCGCGACAGAAGGTTCGCGACACGGGAAGTTCGCGAATCGCGGATAAAGGGCTGTCGCAGAGCCAAATTCGCCGGAGACGACAAGCTTTGGACGCAGGAATACAGAGAAAGAAACGAAATTGGAAGGGAAGGAGAATCTTTGATTTTCAATTTCTTCCCGGCTTCCGATTTCTGGGAAAGGAAAGGAGAAATTTCTTCCTGGGTTCCGATTTCTGTGAAAGGAAAGGAGAATATTCAATTTCCTTTCCTGGGTTCCGATTTCTGGAAAGGAAAGGAGAAATTTTTCCTGGGAAAGGAAAGGAGAAAATTAAAGGAAAGCTTTTTATTAAGCTAATTTAAAATTAAATAAAGTAAATTTAATTAAGATTTTCTTCTGCCGGATAAGGAGAGGAAATAAAGGAAATATTTATTTCTTTTCTTGGAAGCGGAGGGAAATTTTTTTTTTCTTTGCTCAAAGATTTTATTTCAAAAAAAAAAAAGGTTCTAAAGATTTTTTGCAGAGAAATTTTTTGCAAAAAATTTTTTGCAGGAATAATTTTCAGATGACATTTTCTGGTGCGAAATTCGAGGTGGTGAAATTCGATGGAACTGGTAACTTCGGATTGTGGCAAACGATGGTGAAAGATATGTTGGCGNATCTCTGTGTTCTTCTGGATTTGTGTCGATTACTGTTTTTCTTCGCCCTAATTTTCTCAACAAGTGGTATTAGAGCCAGGTTCGAGGGGAAGAAAATTTTTATTGGCGGCGCAGGAAGAAGTTCGGCGGTGAGGTTTTACGAATCAGAGCCAAGGTTCTTGGACTCCGCGATCTCTGTGGAGAGGGAGTTCGCGGCAGTTCTAACTAGCCGGAGATTTGTCGTAGAGGAGTTCGTGCGAAAGGGAACCGGGCAGCGCTTGGAGGCAAAGCTGTTCGCGGACGTAGCAGAGGGAAGCTGTTCGTCACCTGGGCGGACGGTTCGGGAGTCTCTGTTCGCGGAGGACATCGAGATTCTAAGCAGGAATCGCAGGCGTTCGCGGTTAGAGGAGTTCACGTGCATTATTGCCTCTTCTGCAGCAAAGGCGGAGGCTTCTTCGTGGCAGAAGGTTTGCGACACGAGAAGTTCGCGAATCGCGGATAAAGGGCTGTCGCAGAGCCAGATTCGCCGGCGACGGCAAGTGGACGCAGGAATATGGAGAAAGAAACGAAATTGGAAGGGAAGGAGAATCTTGGATTTTCCATTTTTTTCCTGGGTTCCGATTTCTGGGAAAGGCAGAAATTGTTGGAGGAGAAAGGAAAGTTGCAATTTTTCTTTTCTTTTGCCTTGCCGCGGAAAGGAAGAAAAAAATCAAAGCAATATTTGAAAATATTCTCCGTCAAAACAGGGAAAATTAATTTCCTTTGCTGCTAGGAAATTAATTATTTGGAGAATATTCTGGGCAAAGTAAAGTTATTGATTTCAACTTAATTAAAGAAAAATTTATCTTAATTAAGTTGATTTAAAGAAAATATTTAATTAAGGAAACTTAATTAAAAATTTCTCTTTGCTGAAGTTCGGATTTGGAAGGGATATTTTCAAATTTTCTTGGAGGAAGGAAATATTTTAAAATTTTATTTTATTATTTTTTAAAAAAAAAGAAAAAAAAAAGAGTTCTAAAGATTTTTGCAGAGGAATTTTTTGCAGAAAAGTTTTATTGCAGGATCAAAATTGTTCGCAAGGCGGACGGGCTCGCAGGAACGAACAGGTGCGAAGCAGTTCGGATAAAGGGCTATGACAGTTCGACGAGTTATGCTTCGGGGAGTTCACGGTAGAGGCGGCGTCGCGATTTTTAGGCGCGACAGTTCATGAACCTTCGCGGCATTAGGCGAGGTGGAGTTCGCGAACAGGAGTTCGTGTGCAGTTACCGCGATCAGGAGCTTTTGCAAACAGAGGAGTTTGGTGGTATTCGACCAGTGGAGTTTGCAAGTTCGTCGCAGGTGGAGTTTGCGACAGGTGAAGTTCGATAGGGTGCTGGCAAGCAAGTAGACGCGATTATTCGCGAACAGTGGTTTCGCGGAGGTATTTCGCGAAGGGTTTCGCTCACGAGATATCAGTTTAGCCGAGGTGCTGGCGCAAACAAGAAAAGTGCTTCAACCCACATTTGTGCAAAAAAAACTCCATGATATTTTTCTCCTAAGGGGCTGGATATTCGCAAGATGGAGATTTTCTCCTAAGGGGCAGGATGTTCGCAAGGTGGAGATATTTCTCCTAAGGGGCTGGATATTCGCAAGGTGGAGACTTTCTCCTAAAGGGCGAGATATTCGCAAGGTGGAGATTTTTCTCCTAAGAGATTGAATATTCGCAAGGGGGAGATTTTCTCCTAAAGGGCTGGATATTCGCCAAGGTGGAGAATTGTTATGTATGACTCATAATACCAGAATTTGGAGTCTCTTTGAATGAAGAGATGTCTCTTGGAATTGAAGAGATGTGTCTCTTGGAATTTAGTGGGTTGAGACCAGCGTGTGCGCAGCAGAAGCATGGTGGCCTAACCCACATTGGTGTAGGTGCAACTCTCAGGTATCTTTTCTCCTAAGGGGCTGGATATTCGTTAAGGTGGAGATTTGTTATTGTATGGCTTATATACCATATCGGGACAGACGCTGGATCAAAGCGGAGAGAAGCGGAGCGGAAAAATCTGTCCAAATTGGGAAGTTACGTTATGTGGGTTGGGGGTGTTGGGTCAACGCCCCGCTATACGGTACAGGGGTAATTTGGGAATTACATATTGTACTGTAGGGTTTATTCTAAGATTATAAATAGAACTGTTTGTAATCCTAGGTGATAGAGAGAGCTGAATATTCTATTATGTAATCTTTTCTGGATATTGAAAAGAATGCNATAGAAATATGCATTGCATTTTTCAAAAATTAACATATTTGCATAATCTACCTAGCAATCAAATCTACTAAATCTTGGTTAAAGTAGAAAATGAGTTAGGTCCGAATTAGTAAATCCGAAAATTTAAAAAGGCCATTTTCACCATTTGAAAAAATTAAAGTTAAATCCTGCCTATATCCCACCTTAAATTTGTTAACAAGCAACCCCTAATATATTTATGCTATTTTAGTACTTTTTATTATGAAGCGAATAATCAAACATAATATAAACACTCAAGTTATAATATTTTAAAAACGACACTACTTCAAAAATAGCTAATATAAAAAATTGCTTGAACAAATAAAAAAAATAAATGAAAAGGAAGTTATCATATATGATAGTTGGATTCCAAGACAAAATAGACATTAATCTTATAAGGATTATAAGCACAAAGAAGACCTCTTATTGATTTCATTCATATAATCTAAAGCAATATTTTTAAAAGCCATCATATAGAAAGAGGCGTATGAAGATAAATTGGTTCGAAGTATTAGGGAAAACAGTAGAAACACAAAAAATAATAATTTTCATTAATATTAAGATAAGGATAATACATGACTCGGATAGAAATAACAACACAAAATATAAAACAAAACAAGCAAATACTCCTAGATATATCCCAATGGATGGTAGAGGTCGGCTAGAGGGATCGAGATGATTAGGGGGGATGGCGGCAGTCACAGAAGGCAGGGTTATAGCGATGGGAAGGGGCGGAATTATAGGGACAACAAGTAGGAAGGGTTGTAGGTGGTCAGCAGCGATATGGGGGTGGTTGGGAGACACTTGAAAGGAGTTAGGAAGGTGGGACAACAGTAGTAATCTGCAGGGGTGCGACGACAGAGGAGTGGGGGAGGAGAAGGTAAAAAGAGAGGACATAATCACCACCTTGGAGGGGATATAGTCGGATCACCACCAACTCCTCAGATACATCTCATAAAGGGAAAGAGGCTCCACACAGAAGATATGAAACTGAACACAGCAAGAACTGACTACATGCCTAAGACAACTTATAGGCTCCCTCCGGATAGAGGAAGCTTCTACACAAAAGAAGAGAGTGGGAAGCCTTGAGAAATCCAAAAAGCACTTCCTAGGGAAACTGATTTGTGATGCCCCAAGCTGGATCGTGATAGTTTGCGATCCGTGCTGCGATCCTTCCCGCCTTCGCGCGGGATCTCCCACAATCGCATTCCCTCGCGAGGTTTTGTGAACACACGGTCCCCCTCCTGCGACGCCCAATGGGTTGGCCTTGTGATTTGAAATGCCTGAACCGAGCGTTGTTCAGACCATGCACTATTTTAGTGCCCGTAATCAGGAGTTGTTAGCGCCTGTCACATAAATTTTACTGAAAGAATATATCAAGCAAATGATTATGGGGTTGGATAACATATATGGTTTCAAAAATTATCAACGATGCATCATGTGCAAAGCAACAACAATACTAATGGAGACCAAATACCCCAGGTATTTTCTTGGAATTGATCATTCATACATTGAACCTTAAATTATAGTATATATGCTCCAAGGACAAAAAGAGGATGATAAGATAAGCTATAAAGAGAAAAATTGGATCATAAATATCACAAAAATTGAAACCTTCATAAATCATTTTTATCATCAATCACTTGTGGAGGCCTTCAATCTTTCAATAAATTTGTGAAGCTATATATATTGTCAATTTATAGGCACTCAATTTACATAAAAAAATCATTATGCTTAAACAACAACAAAAACAACACCACCTTAATCCCACTACGTGGGGTCGGCTACATGAATCATTTTTCTCCATTGCGTCCTATTTAGTGTCATATTTTCATTTAGTTCTAGTACATTAAGATCATTTTTAATACAATAAGCCCAAGTCTTCCTAAGTCTATCTCTGCCTTTCTTAACACATTATGCTTAAGTACTTCAAAATTATAGAACAAGAATTACAAACTAGAATAATTAGTGACAAGTAAAGCATGTATCGAGAAGATGATGTGGATAAAAAAATATATTTGGAAATTTGGGATGGGGAAAAATAAATTACATTGTTTCTTTTATGGAGTCAATACATGGGGTATTAAGAGTAGGTAATACAAATAAGCATTATCATCACCTCATGCAAGACATGTATTCTATGCTTAAAAAAGTGAAAAGAGATAATATATCGACATGAAGGATATAAAAATAATGAGGAGCCGACATTTTTTAAGGTGACGAAAGACATTTTCATACAAAGGTAAATAAAAATAATATTTCCATTCATCACTTAACCCACTCCCTTAATGTTGATAATATTTAACTAACCTATGCTTAGCATACCAACTAAGAATTAATCTTGTTAAATGCATTCTTTTCTTAGATATTATAATTTATGTTTGGCTAAATAAAGCTCAAAATCATGTTAATATACCAAGATATCTAATGAAATAAATTGAAAAGGTTTTTTCCCAAATGTTGAAGAAAAAGCAATAGTAAGTATAATGTGTGTTAACTTCTTTATACTTAGTGGGGTTTTGTCAATCAAAACTTCGTAACTTGTAAACATACTATGAATGCAAAAGCTTACAGGATGTTTTATCATGCCATTTCCCTAAAACAATAAAATTTGGCTTCTAAACTATTAGAACAACCATATTGCCCATTTCATTCCGAAAAAAAAAATGGAGAATATATCTTTTATAAATTCAATAGAGGAAAAAGTTTAATACTTAGTGGGGATGAAGCAGTGATATTTATGCACTGCAATCTTCCTGTTTTATAAAGAATCTAAAGACACTATATAGTTGTATATTGGTGGAAATATATTAATAGATTACATTAGAATGCTCCAAGTTCCTTGAAAAAGAAATGAAGCTGAAGGAGCTATTAAAAAGGACAAGAGTACAATTACTTTAGTATTGAATGTGTTAGCATCAATTATTCACACATCATCGATATGCTGAAAGTCATAGTTTGTTTAATTGTTTAGAATAGGCATGAATGATAATCTTTTTAAGGATTTTTGATATATTTTTAGATGATGTTGATATTGGCAAAATAAGTATGATTAACGAAATTTAATGCTACTGTTTATTAAAAAATGCCAAATATTGCATGAGAATAAAAAAATTTAATTGTAATTAGCAATGTTTATTTTTCTTTTATTAATTTTAAAATTCTTTTTTTTTTTTTTGGAAAAAGCCCTAGGGCAAATATATTAAAGAGGAAAAGATACAGATAGGTAGTATGACGAGCCTAAAAGAAAGCACTCAACTCACACGATACAACATACACAAAATCCCAAAAAAGAAAAGATAAATATAAGATAAAAAAATCAAGAGCAATTAGTGCGCGCAAAAAGCTAGGTACCACTCAGTTTAGTCCTACCTCTGCCTCGAGTTTTCAGAAGGGAGCCGGCTAACAAATTGGTGAGGTACGTACCATTACCCGAAGTAACCAAAGTATCATCCATCAAATTCCTGAGCTCAAGTAGGTCTCCATTCTTCTTCTTTCTTTGGGATGTGTAAACTTGTCATTCCTCATCCGAGGATTAACTCATATGATCGGTGGATTGGTCCAAAGGTGATCGGACAAGTGTAGACTGTTGCACATCATGAACCCCATGTGCCAGAGTAACATTAACATCTTGCTCGACCTGATGAGGAGGTAGAGAAGCAGTAGCAATGTTACCATTCATAACATCAGTGATAGGTTCTAAGGCAGGTGAAGTCTGAAATGCATCCCTCGCCCCTATGAAAAGAGCTTCCAAAGATGAGGAAACTACAACATTGTGTGGAGGCTGAATGATTAAAATATTGCCGGTGAAAAATAGTGACATCTTCAGTGGTATCCTTTTGATGATCAATTCTGTCAATAACTTGAAGCATATCAGGAGAAGGGGGAATCACTGCCTCTGGCAAAACACTTTGCTTCTTTGATCTGAGGTGGGGGGTATAGATGATGACAATGAGAACTAGAGTGGCCAAACATACGACAATTCGAATAATATGAAGGGAAAAGTTCAATCACAACCTTTGCCAATATCCATGGTGTTATGTGTCTAACCAAATTTCCTTATAAGCGATGAAAGTGATGTCCCTTTCAACGAGTACTCTAGTTTCAGATGAGCGGGAAAGATTAAAAGTATGAATGTCCATTTTGAGCGGCTTGTCATAAGTTGAGGCAATATAATACAAAACGTTTTGAGTAAAATAATGAAATTTTAGGTCAGGGAGGCAAATCCAAACCGGAATGATTAATGGTTCCATTTGTGGGTCAAAATCCACCAACCATTTCAGAATCTTCATTGTTTTGTTATCAATTCAGATTACTCTTTTAGCAAACAACTGTAATCTTCTTCATTATTAAGTTGAATAAGAATGTGTCTTCCATCTAGAAGTCCATTTTTCACTCTCCAACAAGAAGCATAAGCTCAAATTCCTTACGGATAAACTCCATTTTGGGATGACCATAAATAAATTTCTCAACCAAATTCAGACAACAGAAGGAAGAAAGTTGATTACAATCAGCTTCCATAAAAAAGATGACAGACTTCCTATTTTTCCTATCAGGTTGCTTGATATCTTTCGTCAACTCAAACGAAGGAGTGAAATAGCACGATTTAGGAGTACCTAAGGCATGGACTCCCGCAAGGGCAGTAGCATATGATTTTGTCAAAAATCATCACCACAAGAGGGAGGCACGACGAAAGAACAACGAAATTGTAGTGGACGGAAGAGCGAAAAGCGAAAGGGGATAACCTGTAATTCTGCAGCAGTGGGCGAAACATAAAAGAGTGCAGAGGATGAGCCGTAGAAGACGGGAAAATCGCAATCANGTGCAGAGGATGAGCCGTAGAAGACGGGAAAATCGCAATCGGGGCGAAGCCGCAGAAGACGGAGCCGCAGAAGACGAGCTGCAGAAGCGCGATCGGCCCTACAGCTCGTCCTTCAGCGAGCAGCAAGCACAAAGGCGCAGCTGACGACAGAAGACGAAACAGAGGAGCAAAACCTCTTCTTCGAGTGTGAAACAACCGCAGAACAGACGACGCGCGACGAAAGTCGAGGCGAAGCCGACGCCACACGACGCAAACGAAGCACGACGTAAAAGGAGTAAACACGACGAAGACTAAATCGACGAAGAGATACCCGGTTTTGCCATAATGGCGAAACCCTAGCAGAGCGAAAACGAAGCAGACAACGCCATTATATAATTTTAAACTTCTCATGTGAAGTATATGATATTATACTTTGTTGAGTGATGCTTCTATATATTAAAAAAAACTAATATCAATTGTATTAATTACATATTTTCTATTTATAATTTGTAAATAAAATATTGCATCCATGGCGTGTTATGGCCTACTTTTTATAGTTATGTCGTGTAATTGTGCCTATGTTGTCTCAACTTAGTACCTCATGCCAATATTTGTGCATGTCAAAACACACCACCAATGAGACTTGCAAATAAGGACTACTAAAACCAATTTGTACAAAAATACATAAACCCTTCTTTTAAGAAAAAAGGGGACATGCAGAAGTTCTTTGGAATTCAAGACATTCAAACCTTTCTGTGAAGGCCAGTAAAAGAAATGGTGGGAAATGCACAACTCAGAAGACATAATGCTCAAGAATAAAGCTTTTTCTCCCATTATACTGAAGTAAACTGCTACTGATGCACCCCTCCCTTGGGATCTTATTAATTCACTTTATATAATTCTGCAGCTTTTGTACAGATTGGTTCTAGAGCTGCAGAAACTGTGCTGGCACAGCAGAAGATTTATGTCAGCTATAACATTATGTTGAACTCCATTTTTCCAAAGATGTTGGTACTATTAATCAAGAAGCTACACCATGTCTAAAAGGATGAAAAGAGCTAAAGAAGATTAAAAAGATCATCCTGCCTCCTTCAGTAAGCAGTTCTATTCAATGTCATCAGCAAAGCTTCTAAAGATGAGTTTCTAGAGTAGAACTGAACAGAGATTGCACATAAACTGATCCCAAACAACAATGATATTTCAAGAACCATCAATTATTTCATATATGCACCATCAACAATTTTGATTATGTAGAAAAAACACATATTTCTACAGTCATTCATCCAAGAATCAAGTATTCAAATTCATCATTTATAATTATGCAAGGTCATTGTTGATGAGGGTTCTTTCAAAATAAACACCATGCATGCAATTTTTATGGATGGCTCTTCAGAAATACACAGGTTCCAATATTTAGAGAATATATATATATATTTAAAAATCATCTACATAGAAACATACTTCATACTTTAATGCCTGCATCCCTGCTTTTTCAGCATCAGCATCCAAGATGCCTGTATAGAAAAAGCAATACGCAAATGTCCTAAATAAGAAGAGAAAGCACAAATAACTATTTTTGCAAATAATGTCTCATCAAAACAGTGATGCATATGTAAAAAGCCCGAAGACTCAGATAGAAATAAAAAAGAATACAAATCAGTGAAGTGCATGCCATGTAGCATCACAATCAAATTCTAATCAACAATGATATTGTAACAGCTCGAACTATTACCCATCACGGTATTGTTTGCTTTGTCCTAATGGCCTTACGGTTTTATTCCATTGCCAGGAGGTCACCCATCCTGGGAGTGCTCCCATACAAGCATGCTTAACCTTGAGAATTCTATTGAAATTTCAACTGCAGAGTACTCTCATACGAGCATGCTTAACTTTTGAGTTTCTGATGAAATTCCACCCATCATACCAAAAGACAACTCGATTGAAAAGGTACACCAATGGGACAAATGTAAGGCCATTAGGCCAAAGCAGAAAATATCTCAATGGAGTAGGGTTAGAGCCATTACAGACATGAAAACTTCTCAAATATACATCTTTAGAGAAAAACTAGAAAGATTTCTATCTATCTACCAATATGAGTTATTACAAATGTTGATTGTCACAAATAAATTCATCAATATTTCAAATACATCAACAATCATATATTTAAGGAAGTAGAACTTGGGCAATATTACTCTATGAAGCTACACAATCTGATATTCATCATGCAGTAGAAGACAAATCAAGAATTTTTTAACATCAAGAAATTGGCATAAAAAATTGATTTGGAGCAGTAAATGAAATCTACATGAAAGATTTCATGCTGAAGTTGTTTGGTCAAAATAAGCATCTTCAGAGAGAAACGAAAAAAAGCATGTCAAAATCATCTAAGAAAAGCATACCACAATTGTCTCGCTGGTCATATAACCTTCCTTCCACATTTAAACAATTTTCTAAAGTTTCTGAGTTCAAATACATGGCATCAACATCTAGTGCTTCAGCGTGTGGCTCTTCAAGTAAACAATCAACTTCAATTGCCTCCTCATTTGGGATGGCAACAGAAATGTCACCCTGTTCCGTCTAATAAACAAAAGATAAAAGATAGAATACACAATTACACATTTGACACATTATAACTAATCCATCAAAAAGTAAAAGCATAACTCAAGGTAATAATTATCATATAATGTAGCAAATTTTCTGCCGACTTTGCAGTGAAAATTTATTGATGAAATTGAAAAAATAAAACAAAAATCATAAAAAATTTAAGGAAGGTAAAGAAAGTAAGTTCATAACAAAATCAAGCTGCTTATTTTTTAAAAATATCATTATGCCTAAAATAGTTTAGAAAAGAAGTATCTATAGCAATTTAATATACTTAAATAACAAAAATCAAAAGCAAGATAGAAGTGAATTTTAAAATACAATAGTCTTTTATGAAATATTCCCATTTTATCGTTTATTCAGTATAGACTTAACAAACAAAACAAGACATGTTATAATTGTTAGGTATGACTCATATACCAAGAATTTGGAGTCTCTCAGATTTTGAGAGGTGTCTCCTGAAATGAAGAGGTGAGTCTCTTGGTGTGAAGAGGTGTGTCTATTGGATTAATAAATTGGGGGGAGCGAGAACGTGTTTGTAAATTTATCTGTGAGTTTTATTTATAAATAGATGTATAATCCTATGGGTATGTAACTCCTCTGAAATAGTGAATTCGCCACTCTGCTCCAGATGATGTAGGCATCTTCGCCGAACCTCGTTAAATCTCTGTATTCTTCTTCTGATTTTGTGTCTATTCTTGTTTTTTTTCCCCTAAATTACACAACAATTGGTATCAGAACGAGGTTCTAGGGTAGGGAAGAAAATTTTAGCGGCGCAGGAAGTAAGAAGAAAGATTTGGGGATTTGGAAGGTGAAGTCATTTGGGGATTTGGAAGGTGAAGTCCGGGCGGTGGTTTTGCGGCAGTTCCTCGAAAGAGTTCGCGAAGGATTTCCAAAAGATTTCAAAGGGTACGCGTGACAGCTAGGTGAGAGGATTCTCGATTGGCAGCTCTTCAGGGAAGATCGCGATACAAAAGTTCGCGACATTTCAACACAGGAGAATTCGGGATAGACGAATTCAAAGGTCCGCAAGCTTCACGCGAACGCCACAGAGCGAAGGATTTGCGGCACAATTCGCTCGCGACAGGAGAAGCGGGCTCGACAATTTTCGCAAAGGCCTTGAATCGCGACAGAAGAAGGTTCACGATCAGGATCTGCGCGCGACAGGAGTTCGCGCACAGAGGCATAGGCGAATTCGGCGAAAAAGAGGCTCCAGTTTCGCGCGATTAGTTTGCAGTTCGCAGTTTTGGCAATTAAGCGCGAAGCAGTTCGCGATAGCGGCGAATCGCGACATCGGGCTTCTTCAGCGACATGCATCCGCGAGGTTTCTGCGGAGGAGTGCGAAGCAGACGGTTAGTGCGGCAGTTCGGCAATTCGCGCGAATAGAGAGTTCGTGCGGTACGCGCGAAGAGGTGGTTTGTGGTTCTCAGCAGGCTTCGACAACTTCAAACGTTCGTCTTTCGGTTCACAGGCAGACAACGACTTTAGGCCAACGAACGTCGAAGTCGCTGAAGCCTGCTGAGAGTCGCAAACCACCTCTTTGCGCGTACCGTGTGAACTTTCTGTTCGCGCGAACTGTCGAACACTCTGATTCATGCGGCCAAGTATACAATGCCACAACTTTGTTGTGCTCTCTGCAACAGTAATATCAACACTGTTAAATAAATCAGTAGTCATATATAGCGTACATGTTTTCTTACCCCGAGCCAGTACCGGTGCTTCTTTAGTAACCTTTCAGCTCATCAAGTTACCCAACTGAAATGAGGTTCTTCTTCAGTTCAAGAATATGTCTGACCATTTGCAGAGTCCACTTGTTCTTATTTGGAAGTGCAATGTCAATATCTCTCACTCCTACCACGTTCAGAGCTTCTCCATCTGCCAGATATACTTTCTCAAAGTCTCCTGCAACATAATTTCGCATCAATTCCCGATGAAAAGTCTCCTGCAACATAATTCCGCAGGCAGCGACTTTAGGCGGTTCGTGAATTTGGCGAAAAGTCTGAAGGGAGACGTTCGCGAACAGGCGAAGCAGGAAGGAAGGGAAGGAATCTTTTGATTTTCACCAGGGGAATATTGCCTTTGGATCTTTCCTTTGCTGGAGGCCCAAGGGAGGAAATTATGGAATTTCCTGGGAGCGAATTCTTTTGCTGAAGCGAAGGAACAAACTTTGAGAGGACTGCAGCCACGAGAAGAAGAGGTAATCGAGCGGGGTTCGCTAGTTTCACAGGAATCAGAGGAGTTCAGCAATAAGAGGTTGGAAGCAGACTTTTCGTAGAGGCATTCGCGCAAAGGTGTGACGCGGGTCAGCGGCTCAGGACGACCAAGGAAAGTGCCTGCGAAGGCTAATAAGCGTCGCAACAGTTCACGGAGCAGTTCATCTGGTGTTCGCAGACGGTAGAACAGGAGTTCGCAAAGAATCTGCCAGTGTTCGCGATAGGAGTTGCGGCAGATGGTGCTCGGCCAGCGGAGTTCTCAAATTTGTCGGAGGAGGTGTTGCGCCAGGTGAACTTGCGACAGATAGTGCTCGACCAGCGGAGTTCGCAAATTTGTCGCAAGAGGTGTTGCGATAGGTGGTGCTCGACCAGCGGATTGTTCACAAATTTGTCGCAGGAGGAGTTGCGACAGGTGGAGTTCAGTAGGGTGCAGGAGAAGCGAGCAGGCGCGATTATTCACGAACAATGGTCTCGCAGAGGTATTTCGCGACGGTTTCGCTCGCAGGACAACAGTTTAGCCGAGGTGTTGGCACGAACAAGAGCCTCGTTTTGCGAACAGAGAAACAAAGGAATTCGGCTAGCGGAGTTAGCAAGTTTGTCGCATGAGGAGTTGCGACAGACAGAGTTCGGCCAGCGGAGTTCATAAGTTTGTCGTAAGAGAAATTGCGACAGGTGGAGTTCACGAATTTCGCAGATTGTTCACAGATTTATCGCAGGAGAAATTGTGACAAGTGGAGTTCGGCTAGTATTCGCAGTATTTCAACAGAATTTTTTTGCGAACAGGAAAGGTGTTTTGTGTGAAAATTTTGATTCACGAATCACAGGAAACTGCGGAAAATTGCTGCGGTTGACAGAGAAAATTTCAGGTTTATTTAAATTTATTTGTGGTGCATTTTGTTTCAATATAAGGCAAAAAAAATTCACTGTAATATTAATTTCAAATGATAATGTCTGGTACAAAATTCGAGATAATGAAGTTCGATGGAACAGAGAACTTCGAATTATGACAAACAAGGGTGAAAGATTTGTTGGCACAACAAGGAATTTTAAAGGCATTGCGAGCTATGAAACCTGATAGTAATATCTATAAACTGTTGGAGAGTACAGTTGTAGATGGAGTTCACTCTGTCGGATCTTATGATGAAAATGCAATAAGAAAGTTGACCAAGCCAAGTATTTTCAACAAGTTCTTGCGTTACTTGAACTTGTTGAATGTTTGCAGTTGCTAGTTGGTATGATTGACCAACCCACTTCGGTGTAAAAAACTTAATGATGTATTTCTCCTAAGGGGCTGGATATTCGCAAGGTAGAGATTTTTTCTCCTAAGGGGCTGAATATTCGTATGGTGGAGATTTTTTCTCCTAAGGGGCTGGATATTCACAAGGTGGAGATTTTCTCCTAAGGGGCTGGATATTCGTCAAGGTGGAGAATTGTTAGGTATGATTCATATACCAGGAATTTGAAGTCTCTTGGATTGGAGATGTGTGTCTCCTGGAATGAAGAGGTGTGTCTCTTGGTGTGAAGATGTGTCTCTTGGATTAGTGGGTTGGGGGGAGCGAGGGCGTGTTTGTAAATTTATCTGTGGGTTTTGTCTATAAATAAATGTGTCTCTATGGGTATGTAACTCCTCTGGAATAATGAATTTGTTGCTCTACTTCCGAGGATGTAGGCATCTTTGCCGAACCTCGTTAAATCTCTGTGTTCTTCTGGTTTTGTGTCGATTATTGTTTTTCCTCGACCTAACTTACACAACAATAACCATGATCAAATAGTATAACAAATTCATGCTGAATTTAAACCGAATAAAATGTTTTTTTTCAGTTGATAAGCACAAGATAGGACCTAGCATTAAAAGTATAACTAATATATTGTTGCACCATTTTACCATAAATAAAATTGTTAAAATAGAGCATTAATTATAATGGGTAAAATATTATTTAATCAACTGACTTGCTATCTTATAATCAAATAATAAGTCTGTAAACACAACATGTCAAGTAGATCGTCACATATTAGTTGTTTTTTCTCAGGTATCTTCCTCTCAAACAATGGAGATTAAAAAAGGTAAAAAGAATTCTAATTTATGTGATCTCAATTTGTTAAGCAACCGTCAATCAATTAGTGCCTAAAGAAAAGTGCAAGAGTCATATTTCACTTAAGCCATTTGAGAAAAAAAATGTTAAAAAATAGGGAAACGTTGGTAAATGATGACGTTAAAAAGGTAAACATGGAAAGGAAAATGTTCCCCACCGCTACAAGTATTACAAATATCCATGATTCACCCGAATAAATAATAATAATAAACCTTCATTTTTTTCCTGTTGTGACTTCACCCAAATAAAATCTCCATTTTTAATCAACTTGCCCATACATTTTGGATAAAATTTTCTTGTACAAAAATCCAACTTTTCAACCTCCTTATGTATTATGCGCTTTTATCGCCATTATGTTATCTAAGGATATGCATGAGAAAATATTCAAGTTCATGCTATGATTTGAAGTCTTCGCAACTTTTTCCTAACTTCGCACATAACTTTTTATATTTATATCATGCAAATTCCACCAGATTTAGTGCCCAAAATGACTTTTAGGGTGGTGCAGAATCACTTCAGATATTGAGGCGTTGGAGGGTTACAGTTACATTTGTCTTCACAATACTTCAATATTACAATTTGAATTCTCATATTATCCATACACTGCGAGAAAATGCAATTTATGATCTCATTTTATTTTGACACAAAATTAGCAATAATTTTGTGTTCGTTTATCGTCAAGCACTGTCCGCTGTTGCGAAAAATGGTTGTCATAATATAGTGTTGGCCATAGCATCGAAATTATTGACATTTTTAATTTATTTAATAGCGCCAGCTAATTCCAATGTCAAGGTCGACACTAATGCCCTAATAAATCTAAGCTGTGCGACTGAGCATCATTTCTTCCCCTTTCCTTCGTTGCAAGCACTCCGACGATTCCGCGTGATCTTCCTCCACCGAGCTAGTTTGGCGTTCTGTGGCCTTCTCCAACGAAATCGTGGCTCCAGCAACCTACACTCCTCTCCAAACCCAATTTACAGTTTCTTTTTCCTCTCGTGCGCCTCTTTTCATGAAATACTAGATTATTTTCATTTCTAGGGATGTAAAAACTGATATTTTGGTGTTAGGTATGTAATGCATATAATTAACTTTATTTTGTATGTGGTATTTGAAGTTTAAGTGTCAAATATGTAATGCATAGGACTTGTGTTGTTCTGGGGTGAAAAATGATGTTTAAATGTGTCAGATATGTACGTAAAAGAGTTGGTGTTGCTCCTAAAGTTGAAATGAAAAACATAGAATTAAATTATGTTTTGCGTAGATGAGAATGCTTAGGGGGATGAGTGGCTTTACACATAGAGAGAAAATATGAAACGAATATGTCTGTCAAAAAGGTTGGTACTGCTCCTGTAGTTGAAAAGATTAGAGAGAGTCATCCTAGATAGTTCGGTCACATTAAACGTCGATCATGTGATGAACCTGTTATGCGCGAACGTTTTTGGAAGTTCAGGTCTCTTGTTCAAAGTAAAAAAGTTTGATCTAGGCGAGGATGCTATTATTAGAATTCAAGTTGGAAGCTAGAAGTAGATGAACGAAATAGGCCTATTGTGTGATTGAAAAGTGTCGCTTACATTTAAAGGAAATTTCGATAAGCTAGAGGCAATAATTTCAATGCCTTATAAGACAGAATGTTGTCCTATAAAAGAAAACATAAAATTAAATTAAGTTTTCCTTAGATGAGAATGCTTATGTGGATGAGTGTCTTTACACTTAGAGAAAAAATGTAAAACGAATATATCAGTGAAAGCATTGGTGTAACTCCAATGGCAAACAAATTTAGAGAGAGTTGACCTAGATAGTTGATCCCGACAATAAGTGTATGTTTTGTGTGTAATTACTTCAATTTCAATTCCAGACAACGGCGTCAAAAACTTGATTCCCACTGCCCGTGTGTGCTTGCACCTTTAATTTCTGGCTGAGTGCTATCTAACAAATAATTCTCATTTTTCTCCACAATTCAATTTTTCACGCTAGGGATCCTACGCAAGTGCATGTATCGTTTTAGTAATAAAAAATTTTCTTTCAAAAGCCCTGAGTATCGATCCCACGAGGAAATGTGTTAATTCGTAATGACTTCAGTAAAAGTTATAGTCTACATTAACTCGTCTTAACCTAAAATTTCTGAAAAGTTTGATTTTCTTAAATTCATTACTCTACTCTAAAATTAAATTTAACTAAATTAAATAAAAACCTAAGCTATGGAGGCTGGTTAAATTTTTGGAAAGTTCAGATATAATAAAAATATCTTCCCTCTTGCAATGAAGATAATGTCATACACATTAGAAGAATTTATAGAATTATATAATAATTTTTGTGCCAACAACAAACATATGTCTACCTTCCCTCTTCCGAGTATATAGATAAACTTAATATTCTATTAGATTTACATAACTAGAAGAGATGCGAAGGTGGTTAAGAAGTCTTACAACTCATGGTAAGGAACTTATTCACTTACATCAATGGTCACCTAGAAGCTCCTAATAAAAATAGATCGTGAAGTATATTTCCTTTAAAAGATGCATCGTCGTTTGACTACTTCATCATAACCAACCGAATAATGTGAGTGCACTGAAGTTGTGAAGTCACCGCTCTTCCGAGTCTTAGTCTCAGCTTACAACATATTTTAACATAACCTATGGTATGTATGTTATGTCAATGAAGCAACGGAGATATTACTCATCACATGAAAATTAAAATTATTCAATCATAATACAAATTTTTTTACGCACGTCACTACTTCATAACAAGAGTATAAGGTAAGGAAAAATACTCACTAAGCATAAAGAAACACATGGATTCTTCATTGCAAATGCATTGAAATCATACATATATATTGCAATATTTCAAAGCAAATGCAAAAAGAGTACAAGACTTATTTTTACAGAATATTCACGCCCTCCTTGCACAAAAAATAGCAATCCCTTACACTCCTCTCTAATCTCTAAAAGATAAATGCAAGCAATGAAGAAATCTCTCAATTCCTCCCTTTCTCTCTTCTTCCTAAGTGTTAAGAGTCACTAAGAACTCCAAAAGGCACTTCCCCCTATTCCAAACGAAGAGACACCAAGCCCCTCTTAAGATAACCATCGAAATGCCCAAGATTCACTTCAGATGCCCCTTCAAAATTCGTCCAAGCACATTGCATTTTAAAAAAAAACTGATTATGGCGCTTAGGCGTCAGTCTTCTAGAAGCACAGGATAACTGTCTGGCGTCATGACGCTAGGCTCTTTATTTCTACATATAGGGTCTAAGCTTAGTCGCTATACGCTAGTGCCTAGGCGCCATTCACTTGGTGCTTCTTTGCTCCATTTGATCTCGTTTTACTCTATTTTCGCTCTTTTTTCTCCAATTGCTTAACCTATTGTACATGTAATCAAAAACACAAAAATGTAATGCAATATCACTAAAAATAAACATTAAATGTAAATAAAAAATAACACATTTTCAGACATGTTAATAATTTTGTCACCTTAAACGTCGATCATCTAATCGCCCTATTAAAAGAGTAGATGATTATGTGTTGTTATGTATGTAATACATAAGAATTATGTGATTTTTATGTTTAATTTGAAGTTTAGGCGTTAGGTATGTAACACATAAGAATTATTTTGTTTTTATGTTCAATTTAAAGTTTATAAGTAATACAAAGAAATTTTTTGTGCTTTCTATGTAAAGTTGATGTTTGGGTGTTAGATATCTCATACATACGAAATATACGTACGACTAATATATAATTGTACAAATCTATAATGTTACATATATGCTACAGATGGATATTTGAAACTTGATATTATGGATGCATAACAGATTACATCCAAGAAGAAAAGAACTCGCTGACAAGTTCTTAAATTGTGCTAAGGAATTTGCGTAAGTGGCATCGCAGCTGCCCGCTTACCTTTCAAAAAGCAACTTTCGATGCCCCTATGTCAAACATAAGAATCAAACGTGCATGACGCCTGACAAAGTGAAGTTGGATCTTTACCATGGGAGATTTAAACTCAATTATTGGTATTGAACTTCACATGGTTAGTTTAAACAAAATGTTCAGTATGGTTATGCTGGCGCTTCATCAAGTTATGTCCCTCTAACGTAACACGATTCTAGGGCACATATGGAAATAATTGTCGATGTCAATAGGGCTCATTTGTTGGGAGTGCACCTAATGATAATCAAGAGCCAAACAACGAAACACAACAATTAAATGATTTATTAAATTCTGTGCAACAACATGGGAATGAGACATTACACATACAAAATTATCGACTGCACTTAGATTGTTGAGTATGAAATCTGATTTCAACATGCCCAGAGAATGATTCAATCAAGTAACAACATTATTAAATGAGACGAATGCTAAAGATAACTTAGTCTTTAATGACTTGTACAAAACCAAAAAGTTAGTGTCGGAGTCAGAGCTACTATCTGAAAAGATAGAATGTTGTGTTAACGGCTGCATGTTATATTACAAGGCTGATGTAGTAGAGACAAAATGTAGATTTTGCGACACTAATGGTTCAGTCCAATGGGGGCAAAAGAGCAAAAATCAAAAAAAAAAACGTACAAGCGTCTCTTCTACTTTGCACTCATTTGACGACTTCATCGACTATTCGTTTATATGTGCACAACTTCTCGCATGACATGGCATAGTACTGGATATGTCGATACTAATTCTATGGGTTATCCATCAGTTGGTTAAGCCTAGAAGCACTTTAATCACAGTTACACGGCTTTACAGTTGAACCACGCAACTTTAAGTTTGGCTTATGTGCAAATGAGTTCACACCTTGCAGTCACGCTACCACGCCCTATTCATGTTGATCAGTAATCATCATGTCATATATTTGTCCCCAGATATTTGCATGATTGTGTTATTTTTATTTTTGATGTTATTCATATCAGGTCCACATAGCCCAAAGGATAAGCTTGAACTATTCTGGGAAACAGGAGTTTTAACTTATGATATCGCTATGAAACAAAATTTTTATCTTAAAGCCGCTCTTATGTGAACGATTTGTAATTTCCCATCTTATGGGATGTTATCTAGTTCGAGCACAGTCAATAAATTGATTTATTTTTAATATATGGATATGTCCAGCATTAACTTAGAAATATGGAAGAAAAACTTTTTGGTTTGATAGTCATTGAAGGCTCTTAGCCCGCAATCAACCATTCTGAAACAATAAAGATGTATTTTTTAGAAATTGAGTTGAAAGATCAAATCCACCCACAAGAATAACTTGAGCCATTTTATTGTAGATAATCAGTGAAGTGCCAAAGATCACTAAGAGACTAGAACTAATCTCAAATCGTCTTCCAGATTTAAGTGTTACACATAACTAGACAAAGTGATGCATTTTATGAGATCTTCCATACTGAAAGATCAATCTGATTAGACATAATTTTAATGTTTTTCATATTGAGAAGAATTTTTTTATAGTATCTTCTNTAAATGAGACGAATGCTAAAGACAATTTAGTCTTTGATGACTTGTACAAAACCAAAAAGTTAGTGTCGGAGTAAGAGCTACTATCTGAAAAGATAGAATGCTGTGTTAACGAATGCATGTTATATTACAAGGCTGATGTAGTAGAGACAAAATGTAGATTTTGCAACACTAATGGTTCAACCCAATGGGGCAAAAGAGCAAAAATCAGAAAAAAAAAACGCACAAGCGTCTCTTCTACCTTGCACTCATTTGATGGCTTCATCGACTATTCATTTATATGCGCACAACTCCTCGCATGACATGACATAATACTGGATATGTAGATACTAATTCTATGGGTTATCCATCAGTTGGTGAAGCCTAGAAGCACTTTAATCACAGTTATCGCGACTTTGCAGTTGAACCACACAACTTTAAGCTTGGCTTATGTGCAAATGAGTTCACATCTTGCAGTCACGCTACCACACCCTATTCATGTTGATCAATAATCATCACGTCATATATTTGTCCCCAGATATTTGCATAATTGTGTTATTTTTATTTCTGATGTTATTCATATCAGGTCCACATAGCCCAAAGGATAAGCTTCAACTATTCTGGAAAACAGGAGTTTTGACTTATGATATCGCTATGAAACAAAATTTTTATCTTAAAGTCGCTCTTATGTGAACGATTTGTGATTTCCCAACTTATGAGATGCTATCTAGTTGGAGCACAATCAAGAAATTGGTTTATTTTTAATATACGGATATGTCCAAAGCATTAACTTGAAATATGGAAGAAAAACTTTCTGGTTTGATAGTCATTGAAGGCTCTTAGCCCGCAATCAACCATTCTGAAACAATAAAGATGTATTTTTTAGAAATTGAGTTGAAAGATCAAATCCACCCCCAAGAATAACTTGAGTCATTTTATTATAGATAATCAGTGAAGTACCAAAGATCACTGAGACACCAAAACTAATCTCAAATCGTCTTCCAGATTTTGGTGTTACACATAACTAGACGAAGTGATGCATTTTATGAGATCTTCCATACTGAATGATCAATCTGATTAGACATAATTTTAATATTTTGCATATTGAGAAGAATTTTTTATAATATCTTCAATATTGTGCTGCAAATTAAGGGAAAAACAAAAGATAACATCAAAGAAAGATTGGACCTGAAGAAGTATTGCAAGAGGAGTTAGAATTTCANCAAACATATGTCTACCTTCCCTCTTCCGAGTATATAGATAAACTTAATATTCTATTAGATTTACATAACTAGCAGAGATGTGAAGGTGGTTAAAAAGCCTTACAACTCATGGTAAGGAACTCATTCAAATACATCAATGGTCACCTAGAAGCTCCTAATAAAAATAGATCATGAAGTATATTTCCTTTAAAAGATGCATCGTCGTTTGACTACTTCATCATAACCAACCAAATAATATGAGTACACTCAAGTTGTGAAGTCACCGCTATTCCGAGTCTTAGTCTCAGCTTACAACAAATTTTAATATAACCTATGGTCTGTATGTTATGTCAATGAAGCAACGGAAATATTACTTATCACATGAAAATTAAAATTATTCAATCATAATACAAATTTTTCTACGCATGTCACTACTTCATAACAAGAGTATAGGGTAAGTAAAAATACTCACTAAGCATGAAGAAACACATGAATTCTTCATTGCAAATGCATTGAAATCATACATATATATTGCAATATTTCAAAGCAAATGCAAAAAGAGTACAAGACTTATTTTTACAGAATATTCATGCCCTTCTTGCAAAAAAATAGCAATCCCTTACACTCCTCTCCAATCTCTAAAAGATAAATGCAAGCAATGAAGAAATCTCTCAATTCCTCCCTTTCTCTTTTCTTCCTAAGTGTTAAGAGTCACTAAGAACTCCAAAAGGCACTTCCCCCTATTCCAAACGAAGAGACGCCAAGGACCTCTTAAGATAACCCTCGAAATCCCCAAGATTCATTTCAGATGCCCCTTCAAAATTCGTCCAAGCACATTGCATTTTAAAAAAAAACCGATTATGGTGCTTAGGCGTCAGTCTTCTAGAAGCACAGGATAACTGTCTGGCTCCATGATGCTAGGCCCTTTATTTATACGTATAGGGTCTGACGCTTAGTCGCTAGGCGCTAATGCCTAGGCGCCAGTTCACTTTGTGTTTCTTTGCTCCATTTGATCTCGTTTTACTCTATTTTCGCTCTTTTTTCTCCAATTGCTTAACCTATTGTACATGTAATCAAAAACACAAAAATGTAATGCAATATCACTAAAAATAAACATTAAATGTAAATAAAAAATAACACATTTTCAGACATGTTAATAATTTTGTCACCTTAAACGTCGATCATCTAATCGCCCTAATAAAAGAGTAGATGATTATGTGTTGTTATGTAATACATAAGAATTATGTGATTTTTATGTTTAATTTGAAGTTTAGGCGTTAGGTATGTAACACATAAGAATTATTCTGTTTTTATGTTCAATTTAAAGTTTATATGTAATACAAAGAATTTTTTTGTGTTTTCTATGTAAAGATTGATGTTTGTGTGTTAGATATCTCATACATACGAAATATATGTACGACTAATATATAATTGTACAAATCTATAAAATTATATCTATGCTACAGATGGATATTTGAAACTTGATATTATGGATGCATAACATATTACATCCAAGAAGAAAAGAACTCACTGACAAGTTCTTAAATTGTGTTAAGAAATTTGAGTAAGTGGCATCACAGCTGTCCGCTTACCTTTCAAAAAGCAACTTTCGATGCCCCTATGTCAAACATAAGAATCAAACGTACATGACGCCTGACAAAGTGAAGTTGGATCTTTACCATGGGAGATTTAAACTCAATTATTGGTATTGAACTTCACATGGTTAGTTTAAACAAAATGTTCAATATAATTATGCTGGCGCCTCATCAAGTTATGTCCCTCTAACGTAACACGATTCTAGCGCACATATGGAAATAATTGTCGATGTCAACAGGGCTCATTTGTTGGGAGTGCACCTAATGATAATCAAGAGCCAAACAACGAAACACAACAATTATATGATTTATTAAATATTGTGCAACAACATGGGAATGAGACATTACACATACAAAATTATCGACTGCACTTAGAATGTTGAGTATGAAATCTGATTTCAACATGCCCAGAGAATGCTTCAATCAGATAACAACATTATTAAATGAGACGAATGCTAAAGACAATTTAGTCTTTGATGACTTGTACAAAACCAAAAAGTTAGTGTCGGAGTCAGAGCTACTATCTGAAAAGATAGAATGTTGTATTAACGGCTGCATGTTATATTACAAGGCTGATGTAGTAGAGACAAAATATAAATTGCAACACTAATGGTTCAACCCAATGGAGCAAAAGAGCAAAAATCAGAAAAAAAAAATGTACAAGCGTCTCTTCTACTTTGCACTCATTTGACGTCTTCATTGATTATTCATTTATATGTGCACAACTCCTCGCATGACATGGCATAGTATTGGATATGTCGATACTAATTCTATGGGTTATCCATCAGTTGGTGAAGCCTAGAAGCACTTTAATCGCAGTTATCACGACCTTGCAGTTGAACCACGCAACTTTAAGCTTGGCTTATGTGCAAATGAGTTCACACCTTGCAGTCACGCTACCACACCCTATTCATGTTGATCAGTAATCATCACGTCATATATTTGTCCCCAGATATTTGCATGATTGTGTTATTTTTATTTCTGATGTTATTCATATCAGGTCCACATAGCCCAAAGGATAAGCTTCAACTATTCTGGGAAACATGAGTTTTGACTTATGATATCGCTATGAAACAAAATTTTTATCTTAAAGCCGCTCTTATGTGAACGATTTGTGATTTCCCAACTTCTGGGATGCTATCTAGTTTGAGCACAGTCAAGAAATTGGTTTATTTTTAATATATGGATATGTCCAGCATTAACTTAGAAATATGGAAGAAAAACTTTCTGTTTTGATAGTCATTGAAGGCTCTTAGCCCGCAATCAACCATTCTGAAACAATAAAGATGTATTTTTTAGAAATTGAGTTGAAAGATCAAATCCACCCCCAAGAATAACTAGAGCATTTTATTGTAGATAATCAGTGAAGTATCAAAGATCACTGAGAGACCAGAACTAATCTCAAATCGTCTTCAAGTTTTTGGTGTTACACATAACTAGACAAAGTGATGCATTTTATCAGATCTTCCATACTGAAGGATCAATCTGATTAGACATAATTTTAATGTTTTGCATATTGAGAAGAATTTTTTATAGTATCTTCAATATTGTGCTGCAAATTAAGGGAAAAACAAAAGATAACATCAAAAAAAGATTGGACCTGAAAAAGTATTGCAAGAGGAGTTAGAATTTCAAAAGACAAATACAGGTAAAATAATAAAGCCCAAAACTATATAATGTCTCACATTGAATCAACAAAGAGCAATCTTTAAGTAGATGCATTCTTTAAAGTTTTCTAGTGATTGTGCTTTAAACATAAACCATTGTATTGACTTGAGAACGGGAAAAATATTTGGCATGAAGAGTAACAACTATAATATTTTTTTGCAGTACTTACTACAAATTGCATTCAATGCTTTGTACAAGCCGGAAATCAGTGCATTCTTCATGGAGTTGTGCATAGAGACTTTGAATATTGATTCGTTGAAGAAACTTGATACAAGTATTCATTTAATACTATGCATGCTCGAGCGGATATTTGCTCGAGGTTTCTTTCTCTATGGAGTATCTGCCAATACGTTTGTGTTATGAGGCTATATNATTTGGCATGAAGAGTAACGACTATAATAATTTTTTGCAGTACTTACTACAAATTGCATTCAATGCTTTGTCCAAGCCGGTACTTAATCGATTCATCGAAACCAGTGCATTCTTCATGGAGTTGTGCATAGAGACTTTGAATATTGATTCGTTGAAGAAACTTGATACAAGTATTCATTTAATACTATGCATGCTCGAGCGGATATTTGCTCGAGGTTTCTTTCTCTATGGAGTATCTGCCAATACGTTTGTGTTATGAGGCTATACCGAGAGGTCCAATGCAGTACAGATGAATGTATCCCTTTGAGATGTTGAAAACAAATTTTGATGCATCAAATGTTGAAAAAAAACTTTAAATGAAAGAAATCAACCCATGCAGCCACCAAGTTTGGGCCAATCAAAAATAGATGTATGGCAAGGATATTACTCGAATCTCTTGACTAAATCAATTCCCAAAAAATTAAAATAAGCCCCTAAAAGTTAAGGTGATTTAGTTGCTTTATCGTTATAGGATTGTGTTTTCCTTCAATTGTGAAAATTAGTTCTAAGACAATGCCAAAAATTTAAGACTAGCTGTGTGATTGTACAGATAAAGACTATTTCAAGTTTTTTATCCATTTTAAAGAAGGTTTGACATTAACCTAGCAATCCCTATCCTTAGTTCAACAAAAAGAAATTTTAAAATCTATTCAACGCCGGAGCTCCCCTCCTCCCCATGTGAAAGCCCCGCAAATGAGCAATGACCCAGCTGATGTATTTGGACCCAACAGGTCCAAATTTTGTCCCTCTTGAGGAGTCGATCATTCCTCTTGGGCCACTCCTAGTGGCGGAATCGGGACCTTCCTACACATTTTTGCGACCCCAGCTAGTCATGACCTGGATTGGTCCAAGAGGGCCGGTCTCCCTCCCTTAATTTGAATTTCCCTCCTATTTGGAGTGGGGTCCACCCTTATTTAATCTTAAGTCTATAAATATGCTATTTTCAGGTTTTATGATAGTTTTTTATTCAGCTTTCTGTTAGGACAGCCTTTGGCATCAATGTATTCCCTTGAAGGGTTGTATCTGACGACGAGAAGGTACTTCAATTGTAACTTGTACGAGGTCGTGATTATCCTAGAGCTGTCTTTCCTCTGCATCCTCTTCCTTGCAGCCGTCGTTGTCGTCCTTCTTGCTGACAATTAAAAAGCAATGTTGCAGTTGTTTTTCCCTGCAAACCCCCACCCTGACCCACCTCCAGCCACCAGTCCGCTCTACTGCAACAAACTAACAACAAATCTGTTGTTTCCTAGCAACTAACCCTCCTTCCATCTTACCATACGCCTGCAGCCAGCCACTCCTCCAACATTCCTTTGTCGCAAGTCAGATAGCCACCATCCCTCTTGCAACCCAGCAACAGCACCGTACCCCCCTCCTTGCTGCCTTCTAACGGCCAGCCTACTCATCTCCTCCACCTATAGTTCAGCCACCCTCTGTCCCCCACCAGCTGCTCCACCGCCCCTCTTATAACCAACCACCACCCCAAGGAATGCAAATTTATTTGTGTGTTTTTTTTTTATTGTCATTATTTCCCTTTCAATGTATCATTTGTAACCGCATATTGATTTTTTAATAATAGCATTTATTTTTTCTATTGTGATTTGGGTTAACTTCGATAATATTTAGTATCAAAGCTAACCTAACCGTAATCTTACCCTATTATTTCTAGCATCTGTCATGCCTAAACCTATCTCTACCCTCTAGATAAATACGAATTAGCATTTTAAGCAGCTTGGAATGTTGAGTCTATAAGAGTTGTGTATATTTTACAGTTTGTCGGGAGGAAGATAGATTTTTGGTGCTCTTTCATCATATTGCAAAAAAAGTTAATTGTTTAAATAATCTCAGACATCGCGTATTGATGAAAAAATAACAGCTGCAGAGGCTGTCACAACACAAAGAAGAAAAAAAAGAATATCTGCAATGGCGGCTAACAATAACTTGGCAATGAAGACCTGAAAAAAAATAAACCCAGAGGTGTGAAACCCTAGGTTTCTGATATCATGACAAAAATATGGAATGAAATTCAGATATATTTTGCATCAAGCACACTAACTAATACATATACATTCAATAATGAATATATATATAAACAAAAAAATAATAATAAAACTAAATCATTCAATATCTAAATTAAATCCTCATATCAAGGGGTTTATTNTTATCTTGCATCAAGCACACTAACTAATACATATACATTGAATAATGAATATATATATAAACAAAAAAATAAAAAAAACTAAATTATTCTATATCTAAATTAAATCCTCACTATCCCTAAATTAAGAACATACCTAAATTAAGAATTTCCTAAATTAATCGTCCGCTTTCCAACAGTTATCTTATTAGCGCATATAGGGTTGGAATCCTCCAAATTAAGAATCTAAACAACCGAATAGACTAGTTGAACTCATCCAATTAACCTATATCCTTCACTTAGTACCTTCTCCAGCCGCCAATTTACAGATACAGAGGAGTTCAATTGCAATTGTTGTCCTCTCCACATGAAAAAAGAATAACAGTGAAATTATGCATTGATTTAAGGAAATCTTTCCAACAAATATTTGGCTTGACATTCGTCTGCTTTTCTAGTTTTATTCTATGTTTCGGTATTATATCTCTAAAGCATTTTCTTCTTCGCGTATCTGTGAACCCTAGCCTTATTGCTTTGGGCCCTCATTCCTAATCCTTGAAAAAGATTCACTTGATAGGAATAGCCAAAGAAAACTGTGGACAATCTTGTAAGATCTAAATTTACTTGGGTAACTATATTAGGAAGTTTATCCTTAAACCTCAATTAGTGGCATATAACACTACAACATCTAAGGAAATCATTTCAAACCACTTGATAAGCCTTTGAATGCCAATGCCATCGAAGAAGCACCGGATTGGTAGGGTGAGGCATTAAAGTAAGAGGAGAGAGGCAAAAAATTGGCTTGCCACATGGGGGCTACCATTGATAGCAATAAAGATAATAGCTAATTGTATTTCACATTTGAATTTAAGGGCATTTACATACATACAAAACCTAGCTCCAATGAATTTATATATCTAAAACCTAAAATTGCTTTTTCACATTTATACCACCTAAATCTTTTATATCACATCAAAAATATTTTAATTTTTACTAAGTGAAATACACATTTTGTTGAGAATTATATAAAATTTAGGATCCTATTTGTAAATAGAAAATATAGAAGATGTCGATGAGTTTATTTGTAAAGAAAGTTGTAAGGCTCTATATAAGCCCATGCCATTCGTGAATGAAAGAGTTTTTTCGGAGCAAGGGTTTTCAATTTGGTATCAGAGTCCTAACCCTAACACTGTGAAAGGAAGAACAGATAAACAGAGGCTTCGGCTTCGCTCGCATGGATGCAGGAGCTACATCCGAAGATCTTTGTATGTCGTGATCCCGTCGTTGCTTTTCCCAAACGTAGGAGCAGAAGCAGGGACTTTCAGAGGTCTTTGAGCTATGCGATCCCGTCATTGCTTTCCAACAAGCACATCAATCCCATTGTTGCCTTCCAAGGAGCACGGTGACCCGTCGTTGCATTTCTTGAACGTATAAGAGGTGAAAGGAAGGAGTTTTGAAAGTCTCTGTGTGTTGTGATCCAATATTTGCCACTATTACCACGCGAATGAGATGGAGCTGCATTCTTGTGGTTCCTGTTTTGGCGCATAGAGAAGAGAAGAAATGTGGAGTTTCAGAGGTCTTCATACACAACAATCCCTTCGTTTGCTGCGAAGCAGAGGGGAAGTCCTGACTCCTATGTACGAAGGAACAAGGATAGGGCAAATCCTTCATTTGTCGGGTCGCGACCGGGAAATAGGAGAAAGTTTTGGCTTCTCTGTGTCGAGCGAGGGACGTAATGGGGGGGCTTTGCATGAAACCAAAACTAGTGAGAGCTTCAGATCAGACATACAAATTAAAGAAGAGTTAAATTGAGCTTGATCTTGATGAAAACATAGATTAAGATCACGTCGAAAAGAGGAAAGAAGTCCCATATGATCTAGACTTGGATCCTTGTGATTGAGGATGTCAGGAGACGAAGATAGTGCGAGAGAAAAGCTTTTGAGGAAGATAGATCCAGAAGTTTTGAAGATATTGATCGGGCTCATACAGGGAGCAAAAAACTCAACGAGAGCTACTACCTCAGCACATGCTCGGACTAAAGAGAAGCTAGATCTCCCTCCTGTGGATCTAAAACTTGATAGACCGATCATGTATCTAAATTGGTCACATCGTATCGAGCCTGATATGGTAGGGAAAACTATAGTTATATCTGCGAGAGTCAAGGCTGAACCAAAGAGTGACGGAGCTGAAGGGGATGAGTGGAAGACCACACACGCCTTACTTCACACCTGGCTTCTTAACTTGATGGTACACCAATTGCCTCGTCAGTAGGTTGCATTTGAAAAGTAAAAGGCATTTGGGCAAAGCTGAAGAGGACCTATGCTTGGACTGAGAATCACATGAGGGTGTTCCAGATTCAACGTGACATAGAAGCAGTAGTACAAAGTAATAGATCGATTCAGGAGTACTCCAAAAAACCGGAGCGGTTGTGCAAGACCTTGGTTGATTCTCACTTATGCCAAGTCGTGATCCGAGGAGCAAGATTGAGGAGATTTGCACAAATAAAAATTATACATTTTATGGCTCATATGAACGCGGACTTTGATCAGAGGAGATCAGTCATCCTAGCCCAGGTAATGATTCCATCACTGGATCAGTCATCGTTGCGATTATACAAGAGGAGAGTGGCATGAGCAAGGCTTGTCCAAGCCACCCAAGAAGAGAAAGACGGGTGAATCTGGACAGTCTAGAGGTTGTGGTCATAATTTTGGGGGCCAAAGGGGTGGAAGAGGAGGCTAACGTGCAAATTTAATAGTAGCAGAGAACAAGGGAGAGACAGGGATGGTTTTTACCGATGAGAATCACAAGTTCCTGGAGATGTTGAAGAGGAAACAAAAAACGGTAGGTGATGTGACTGACGATGCATCCACCTGATCATCATCAAAGAGAAACACTGTTATTTATGTTCACTCAGCAGAATGTACTTGTGATACGCATGCTCTTACATCTATATTCACCATAAGATCACCAAAATGGATAGTAAATTCTGGTGCATCTCGACATGTGGCAGGTGACGATAGTGAGTTGACTTCTTATACTCACCTAGCAGTTCCAGTGAGCATTCGGACCTCTGATGGTACAACATAACCTGTGGTTGATAAGGATACAATGCGATGTACTAATTCTATGACTATGTTCAGTATTTTGCATGCTCAATCCTTTCTAATAAACAGTTTATCTATTAATGTCATTATACTTCAACTAAAATATGTTGTTTCATTTGATATTCTTAAGGTGAACCTTAAAAAAAGGGATTGGTAGGNAATCGTCCGCTTTCCAACAGTTATCTTATTAGCGCATATAGGGTTGGAATCCTCCAAATTAAGAATCTAAACCCCCGAGTAGAATAGTTGAACTCATCCAATTAACCTATATCCTTCACTAAGTACCTTCTCCAGCCGCCAATTTACAGATACAGAGGAGTTCAATTGCAATTGTTGTCCTCTCCACATGAAAAAAGAATAACAGTGAAATTATGCATTGATCTAAGGAAATCTTTCCAACAAATATATGGCTTGACATTCGTCTACTTTTCTAGTTTTATTCTATGTTTCGGTACTATATCTCTAAAGCATTTTCTTCTTTGCGTATCTGTGAACCCTAGCCTTATTGCTTTGGGCCCTCATTCCTAATCCTTGAAAAAGATTCACTTGATAGGAATAACCAAAGAAAACTGTGGACAATCTTGTAAGATTTAAATTTACTTGGGTAATTATATTAGGAAGTTTATCCTTAAACCTCAATTAGTGGCATATGACACTACAACACCTAAGGAAATCATTTCAAAGCACTTGAAAAGACTTTGAATGCCAATGCCATCGAAGAAGCACCGGATTGGTAGGGTGAGTCATCAAAGTAAGAGGAGAGAGGCAACAAAATTGGCTTGCCACATGGGGGCTACCATTGATAGCAATAAAGATAATAGCTAATTGTAGTTCACATTTGAATTTAAGGGCATTTACATACATACAAAACCTAGCTCCAATGAATTTATATATCTAAAACCTAAAATTTGCTTTTTCACATTTATACCACTNTTGACATTCGTCTGCTTTTCTAGTTTTATTCTATGTTTCGGTATTATATCTCTAAAGCATTTTCTTCTTCGCATATCTGTGAACCCTAGCCTTATTGCTTTGGGCCCTCATTCCTAATCCTTGGAAAACATTCACTTGATAGGAATAACCAAAGAAAACTGTGGACAATCTTGTAAGATCTAAATTTACTTGGGTAATTATATTAGGAAGTTTATCCTTAAACCTCAATTAGTGGCATATGACACTACAAAAATCATTTCAAACCACTTGAAAAGACTTTGAATGCCAATGCCATCGAAGAAGCACCGGATTGGTAGGGTGAGGCATTAAAGTAAGAGGAGAGAGGCAACAAAATTGGCTTGCCACATGGGAGCTACCATTGATAGCAATAAAGATAATAGCTAATTGTAGTTCACATTTGAATTTAAGGGAATTTACATACATACAAAACCAAGCTCCAATGAATTTATATATCTAAAACCGAAAATTTGCTTTTTCACATTTATACCACCTAAATCTTTTATATCACATCAAAAATATTTTAATTTTTACTAAGTGAAATACACCTTTTGTTGAGAATTATATATAATTTAGGATCCTATTTGTCAATAGAAAATATAGAAGATGTCAATGAGTTTATTTGTAAAGAAAGTTGTAAGGCTCTGTATAAGCCCATGTCATTCGTGAATGAAAGAGTTTTTTCAGAGCAAGGGTTTTCAATTTGGTATCAGAGTCCTAGCCCTAACACTGTGAAAGGAAGAACAGATAAACAGAGGCTTCGGCTTCGCTCACAGGGATGCAGGAGCTACATCTGAAGATCTTTGTATGCAACGATCCCGTCGTTGTTTTTCCCAAACGTAGGAGCAGAAGCAGGGACTTTCAGAGGTTTTTGAGCTATGTGATCCCGTCATTGCTTTCCAACAAGCACATCAATCCCATTGTTGCCTTCCAAGGAGCACGGTGACCCGTCGTTGCATTTCTTGAACATATAAGAGGTGAAAGGAAGGAGTTTTGAAAGTCTCTGTGTGTTGTGATCCAATATTTGCCACTATTACCACGCGAATGAGATGGGGCTGCATTCTTGTGGTTCCTATTTTGGCGCATAGAGAAGAGAAGAAACGGGAGTTTCAGAGGTCTTCATACACAGCAATCCCTTCATTTGCTGCGAAGCAGAGGGTAAGTGCTGACTCCTATGTACAAAGGAACAAGGATAGGGCAAAGCCTTCAGTTGTCGGGTCGCGACCGGGAAATAGGAGAAAGTTTTGGATTCTCTGGGTCGAGCGAGGGACGTAATAGGGGGGCTTTGCGTGAAACTAAAACTGGTGAGAGCTTCAGATCAGACATACAAATTAAAGAAGAGTTAAATTGAGCTTGATCTTGATGATAGCATAGATCAAGATCACGTCAGAAAGAGGAAAGAAGTCGCATATGATCTAAACTTGGATCCTTGAGATTGAGGATGTCAGGAGACGAAGATAATGCGAGAGAAAAGCTTTTGAGGGAGATAGATCCAGAAGTTTTGAAGATATTGATCGAGCTCATACAGGGAGCTAACATCTCAACAAGAGCTACTACCTCAGCACATGCTCGGACTAAGGAGAAGCTAGATTTCCCTCCTGTGGATCTAAAACTTGATGGACCGACCATGTATCTAAATTGGTCGCATCGTATCGAGCCTGATATAGTAGGGAAAACTATAGGTATATCTGCGAGAGTCAAGGCTGAACCAAAGAGTGACGGAGCTAAAGAGGATGAGTGGAAGACCACACACGCCTTACTTCACACCTAGCTTCCCAACTTGATGGTACATCGATTGCCTCGTCAGTAGATTGCATTTGAAAAGTAAAAGGCATTTGGGCAAAGCTGAAGAGGACCTATGCTTGGACTGAGAATCACATGAGGGTGTTGCAGATTCAGCGTGACATAGAAGCAGTGGTACAAAGAGATAGATCAATTCAGGGGTACTCCAAAAAGCCGGAGCCGTTGTGCAAGACCTTGGTTGATTCTCACTTATGCCAAGTCGTGATCCGGGGAGCAAGATTGAGGAGATTTGCACAAATAAAAATTATGCATTTTATGGCTCATATGAAAGCGGACTTCGATCAGAGGAGATCAGTCATCCTAGCCCAGGTCATGATTCCATAACTGGATCAGTCATCGTTGTGATTATACAAGAGGAGAGTGGCATGAGCAAGGCTTGTCCAAGCCACCCAAGAAGAGAAAGACGGGTGAATCTGGACAGTCTAGAGGTTGTGGTCATAATTTTGGGGGCCAAAGGGGTGGAAGAAGGGGCTAACGAGCAAATCTGATAGTAGCAGAGAACAAGGGAGAGACAGGGATGGTCTTTACCGATCAGAATCACAAGTTCCTGGAGATGTTGAAGAGGAAACAAAGAACGGTAGGTGATGTGATTGACGATGCATCCACCCGATCATCATCAAAGAGAAACACTGTTATTTATGTTCAATCAGCAGAATGTACTTGTGATACGCATGCTCTTACATCTATATCCACCATAAGATCACCAAAATGGATAGTAAATTCTGGTGCATCTCGACATGTGGCAGGTGTCGCTAGTGAGTTGACTTCTTATACTCACTTAGCAGTTCCAGTGAGCATTCGGACCTCTGATGGTACAGCACAACCTGTGGTTGATAAGGGTACAATGCGATGTACTAATTCTATGACTATGTCCAGTATTTTACATGCTCTATCCTTTCCAATAAGCATTTCATCTATTAGTGTCATTATACTTCAACTAAAATATGTTGTTTCATTTGATATTCTTAAGGTGAACCTAAAAAAAAAGGGATTGGTAGGAGAATTGTGATTGACATATGACGTAGCAGACTCTAGTACTTGCATAGAGGGGATTGATTCAACCTTCAAATCCATGGGAGAGAGTGTCTGAATAGGAGGATCTGGGAGGAGTGTGGAGGATGTGTTCTTGCTACATCACAAATGCATGGGATGAACTTCATTTAGCTATTGAGTCATTTGTATCCGTTTTTATCTGAAAAGATAGATAAACAAAAACTTGTGTGTGATATTTGTGAGTTTGGTAAGTATGTCAAGAGCTCTTATGTTAGTTCTGACAATAGTTTTTTTTTATTTTTGACTTAGTGCATTCAGACATATGGGGATCTTGTTCTACAACTTCGATAAATGGTTACACATATTTTGTAAATTTCATTGAATATTTTTCTCGTGTTACTTAGTTATATCTCATGAAAAATCAAAGTGATGTGTTAGCCCGCTTTAAAGACTTTCACAGAGTAATTCAAACTCAAAACGATGCAATTGTGAAAGTATTGAGGTCTGATAATGGGACAAAATATACCAACAAGGCATTTGAAGAATATCTATCAGCCCAAAGGATACAACATCAAACATGTTCATACACATCGGTACAAAACGGAGTAGCAAAGAGGAAGAATCTACACCTATAAATAGCCCGAAGCATGATGATCTAGATGAATGTCCGAAAACACTTGTGGGGCCAAGCTGTTTTGATAGGTGCTCAATTAATCAACAGAATGCCCTCAAAAATTTTATATTGGCAATCTCCTTGTGAGTTGTTGAAACGAAATAAAGGTGGGATCCTCCCATTGAAGGTATTTTCTTGTGTATGTTTTGTGAAGTATAATATACCATCAATAAGGAAGTTATATCCCAGAGCTGTGAAGTCTATTTTCCTGAGTTATTCTGCCACTCAGAAATGGTATGTTTGTTGGAGCCCTATAAAGAAGAGATTATTTGTGAGTATGGATGCAACTTTTAGAGAATTTGAACCATACTACACCTAACCTCAATCTTTGGTGACTCGTCAGATACTAAAGGTACAAGGTGAGAGGAGGAGAGTAATGATGGTGAAAGATTAATGCATGTGGGAACGATGCCTTGATCTATTGTGTGGGAATGATCGACGAAGGAAGAGTAAGAAAATGAGCCCGAAGGTGATGGGATTCAAGCTCAAGGGAGTTGAGGATGGACACAAAAAGGAGGCAAAATAAGGGAAAAGTGTCTATCGTGTCATTTGTGCTAAAAAGTCCTTATTCTGATCTACCCGACTCCTAAGACAACAACACCATCCACCTCGGAATTCAATTATATAGGCGATATGATTATTCTCCCTTCTCCTCCCATTACCACAACTTTAAGGAGAACCTCTCGTAGCAGCGTTGGTTATCCTTATGATCGTTGTTCTCCTAATCATTTTGGTTTCTCACATGATATTTCTCAGTTGTCCCGTATTCTAACATATCACATTTATACGGAGCATTCATTGTATTTTCTAACACTGTATTCATTCCCAAGTGTTGGCGGGTAGCTAAGAAGAATCCAAAGTAAAAGACTGTCATGCTGGAGAAACTCGGTGCTCTTGATAAGAACAGTATATGCTCACATTGCTACCATTAGAGAAAAAGATAATCGAGTGCAAATGGGTCTTCACAGAGAAGCAGATTTCAAAAGGAAATATTGATCGATATAAAGCACGATTGGTGGCGAAAAGGTATATTCAAACACATGACATCAACTATGATGAGGCATTTGCACCACTGGCAAAGATAAGCACAGACAAAACGCTCGTCTCTGTGGTAGTGAATGGTAGATGGAGGTTGCAGCAACTGGATATGAAAAAAATGTTTCTTCATAAGGATTTCCTAAAAGAGTTGTACATGAAGATGCCCCCAAGCTTCGACATAAACCAAACAATGGACAAAGTATATAGAGTGAGAAAGTTACTGTACGATTTGAAACATTTTCCTCGAGATTGATTTGATAAGTTCAAGAGAGAAATTACAGGCATAGGTTATCAACAGATCGATGTCGACCACACAGTGTTCTTTCAACGACATGAAGATCACATTAATATTCTTGGTGTGTACGTGGATGAATTGATTGTCACTGGTGATGATGAGGGAGAGATCTCTCAGATGAAGACAAGTTTGAGGGAAGTGTTTGGGGTGAAGAAATTGAGACAGCTTTGATACTTTCTTGGGATTGAGGAGCTCATGGAACAAAGGGGATTGTTCTATCTCATAGGAAGTATATGCTAGACTTGCTCACAGAGACAGGCACGTTGAGATGCAAACCTGAAGTTTAACCAATTGATCAGAAGGAAAAGTTGAGCGCAGAGGTGGGAGAGCAAGTTGATCATGAAAGGCACCAGAGGTTAGTAGGTCGTCTCATCTATTGGAGTCACACTCGTCCTAACATATCATTTGCAATAAGCGTGGTGAGTTGCTACATGCATGATCCGAGAAGGGGTCAAACGGATGTAGTGTATCAGATTCTAAGATACCTAAAGAGTGCACTAGAGAAAGGTTTGCTTTTCAAAAAATGAACATTTAGGCAATGGGGGCTACTGTGACTGTAGTTGAGCTGAAGACAAGAGGTCCACATCAAGATACCGCATGTTTGTGGGGAGGCAATTTGGTCTCTTGAAAAAGCAATAAGCAATTGTTAGTTGCGAGGTCCACAATAGAGGATGAGTACAGGGCCATGACCTTAGGAGTTGTTGAGAAGTTATGGCTTAGATCTCTATTGGTAGAGCTCAAAATAAACAAAGGAGCTAAAATGAAGTTGTGGTGAGACAACAAGCCAACAATCAGCATCGTCAGTAACCCGACGCAGCACGACAGAACCAAGCATGTAAAGATTGATAGGTTATTCATCAAGAAGAAGTTGAATAGCAGACTACAGAAGATAAATCATGTAGCTACTAGAGAACAAGTAGCTGACAACCTCACCAAGTGGCTTAGCTCATTAGATATATCTAGGTTGTGTGACAAGATGGGCTTAGTGAATATCTTTTGTCCATCTAGAGGGGAGTGTTGAGAATTGTAAATAGCTTAGGGTTCTATTTGTAAATAGAAAATATAGATGATGTTTAGGGGTTTATTTGTAAAGAAATTTGTAAGGCTCAATATAAACCCAAGTCTATAATGAATGAAGGAGATTTTTTTTTTTTGAACAATTATTTCAATTCCTTTCATTACATAGNGACCCAACTGATGTATTTGGACCCAACAGGTCCAAATTTTGTCCCTCTTGAAGAGTCGGTCATTCCTCTTGGACCACTCCTAGTGGCGGAATCGGGAGCTTCTTACTCATTTTTGCGACCCCTGCTAGTCATGACCTGGATCGGTCCAAGAGGGTTGGTCTCCCTCCCTTCATTTGAATTTCCCTCCTATTTGGAGTGGGGTCCACCCTTATTTAATCTTAAGTCTATAAATATGTTATTTTCAGGTTTTATGATAGTTTTTTATTCAGCTTTCTGTCAGGACAGCCTTCGGCATCTAGGTATTCCCTTCAAGGGTTGTATCTGACGACGAGAAGATACTTCAATTGTAACTTGTACGAGGTCGTGATTATCCTAGACCTATCTTTCCTCTACATCCTCTTCCAAGCAGCCGTCGTTGTTGCCCTTCTTGCTGACCATTAAAAAGCAACGTTGCAGTTGTTTTTCCCTGCAAACCCCCACCCTGACCCACCTCCAGCCACCAGTCCGCTCTACTGCAACCACCTAACAACAAATCTGTTGTTTCCTAGCAACTAACCCTCCTTCTACCTTACCATACGCCTGCAGCCCAGCCACTCCTCCAACATTCCTTTGTCGCAAGTCAGATAGCCACCATCCCTCTTGCAACTCAGCAACAGCACCGTACCCCCCTCCTTGCTGCCTTCTAACGGCCAGCCTACTCATCTCCTCCGCCTATAGTCCAGCCACCGTCCCCCACCAGCTGCTCCACCGCCCCTCTTACAACCAACCACCACCCCAAGGAATGCAAATTTATTTGTGTTTTTTTTTTTT
>JXCR01139960.1:69258-119799 GCA_002079205.1 Phalaenopsis hybrid cultivar | reverse complement strand
TTTTTTTTTTTTTTTTTTTTTTTTTTTGTCATTATTTCCCTTTCAATGTATCATTTGTAACCACATATTGATTTTTAATAATAGTATTTATTTTTTCTATTGTGATTTGGGTTAAGTTCGATAATATTTAGTATCAAAGCTAACCTAACCGTAATCTTACCCTATTATTTCTAGCATTTGTCATGCCCAAACTTATCTCTACCCTATAGATAAATACGAATTAGCATTTAAGCAGTTTGGAATGTTGAGTCTATAAGAGTTGTGTATATTTTACAGTTTGTCGGGAGGAAGATGAATTTTTGGTGCTCCTTCATCATAGTGAAAAAGAGTTAATTGTTTAAATGATCTCAGACATCGCGTATTGATGAAAAAATAACAGCTGCAGAGGCTGTCACAACACAAAGAAGAAAAAAAAGAATATCTGCAATGGCGGCTAACAATAACTTGGCAATGAAGACCTGAAAAAAAATAAACCCAGAGGTGTGAAACCCTAGGTTTCTGATATCATGACAAAAATATGGAATGAAATTCAGATATATTTTGCATCAAGCACACTAACTAATACATATACATTCAATAATGAATATATATATAAACAAAAAAATAATAATAAAACTAAATCATTCAATATCTAAATTAAATCCTCATATCAAGGGGTTTATTCTATCCCTAAATTAAGAACATACCTAAATTAAGAATTTCCTAAATTAATCGTCCGCTTTCCAACAGTTATCTTATTAGCGCATATAGGGTTGGAATCCTCCAAATTAAGAATCTAAACCCCCGAGTAGAATAGTTGAACTCATCCAATTAACCTATATCCTTCACTAAGTACCTTCTCCAGCCGCCAATTTACAGATACAGAGGAGTTCAATTGCAATTGTTGTCCTCTCCACATGAAAAAAGAATAACAGTGAAATTATGCATTGATCTAAGGAAATCTTTCCAACAAATATATGGCTTGACATTCGTCTACTTTTCTAGTTTTATTCTATGTTTCGGTACTATATCTCTAAAGCATTTTCTTCTTTGCGTATCTGTGAACCCTAGCCTTATTGCTTTGGGCCCTCATTCCTAATCCTTGAAAAAGATTCACTTGATAGGAATAACCAAAGAAAACTGTGGACAATCTTGTAAGATTTAAATTTACTTGGGTAATTATATTAGGAAGTTTATCCTTAAACCTCAATTAGTGGCATATGACACTACAACACCTAAGGAAATCATTTCAAAGCACTTGAAAAGACTTTGAATGCCAATGCCATCGAAGAAGCACCGGATTGGTAGGGTGAGTCATCAAAGTAAGAGGAGAGAGGCAACAAAATTGGCTTGCCACATGGGGGCTACCATTGATAGCAATAAAGATAATAGCTAATTGTAGTTCACATTTGAATTTAAGGGCATTTACATACATACAAAACCTAGCTCCAATGAATTTATATATCTAAAACCTAAAATTTGCTTTTTCACATTTATACCACTTAAATCTTTTATATCACATCAAAAATATTTTAATTTTTACTAAGTGAAATACACATTTTGTTGAGAATTATATATAATTTAGGATCCTATTTGTAAATAGAAAATATAGAAGATGTCAATGAGTTTATTTGTAAAGAAAGTTGTAAGGTTCTATATAAGCCCATGTCATTCGTGAATGAAAGAGTTTTTTTTTCGGAGCAAGGGTTTTCAATTTGGTATCAGAGTCCTAGCCCTAACACTGTGAAAGGAAGAACAGATAAACAGAGGCTTCGGCTTCGCTCGCAAGGAAGCAGGAGCTACATCTGAAGATCTTTGTATGCAGTGATCCCGTCGTTGCTTTTCCCAAACGTAGGAGCAAAAGAAGGGACTTTCAGAGGTCTTTGCGCTATGCGATCCCGTCATTGCTTTCCAACAAGCACATCAATCTCATTGTTGCCTTCCAAGGAGCACAGTGACCCGTCATTGCATTTCTTGAACGTATAAGAGGTGAAAGGAAGGAGTTTTGAAAGTCTCTGTGTTGTGATCCAATATTTGCCACTATTACCACGCGAATGAGATGGGGCTGCATTCTTGTGGTTCCTATTTTGGCGCATAGAGAAGAGAAGAAACGGGGAGTTTCAGAGGTCTTCATACACAGCAATCCCTTCGTTTGCTGCGAAGCAGAGGGGAAGTGCCGACTCCTATGTACGAAAGAACAAGGATAGGGCAAAGCCTTCAGTTGTCGGGTCGCGACCAGAAAATAGGAGAAAGTTTTGGCTTCTCTGTGTCGAGCGAGGGACGTAATGGTGGGGCTTTGCGTGAAACCAAAACTAGTGAGAGCTTCAGATCAGACATACAAATTAAAGAAGAGTTAAATTGAGCTTGATCTTGATGATAACATAGATCAAGATCACGTCGGAAAGAGGAAAGAAGTCGCATATGATCTAGACTTGGATCCTTGTGATTGAGGATGTCAGGAGACGAAGATAGTGCGAGAGAAAAGCTTTTGAGGAAGATAGATCCAGAAGTTTTGAAGATATTGGTCGGGCTCATACAGGGAGCTAACAACTCAACGAGAGCTACTACCTCAGCACATGCTCGGACTAAGGAGAAGCTAGATCTCCCTCATATGGATCTAAAGCTTGATGGACCGACCATGTATCTAAATTGGTCGCATCGTATCGAGCCTGATATAGTAGGGAAAACTATAGGTATATCTGCGAGAGTCAAGGCTGAACCAAAGAGTGACAGAGCTGAAGGGGATAAGTGGAAGACCACACAGGCCTTACTTCACACCTGGCTTCCCAACTTGATGGTACATCGATTGCCTCGTCAGTAGATTGCATTTCAAAAGTAAAAGGCATTTGGGCAAAGCTGAAGAGGACCTATGCTTGGACTGAGAATCACATGAGGGTGTTCCAGATTCAGCGTGACATAGAAGCAGTGGTACAAAGTAATAGATCGATTCAGGAGTACTCCAAAAAGCCGGAGCGGTTGTGCAAGACCTTGGTTGATTCTCACTTATGCCAAGTCGTGATCCGGGGAGCAAGATTGAGGAGATTTGCACAAATAAAAATTATACATTTTATGGCTCATATGAACGCGGACTTTGATTAGAGGAGATCAGTCATCCTAGCCCAGGTAATGATTCCATCACTGGATCAGTCATCGTTGAGATTATACAAGAGGAGAGTGGCATGAGCAAGGCTTGTCCAAGCCACCCAAGAAGAGAAAGACGGGTGAATCTGGACAGTCTAGAGGTTGTGGTCATAATTTTGGGGGTCAAAGGGGTGGAAGAGGGGGCTAACGTGCAAATCTGATAGTAGCAGGAACAAGGGAGAGACAGGGATGGTCTTTACATATGAGAATCACAAGTTCCTGGAGATGTTGAAGAGGAAACAAAAAAAGGTAGGTGATGTGACTGACGATGCATTCATCTCATCATCATCAAAGAGAAACACTGTGATACGCATGCTCTTACATCTATATCCACCATAAGATCACCAAAATGGATAGTAAATTATGGTGCATCTCAACATGTGGCAGGTGTCACTAGTGAGTTAACTTCTTATACTCACCTAGCAGTTTCAGTGAGCATTCGGACCTCTGATGGTACAGCACAACCTGTGGTTGATAAGGGTACAATGCGATGTACTAATTCTATGACTATGTCCAGTATTTTGCATGCTCTATCCTTTCCAATAAACATTTTACTATTAGTGTCATTATACTTCAACTAAAATGTGTTGTTTCATTTGATATTCTTAAGGTGAACCTAAAAAAAAAAGGGATTGGTAGAAGAATTGTGATTGACATATGACGTAGCAGGCTCTGGTACTTGCATAGAGAGGGGATTGATTCAACCTTCAAATCCATGGGAGAGAGTGTCTGAATAGGAGGATCTGGGAGGAGTGTGGAGGATGTGTTATTGCTACATCACAAATGCATGGGATGAACTTCATTTAGCTATTGAGTCATTTGTATCTGTCTTTATCTGAAAAGATAGATAAACAAAAACTTGTGCGTGATATTTGTGAGTTTGGTAAGTATGTCAAGAGCTCTTATGTTAGTTTTGACAATAGTCCTTTTATTTTTGAATTAGTGCATTCAGATGTATGGGGATCTTGTTCTACAACTTCGATGAATGGTTATACATATTTTGTAAATTTCATTAAATATTTTTCACGTGTTACTTAGTTATATCTGATGAAAAATCAAAGTGATGTGTTAGCCCACTTTAAAGACTTTCACAAATTAATTCAAACTCAAAACGATGCAATTGTGAAAGTATTGAGGTCTGATAATGAAACAAAATATACCAACAAGGCATTTGGAGAATATCTATCAACCCAAAGGATACAACCTCAAACATGTTCATACACATCGATACAAAACGGAGTAGCAAAGAGGAAGAATCTACACCTAGAAGTAACCCAAAGCATGATGATCTAGATGAATGTCCGAAAACACTTGTGGAGGCAAGCTGTTTTGATAGGCGCTCAATTAATCAACAGAATGCCCTCAAAAATTTTATATTGGCAATCTATTTGTGAGTTGTTGAAACGAAATAAAGGTGAGATCCTCCCATTGAAGGTATTTTCTTGTGTATGTTTTGTGAAGTATAATAAACCATCAATAGGGAAGTTATATCCCAAAGCTGTGAAGTCTATTTTCCTGAGTTATTCTGCCACTCAGAAGTGGTATGTTTGTTGGAGCCCTATAAAGAAGAGATTATTTGTGAGTATGGATGTAACTTTTAGAGAATTTGAACCGTACTACACCTGACCTCAATCTTTGGTGACTCGTCAAATACTAAAGGTACAAGGTGAGAGGAGGAGAGTAATGATGGTGAGAGATTAATGCATGTGGGAACGATGCCTTGATTTATTGTGTGGAAATGATCGACAAAGGAAGAGTAAGAAAATGAGCCCGAAGGTGTGGGATTCAAGCTCAAGGGAGTTGAGGATGCATAAAAAAAGGAGGCAAAATAAGGGAAAAGTGTCTGTCGTGTCATTTGTGCTAAAAAGTCCTTATTCCGATCTACCCGACTCCTGAGACACCAACACCATCCACCTCGGAATTCAATTATATAGGTGATATGATTCTTCTCCCTTCTCCTCCCATTACCATGACTTTAAGGAGAACCTCTCGTAGCAGTGATGGTTATCCTTATGATCGTTGTTCTCCTAATCATTTTGGTTTCTCATATGATATTTCTCAGTTGTCCCGTATTCTAACATATCACATTTATACAGAGCATTCATTGCATTTTTTAACACTGTATTCATTCTCAAGTGTTGGCAGGTAGCTAAGGAGAATCCAAAATGAAGGATTGTCATGCTGGAGGAACTCAGTGCTCTTGATAAGAACAGTATATGCTCAAATTGCTACCATTAGAGAAAAAGATAATCGAGTGCAAATGAGTCTTCACAGAGAAGCAGATTTCAGAAGGAAATATTGATCGATATAAAGCACGATTGGTAGTGAAAAGGTATATTCAGACACATGACATCAACTATGATGAGACATTTGCACCAGTGGCAAAGATAAGCACAGACAGAACGCTCGTCTCTGTGGTAGTGAATGGTGGATGGAGGTTATAGCAACTGGATATGAAAAAAATGTTTCTTCATAAGGATTTGCTAGAAGAGTTGTACATGGAGATGCCCCCAAGCTTCAACATAAACCAAACCATGGACAAAGTATATAAATTGAGAAAGTTACTGTACGATTTGAAACATTTTCCTCGAGATTGATTTGACTAGTTCAAGAGAGTAGGCATAGGTTATCAACAGATCGATGTCGACCACACAATGTTCTTTCAACGACGTGAAGATCACATTAATATTCTTGTTGTGTACGTGGATGAAATGATTGTCACTGGTGATGATGAGGGAGAGATCGCTCAGATGAAGGCAAGTTTGAGGGAAGTGTTTGGGGTGAAGAAACTGAGACATCTTTGATACTTTCTTGGGATTGAGGAGCTCATGGAGAAAAGGGGATTGCTCTATCTTAGAGAAAGTATGTGCTAGACTTGCTCACGGAGACAGGCACATTGAGATGCAAACCTGAAGTTTAACCAGTTGATCAGAAGGAAAAGTTGAGCGCAGAGGCAGCAGAGCAAGTTGATCATGAGAGGCAACAGAGGTTAGTAGGTCGTCTCATCTATTGGAGTCACACTCGTCCTAATATATCATTTGCAATAAGCGTGGTGAGTTGCTACATGCATGATCCGAGCAGGGGTAAAACAGATGTAGTGTATCAGATTCTAAGATACCTAAAGAGTACACTAGAAAAAGGATTGCTCTTCAAAAAATGAACATTTAGGCAATGAGGGCTACTGTGACTCTAGTTGGGATGAAGACAAGAGGTCCACTTCAAGATATTGCATGTTTGTGGGGAGGCAATTTGGTCTCTTGAAAAAGCAATAAGCAATTGGTAGTTGCGAGGTCCACGACAGAGGATGAGTACAGGGCCATGACCTTAGGAGTTGTTTATGGCTTAGAACTCTATTGATAGAGCTCAAAATAAACCAAGGAGCTAAAATGAAGTTGTGGTGAGACAACAAGTCAACAATCAACATCGTCAGTAACCCGGCGCAGCACGACAGAACCAAGCATGTAAAGATTGATAGGTTATTCATCAAGAAAAAGTTGAATAGTGGACTACAGAAGATAAATCATGTAGCTACTAGAGAACAAGTAGCTGACGACCTCACCAAGTGGCTTAGCTCATTAGATATATCTAGGTTGTGTGACAAGATGTGCTTAGTGAATATTTTTTGTCCATCTAGAGGGGAGTGTTGAGAATTGTAAATAGCTTAGAGTTCTATTTGTAAATAGAAAATATAGATGATGTTTAGGGGTTTATTTGTAAAGAAAGTTGTAAGGCTCTATATAAACCCAAGTTTTTAATGAATGAAGGAGATTTTTTTTTAATTTGAATAATTATTTCAATTTCTTTCATTACATAGATAGATTAATACGTATGTAAAAATTAAAGTTTGTGTTAGCTCTATAAATACATAGGAATTTAGTCATATGTATGTAAATTTTCCTTAAATTTATTAAAGTGATCCAAAAAAGCAAAAAATTCGGGAGTTTCATTGGTGATATCTAGAAAAGGATATAAGATGCCATGTAACATTGTAGTATACTCAAGCAATTGTTCCACATGAAATGGTTGTGGTAAAGTAGCAGTTTTCCTCCATATGCTNAATCTTTTATATCACATCAAAAATATTTTAATTTTTACTAAGTGAAATACACATTTTGTTGAGAATTATATATAATTTAGGATCCTATTTGTAAATAGAAAATATAGAAGATGTCAATGAGTTTATTTGTAAAGAAAGTTGTAAGGTTCTATATAAGCCCATGTCATTCGTGAATGAAAGAGTTTTTTTTTCGGAGCAAGGGTTTTCAATTTGGTATCAGAGTCCTAGCCCTAACACTGTGAAAGGAAGAACAGATAAACAGAGGCTTCGGCTTCGCTCGCAAGGAAGCAGGAGCTACATCTGAAGATCTTTGTATGCAGTGATCCCGTCGTTGCTTTTCCCAAACGTAGGAGCAAAAGAAGGGACTTTCAGAGGTCTTTGCGCTATGCGATCCCGTCATTGCTTTCCAACAAGCACATCAATCTCATTGTTGCCTTCCAAGGAGCACAGTGACCCGTCATTGCATTTCTTGAACGTATAAGAGGTGAAAGGAAGGAGTTTTGAAAGTCTCTGTGTTGTGATCCAATATTTGCCACTATTACCACGCGAATGAGATGGGGCTGCATTCTTGTGGTTCCTATTTTGGCGCATAGAGAAGAGAAGAAACGGGGAGTTTCAGAGGTCTTCATACACAGCAATCCCTTCGTTTGCTGCGAAGCAGAGGGGAAGTGCCGACTCCTATGTACGAAAGAACAAGGATAGGGCAAAGCCTTCAGTTGTCGGGTCGCGACCAGAAAATAGGAGAAAGTTTTGGCTTCTCTGTGTCGAGCGAGGGACGTAATGGTGGGGCTTTGCGTGAAACCAAAACTAGTGAGAGCTTCAGATCAGACATACAAATTAAAGAAGAGTTAAATTGAGCTTGATCTTGATGATAACATAGATCAAGATCACGTCGGAAAGAGGAAAGAAGTCGCATATGATCTAGACTTGGATCCTTGTGATTGAGGATGTCAGGAGACGAAGATAGTGCGAGAGAAAAGCTTTTGAGGAAGATAGATCCAGAAGTTTTGAAGATATTGGTCGGGCTCATACAGGGAGCTAACAACTCAACGAGAGCTACTACCTCAGCACATGCTCGGACTAAGGAGAAGCTAGATCTCCCTCATATGGATCTAAAGCTTGATGGACCGACCATGTATCTAAATTGGTCGCATCGTATCGAGCCTGATATAGTAGGGAAAACTATAGGTATATCTGCGAGAGTCAAGGCTGAACCAAAGAGTGACAGAGCTGAAGGGGATAAGTGGAAGACCACACAGGCCTTACTTCACACCTGGCTTCCCAACTTGATGGTACATCGATTGCCTCGTCAGTAGATTGCATTTCAAAAGTAAAAGGCATTTGGGCAAAGCTGAAGAGGACCTATGCTTGGACTGAGAATCACATGAGGGTGTTCCAGATTCAGCGTGACATAGAAGCAGTGGTACAAAGTAATAGATCGATTCAGGAGTACTCCAAAAAGCCGGAGCGGTTGTGCAAGACCTTGGTTGATTCTCACTTATGCCAAGTCGTGATCCGGGGAGCAAGATTGAGGAGATTTGCACAAATAAAAATTATGCATTTTATGGCTCATATGAACGCGGACTTTGATTAGAGGAGATCAGTCATCCTAGCCCAGGTAATGATTCCATCACTGGATCAGTCATCGTTGAGATTATACAAGAGGAGAGTGGCATGAGCAAGGCTTGTCCAAGCCACCCAAGAAGAGAAAGACGGGTGAATCTGGACAGTCTAGAGGTTGTGGTCATAATTTTGGGGGTCAAAGGGGTGGAAGAGGGGGCTAACGTGCAAATCTGATAGTAGCAGGAACAAGGGAGAGACAGGGATGGTCTTTACATATGAGAATCACAAGTTCCTGGNGTACAAAGTAATAGATCGATTCAGGAGTACTCCAAAAAACCGGAGCGGTTGTGCAAGACCTTGGTTGATTCTCACTTATGCCAAGTCGTGATCCGAGGAGCAAGATTGAGGAGATTTGCACAAATAAAAATTATACATTTTATGGCTCATATGAACGCGGACTTTGATCAGAGGAGATCAGTCATCCTAGCCCAGGTAATGATTCCATCACTGGATCAGTCATCGTTGCGATTATACAAGAGGAGAGTGGCATGAGCAAGGCTTGTCCAAGCCACCCAAGAAGAGAAAGACGGGTGAATCTGGACAGTCTAGAGGTTGTGGTCATAATTTTGGGGGCCAAAGGGGTGGAAGAGGAGGCTAACGTGCAAATTTAATAGTAGCAGAGAACAAGGGAGAGACAGGGATGGTTTTTACCGATGAGAATCACAAGTTCCTGGAGATGTTGAAGAGGAAACAAAAAACGGTAGGTGATGTGACTGACGATGCATCCACCTGATCATCATCAAAGAGAAACACTGTTATTTATGTTCACTCAGCAGAATGTACTTGTGATACGCATGCTCTTACATCTATATTCACCATAAGATCACCAAAATGGATAGTAAATTCTGGTGCATCTCGACATGTGGCAGGTGACGATAGTGAGTTGACTTCTTATACTCACCTAGCAGTTCCAGTGAGCATTCGGACCTCTGATGGTACAACATAACCTGTGGTTGATAAGGATACAATGCGATGTACTAATTCTATGACTATGTTCAGTATTTTGCATGCTCAATCCTTTCTAATAAACAGTTTATCTATTAATGTCATTATACTTCAACTAAAATATGTTGTTTCATTTGATATTCTTAAGGTGAACCTTAAAAAAAGGGATTGGTAGGAGAATTGTGATTGACATATGACGTAGCAGGCTCTGGTACTTGCATAGAGAGGGGATTGATTCAACCTTCAAATCCATGGGAGAGAGTGTCTGAATAGGAGGATCTGGGAGGAGTGTGGAGGATGTGTTATTGCTACATCACAAATGCATGGAATGAGCTTCATTTAGCTATTGAGTCATTTGTATCCGTCTTTATCTGAAAAGATAGATAAACAAAAACTTGTGCGTGATATTTGTGAGTTTGGTAAGTATGTCAAGAGCTCTTATGTTAGCTTTGACAATAGTTCTTTTATTTTTGAATTAGTGCATTCAGATGTATGGGGATCTTGTTCTACAACTTCGATGAATGGTTACACATGTTTTGTAAATTTCATTAAATATTTTTCTCGTGTTACTTGGTTATATCTGATGAAAAATCAAAGTGATGTGTTAGCCCACTTTAAGGACTTTCACAGGGTAATTCAAACTCAAAACGATGCAATTGTGAAAGTATTAAGGTCTGATAATGGGACAAAATATACCAACAAAGCATTTGGAGAATATCTATCAGCCCAAAGGATACAACATCAAACATGTTCATACACATCGGTACAAAACGGAGTAGCAAAGAGGAAGAATCTACACCTAAAAGTAACCCAAAGCATGATGATCTAGATGAATGTCCGAAAACACTTGTGGAGGCAAGTTGTTTTGATAGGCGCTCAATTAATCAATAGAATGCCTCAAAAATTTTATATTGGCAATCTCTTTGTGAGTTGTTGAAACGAAATAAAGGTGGGATCCTCCCATTGAAGGTATTTTCTTGTGTTTGTTTTGTGAAGTATAATAGACCATCAATAGGGAAGTTATATCCCAGAGCTGTGAAGTCTATTTTCCCGAGTTATTCTACCACTCAGAAGTGGTATGTTTGTTGGAGCCCTATAAAGATGAGATTATTTGTGAGTATGGATGTAACTTTTAGAGAATTTGAACCATACTACACCTGATCTCAATCTTTGGTGACTCGTCAGATATTAAAGGTACAAGGTGAGAGGAGGAGAGTAATGATGGTGAGAGATTAATGCATGTGGGAACGATGCCTTGATTTATTGTGTGGGAATGATCGACAAAGGAAGAGTAAGAAAATGAGCCCGAAGGTGATGGGATTCAAGCTCAAGCGAGTTGAGGATGCATACAAAAAGGAGGCAAAATAAGGGAAAAGTGTCTGTCGTATCATTTGTGTTAAAAAGTCTTTATTCCGATCTACCCGACTCCTGAGATACCAACACCATCCACCTCGGAATTCAATTATATAGGTGATATGATTCTTCTCCCTTCTCCTCCCATTACCATGACTTTAAGGAGAACCTCTCGTAGCAGTGATGGTTATCCTTATGATCGTTGTTCTCCTAATCATTTTGGTTTCTCATATGATATTTCTCAGTTGTCCCGTATTCTAACATATCACATTTATACAGAGCATTCATTGCATTTTTTAACACTGTATTCATTCTCAAGTGTTGGCAGGTAGCTAAGGAGAATCCAAAGTGAAAGACTGTCATGCTGGAGAAACTCGGTGCTCTTGATAAGAACAGTATATGCTCACATTGCTACCATTAGAGAAAAAGATAATCGAGTGCAAATGGGTCTTCACAGAGAAGCAGATTTCAGAAGGAAATATTGATCGATATAAAGCACGATTGGTGGCGAAAAGGTATATTTAGACACAAACATCAACTATGATGAGACATTTACACCAGTGGCAAAGATAAGCACAGACAGAACACTCGTCTTTGTGGTAGTGAATGGTGGATGGAGGTTGCAGCAACTGGATATGAAAAAAATGTTTCTTCATAAGGATTTGCTAGAAGAGTTGTACATGGAGATGCCCCCAAGCTTTGACATAAACCAAACAATGGACAAAGTATATAAATTGAGAAAGTTCATGTACGATTTGAAACATTTTCCTCGAGATTGATTTGACAAGTTCAAGAGAGCAATTGTAGGCATAGGTTATCAACAGATCGATGTCGACCACACAGTGTTCTTTCAACGACATGAAGATCACATTAATATTCTTGTTGTGTACGTGGATGAAATGATTGTCACTGTTGATGATGAGGGAGAGATCGCTCGGATGAAGGCAAGTTTGAGGGAAGTGTTTGGGGTGAAGAAACTGAGATAGCTTTGATACTTTCTTGGGATTAAGGAGCTCATGGAGCAAAGGGGATTTTTTTATCTTAAAGGAAGTATGTGCTAGACTTGCTCACGGAGACAGGCACGTTGAGATGCAAACCTGAAGTTTAACCAATTGATCAGAAGGAAAAGTTGAGCGCAGAGGTGGGAGAGCAAGTTGATCATGAAAGGCACCAGAGGTTAGTAGGTCGTCTCATCTATTGGAGTCACACTCGTCCTAACATATCATTTGCAATAAGCGTGGTGAGTTGCTACATGCATGATCCGAGAAGGGGTAAAACAGATGTAGTGTATCATATTCTAAGATACCTAAAGAGTGCACGAGAAAAAGGGTTGCTCTTCAAAAAATGAACATTTAGGCAATGAGGGCTACTGTGACTCTAGTTGGGCTAAAGACAAGAGGTTCACATCAAGATACTGCATGTTTTTGGGGAGGCAATTTGGTCTCTTGAAAAAGCAATAAGCAATTGGTAGTTGCAAGGTCCACGACAGAGGATGAGTACAGGGCCATGACCTTAAGAGTTGTTTATGGCTTAGATCTCTATTGGTAGAGCTCAAAATAAACCAAGGAGCTAAAATGAAGTTGTGGTGAGACAACAAGTCAACAATCAACATCGTCAGTAACTCAGCGCAGCACGACAGAACCAAGCATGTAAAGATTGATAGGTTATTCATCAAGAAGAAGTTGAATAGTGGATTACAGAAGATAAATCATGTAGCTACTAGAGAACAAGTAGCTGACGACCTCACCAAGTGGCTTAGCTCATTAGATATATCTAAGTTGTGTGACAAGATGGGCTTAGTGAAAATCTTTTGTCCATCTAGAGGGGAGTGTTGAGAATTGTAAATAGCTTAGGGTTCTATTTGTAAATAGAAAATATAGATGATGTTTAGGGGTTTATTTGTAAAGAAAGTTGTAAGGCTCTATATAAACCCAAGTATTTAATAAATGAAGGAGATTTTTTTAAAATTTGAATAATTATTTCAATTCCTTTCATTACATAGGTAGATTAATACGTATATAAAAATAAAAGTTTGTGTTAGATCTATAAATACATAGGAATTAAGTCAAATTTATGTAAATTTTCCTTAAATTTATTAAAGTGATAAAAAAAAAGTAAAAAATTCGGGAGTTTCATTGGTGATATCTAGAAAAGGATAAAAAATGCCATGTAACATTGTAGTATACTCAAGCAATTGTTCCACATGAAATGGTTGTGGTAAAGTAGCAGTTTTCCTCCATATGCACAAGGAAAATGAGAGTATGAAGTTTGATCTTGGTTGTTTTTCACATTTTGGTGAATTGGTTTCAAGGTTTGTACATCTTATGGAGCTAATCAAAAATAAAATACTCATTAATCAATGGCCAATACTAAAAATTAAACTCAACAGGAAGAATTAATCTTAAATTAATGAAGAGTAATTGCAGCCATGACCTTTAAGATACAAGCCTATTTTCAGAAATGAAAGAAATTGTTATATGCAGAGGAAAGAAAAAAGGACAAAAAGTCATTCTTAACATCTATGCATTAGAGCACAGAAATTAAGCGGCAAGTTGTGATGTAAATGCTTAAAAAAGCTAGCATGTGTTCAAATAACAATCATAATTGGGAGGGAATTTTAGCAAAAGGCATTTATAATATTTAGTTAAGTTTTATGGCATTGTTAGAAGAAAGGGCAAGTTGTATCATTGTAAGAAAATGCAAAACCCAAATGAACAAAAGTGTAAACCAAAAAACAATATGGTGCATTTAAAAGAACCAAAGTGCAATTTCCTTCCATTGACCGTTTGCATAAAAACTCAAATCTGAAAAAGGAAAATCAGGCTAAAAATATTATAAAAATGACAGAATAACTCGTATAAAAAGAAAAAACTCTTGTTCAACAAAAATTTACAGTTGCATCATTCCTAATCATTCTTTCAGCGCACTGCTGAGTGATCATCTTTCCATAATTTTTTCTAAGGAATGGAAATGCAAGAAATAGTAAGTTCGCCAAAAAAAAAACAAACACTTCTTGAGGTAAGATTTATCTCCATTGTTCCCCTAAAGTGGCACTTGCCTGAATAAGATTGCACAATAAATGGTTCACTTCCTTAATTGGATTTACCCAATTGTCTTCTAAAAGAGACTCAAGTGACGAGTCTTTGCTGTCAGCGACGTCAACTTCCAACATTTCCCCAACAGAACGCCACACTAGAAAAAGAATGATCACCAGAAGTAAGGCGCGAATAAACACACGCTAAAAAAATTACCCAATATGTTCAACTATTTAAAATCATAAATAGAAAAATAAAAGCATCAAAAACTAGAAAAGAAATCAGACAATGAGCTAATACTGCACGGCATTGCCATGGTTAATCTAGTACTCCATCTTCCAAGATTTTCCCAATTTAAAATCCAAATAAACTCGGATATAATTCTTGAACATAGCCATATAAAAAAAATCAATCCAAAAATAAATAAATAAATAACTAATCTAACAAATCCAAATCAAAATTCTTACCACAGAACGAAGCATTAACATCAATCAAATCCGCAATGACAGCATCGCTCGCACAAATTTCAACACAAATGCAAACTTACTAAACCACACTAAAAATCCATACCGTGATCTCAATCACACTTCCGCATTTCTTTCAAACTGAACTGATGAACAGCTGTAATAAGATTAAAATAGTGAATGACTATCAATAGCACATGAAAGAAAAATATAATTTCAACAAATCAAAACAAGAGAAGAAGAAGAAGAAGAAGAAGAAGAAGAGACGAAGAGAGTAACAATGGCTTCTACTCATGCACATTACTCAAAAAATCAAACAAACAAATCCGAAATCCCATTCAAATAACCTCCTCAGCATTCAAAAAGAAACCAACGAGCAGCCAGAAGAAGAAAAGCAAGACGAACCTTAAGCCGCAAAAGAACTCCGGCGAGCTAGCTAGCAATATCCGGCGAAGAGAACAACGTAGAAGTATAAACTCACAAGCGAGCGGAAGCGGACGCGAGGTAGATTAGGCAACTGAATTGGAATTTATGGCTTCGCGTCCGAATCAGCGTTGCCAGTGGAAGGACGTGGACAGTGATCGCTTTCTCGTAGAGAGCGTGGCGGGAACGCCGTCACGATGCCGGTAGTGGCCCGTGTTCCGCCGGAACAAGTTAAGAATGAAACCGGCGGTTGACGTTGCGTAGAGAGAATGGCATTTCTAGCTGTCTGGAGTCTGGAGTCTGGACTCTGGAGGATCGGTTGGGTGGTGCCGCGGGTGAGAGGAAGTGGTTTGGCGGGTTTGTGTTGGTAGGGATTGGGGGAGCCAATCATGTGCGGCTGAAATTGCTTTCAAAGGAGGCTTCGGTCGGACTCAATTTTAAATTATTTTAATTTTATTTAAAATAACTAACTGGCCTTTTAAAAATATTTTTTTTTTCCAAATTGTATTTTTCAACTGAAATTTGTTTTGAGCTTGTTTTATTTGTATTATTATTACATATAAGACAAAAAAAAAAGATATTTTTAAATATTTTCTCTAAAACATAAAGTAAAAATTATTAGGTCTAATTCAATTAAAATTTTTATGTTTCTCTTGACGGGAGGATGTGATTGCAGCGCGACTATGACGATTGAACGATAGTGGTTTTGGAATGATAATTGGCCAATAATGAACAAGCTATACAGATCAGGCGATATTTATCAAGCAACAATTGATGAGCTATAATGATATGGTGATAAACGATAAGTTAGAGCGGTTTGTGTGAATGAGCTACTTGATCAATGAGTTGCTTGATCAAACGATGAAGAGCAAGTCAAGGTAGTTGAGCAACAATATATGAGCTATGGAAGTTGAACATCAATGATTACACAATGATGAATTGAGTTATGATGGTTGGGCAACGACAAACGAGTTGTAATGATCTAGCGACATTGGTCTGATGACAAAGAACGAGTTGTGATATTTGGGTAATAAAGGTTAAACGAGGACGATTGAGCAATGATAGTTGAACAATATCAGTTGTTCATGGTGATCATCAATATTAAATGTCAGATAGGGCTCTGAGTTTTTTATGTCTCTATGCTCTATATTATTTAAAGTCTCTTTTTTTTAGAGAATATTGGTATAGTTATTGATGCGTGCAAGAAAATTCACACCGGCAGAGCTACAAATATCATCTTAGTATGGTACAAAGTTTCAACACTCACTCGTAAGAGAGAAAATAGTAAGTAATGACAACGTAAGTTTTTACGTGGAAAATCAAGAAAGAGAAAAAAATCACGGGGTCTGGCCCAACTGAAGAAATCCACTATAAACTAGATATTACATGCACAATCCCACGTTTCACAGGTGGAAAATGGATGAACACTCTTTGGAGTTACATCAGTGCACGAATAAACTTGTTGTAAGAAGTGTTTGACGATTGACGAGGATCAATGAAGTGCGACAAGTGGTGGTTGACGGAGATTGGCGGTGATCGATGACAGTTGGCAGTGGTCGACGAGGTCAGTGGCGATCAATGAAGGTTGATGGTGGTCGACGACTATCAACAACAGTTAGCAGTGATGATGTTGGACTTTGGCTCCTTCTCGAAGCTTTAAGCACTTCCTCAAATCTCAAGCTTTACCCCTCTTCATGAGAGGGGTGAGACTCTATTTATAATGTTTTATGTGCATTTAATGCAAGAAGATGAAACACTATGATCAGACAGTTCAGAGATCATTCTTCAATTAAACGACGTTTGATGGACATTTGAGTGTCTTAACGACGTTGTAATTAAGCAATTTAGGCTCACTGGATTCGACTTGTCCAGACACTCGATTCGACTATAGACTTGCTAGATTCGACATTTGTTTGACATTTTAAATATGTCTAGAAATCTTCCAATAGTGGTTTAATGACTTGATTTGAGCTTGATTTGACTCGGACTACACTAATTTTGATGTTATTGGGTCTATCTCTTCAAGTTGGTCAGTTTAACTACATGTTTGCTGAAATCATAGCTCTGGATGACTCTTAATTGAAGTTTGAATGTTTCTTGATCAAAAGATGATCTTGAGATTTGTGTAAGATAATGAAAATTTATTGGTGGCATATCAGTTATAGTTCTTGTTAGTGTTTTTGTTAATCTATTAGCTAATATATCTAAATACTCCATCATGATGTTTGTTTTAATTATAACTTGCAAAATTAGTAGACCTATCATTTTGTCTTTCACTAAATCTTATGAAGTTTTTAACATCACTTCGAGTATTTGATTTGAGCTTATTAGGACTTGACTTAAAACATTTTTGGTGTATTTAAATCTGTTTCATTTAAACACACATTTCAATAAAAAATTTACTTAAATTATAGTTTAGATGGCCTTAAATTTTCTTTGAATTTCTTTGCTCGACTATTACATCCAAATTCATGATCGACCAAGAAAATTTTTTAATGATGAAGCATTCAACGTTATTTTTAGCAGTAACAAATCGCGTCTTTTAAAAATATATAGAATCCATGAAATTTCTAAAAAATAAAATTAGAGTCTTAACAAATTATGACAAAAAAAGCAGTTATGATCAGAGCCATTGACCCGATATTTGGGCCAGTATCTTAGCTCCATCAAGTGATTTAGTTAATAAACTCCACTATCAAGCAATCACAACTACAACCCATATATTCTCCAATAATTTTCACAAGTATGCCTGACACGACGCAAAACCTTTTGTAAGCTACAACCCGTAATTCTAGTCCATCGATGGCCGGAACAACTGGTATCATGTGATGAACTATAANATATTACATGCACAATCCCACGTTTCACAGGTGGAAAATGGATGAACACTCTTTGGAGTTACATCAGTGCACAAATAAACTTGTTGTAAGAAGTGTTTGACGATTGACGAGGATCAGTGAAGTGCGACAAGTGGTGGTTGACGGAGATTGGCGGTGATCGATGACAGTTGGCAGTGGTCGACGAGGTCAGTGGCGATCAATGAAAGTTGATGGTGGTCGACGACTATCAACAACAGTTAGCAGTGATGATGTTGGACTTTGACTCCTTCTCGAAGCTTTAAGCACTTCCTCAAATCTCAAGCTTTACCCCTCTTCATGAGAGGGGTGAGACTCTATTTATAATGTTTTATGTGCATTTAATGCAAGAAGATGAAACACTATGATCAGACAGTTCAGAGATCATTCTTCAATTAAACGACGTTTGATGGACATTTGAGTGTCTTAACGACGTTGTAATTAAGCAATTTAGGCTCACTGGATTCGACTTGTCCAGACACTCGATTCGACTATAGACTTGCTAGATTCGACATTTGTTTGACATTTTAAATATGTCTAGAAATCTTCCAATAGTGGTTTAATGACTTGATTTGAGCTTGATTTGACTCGGACTACACTAATTTTGATGTTATTGGGTCTATCTCTTCAAGTTGGTCAGTTTAACTACATGTTTGCTGAAATCATAGCTCTGAATGACTCTTAATTGAAGTTTGAATGTTTCTTGATCAAAAGATGGTCTTGAGATTTGTGTCAGACAATGAAAATTTATTGGTGACATATCAGTTATAGTTCTTGTTAGTGTTTTTGTTAATCTATTAGCTAATATATCTAAATACTCCATCATGATGTTTGTTTTAATTATAACTTGCAAAATTAGTAGACCTATCATTTTGTCTTTCACTAAATCTTATGAAGTTTTTAACATCACTTCAAGTATTTGATTTGAGCTTATTAGGACTTGACTTAAAACATTTTTGGTGTATCTAAATTTGTTTCATTTAAACGTTCATTTCAATAAAAAATTTACTTAAACTATAGTTTAGATGGCCTTAAATTTTCTTTGAACTTCTTTGCTTGACTATTACATCCAAATTCATGATCCACCAAGAAAAATTTTTAATGATGAGGCATTCAACGTTATTTTTAGGAGTAACAAATCACATTTTTTTAAAATATATAGAATCCATGAAATTTCTAAAAAATAAAGTTAGTCTTAAAAAATTATGACACAAAAAAATAGTTATGATCAGAGCCATTGACCCGATATTTGGGCCAGTATATTAGCTCCATCAAGTGATTTGGTTAATAAACTCCACCATCAAACAATCACAACTACAACCCATATATTCTCCAATAATTTTCGCAAGTATGCCTGACACGACACAAAACTTTTTGTAAGCTACAACCCATAGTTCTAGTCCATCGACGCCCGGAACAACTGGTATCATGTGATGAATTATAGAAAGCTTATATTGAATTGTTTATGGGAAGGTAAACAAATTAGATTACATGATAATGCCTCATTATCACTTGAAATCATGAGTCCATAGCAACTACACAGTTTGATATCCACATCAAAATTATGATTTTCTTTGTTGATGGACATATCAGTATCAAAAAAATATGAGAATTCTATGAAATTGTCACCATAAATTCTAGAACTATTATAATAAAACAATACTTGATTCAATCCTACAATCACTCTTGTCTCATGCTGTAAAGTGGCCATAAAATTCCTTCTTGACTTGGTAAAAAGCAAATAAATGTAAAACTATACATATATCCATATTTAAAATGTTAGAAATTGTAAAGTTAGTCAAAGATGTGCTACAAAATAACATAACAAAGTAAAAACACAAGTTATCAGCAATTTTTGTATGGCAGAAGATGATACATTCGGGCTCGAGCTAAGTAAAGCACTGGCCATATTTCAAGCCACTTTGAACATCATATTCAAGTTCCCCCTATGCCAGTTTTATTTTGATAAATTTTATATGATATTCTTATATATAGTATGAATTTGGCAGAACATATCAAACTTCTCTAGTAAACTTTACATTTACTTCAAACAAATGTCATATTTTTTAAACCATCTAAATTTGTTTTTGCCAGACATAGATTGGAATACCCGAACCACATAATTCTAGAAAAAAAAACATGAAAGCTGATCCCACATAAATCAAAACAGTTAAAAATGATTAAGTTGTTTCTTAGAGTTGACAGTGTACCACAGAAAGTTTCTTCAAATTTACGCTTCAATTACAGCACCACTAACCTCATTATTAGCCAAAAATCAGTTTTGATAGACAAATGTAGTNTCAATCAAATCCGCAATGACAGCATCGCTCGCACAAATTTCAACACAAATGCAAACTTACTAAACCACACTAAAAATCCATACCGTGATCTCAATCACACTTCCGCATTTCTTTCAAACTGAACTGATGAACAGCTGTAATAAGATTAAAATAGTGAATGACTATCAATAGCACATGAAAGAAAAATATAATTTCAACAAATCAAAACAAGAGAAGAAGAAGAAGAAGAAGAAGAAGAAGAGACGAAGAGAGTAACAATGGCTTCTACTGNGATTAAAATAGTGAATGACTATCAATAGCACATGAAAGAAAAATATAATTTCAACAAATCAAAACAAGAGAACAAGAAGAAGAAGAAGAGACGAAGAGAGTAACAATGGCTTCTACTCATGCACATTACTCAAAAAATCAAACAAACAAATCCGAAATCCCATTCAAATAACCTCCTCAGCATTCAACAAGAAACCAACGAGCAACCAGAAGAAGAAAAGCAAGACGAACCTTAAGCCGCAAAAGAACTCCGGCGAGCTAGCTAGCAATATCCGGCGAAGAGAACAACGTAGAAGTATAAACTCACAAGCGAGCGGAAGCGGACGCGAGGTAGATTAGGCAACTGAATTGGAATTTATGGCTTCGCGTCCGCATCAGCGTTGCCAGTGGAAGGACGTGGACAGTGATCGCTTTCTCGTAGAGAGCGTGGCGGGAACGCCGTCACGATGCCGGTAGTGGCCCGTGTTCCGCCGGAACAAGTTAAGAATGAAACCGGCGGTTGACGTTGCGTAGAGAGAATGGCATTTCTAGCTGTCTGGAGTCTGGAGTCTGGACTCTGGAGGATCGGTTGGGTGGTGCCGCGGGTGAGAGGAAGTGGTTTGGCGGGTTTGTGTTGGTAGGGATTGGGGGAGCCAATCATGTGCGGCTGAAATTGCTTTCAAAGGGGGCTTCGGTCTGACTCAATTTTAAATTATTTTAATTTTATTTAAAATAACTAACTGGCCTTTTAAAATTTTTTTTTTTTCCAAATTGTATTTTTCAACTGAAAATTGTTTTGAGCTTGTTTTATTTGTATTATTATTACATATAAGACAAAAAAAAAGATATTTTTAAATATTTTCTCTAAAACATAAAGTAAAAATTATTAGGTCTAATTCAATTAAAATTTTTATGTTTCTCTTGACGGGAGGATGTGATTGCAGCGCGACTATGACGATTGAATGATAGTGGTTTTGGAATGATAATTGGCCAATAATGAACAAGCTATACAGATCAGGCGATATTTATCAAGCAACAATCGATGAGCTATAATGATATGGTGATAAACGATAAGTTAGAGCGGTTTGTGTGAATGAGCTGCTTGATCAATGAGCTGCTTGATCAAACGATGAAGAGCAAGTCAGNGCTAGCATGTGTTCAAATAACAATCATAATTGGGAGGGAATTTTAGCAAAAGGCATTTATAATATTTAGTTAAGTTTTATGGCATTGTTAGAAGAAAGGGCAAGTTGTATCATTGTAAGAAAATGCAAAACCCAAATGAACAAAAGTGTAAACCAAAAAACAATATGGTGCATTTAAAAGAACCAAAGTGCAATTTCCTTCCATTGACCGTTTGCATAAAAACTCAAATCTGAAAAAGGAAAATCAGGCTAAAAATATTATAAAAATGACAGAATAACTCGTATAAAAAGAAAAAACTCTTGTTCAACAAAAATTTACAGTTGCATCATTCCTAATCATTCTTTCAGCGCACTGCTGAGTGATCATCTTTCCATAATTTTTTCTAAGGAATGGAAATGCAAGAAATAGTAAGTTCGCCAAAAAAAAAACAAACACTTCTTGAGGTAAGATTTATCTCCATTGTTCCCCTAAAGTGGCACTTGCCTGAATAAGACTGCACAATAAATGGTTCACTTCCTTAATTGGATTTACCCAATTGTCTTCTAAAAGAGACTCAAGTGACGAGTCTTTGCTGTCAGCGACCTCAACTTCCAACATTTCCCCAACAGAACGCCACACTAGAAAAAGAATGATCACCAGAAGTAAGGCGCAAATAAACACACGCTAAAAAAATTACCCAATATGTTCAACTATTTAAAATCATAAATAGAAAAATAAAAGCATCAAAAACCAGAAAAGAAATCAGACAATGAGCTAATACTGCACGGCATTGCCATGGCNACCCAATTGTCTTCTAAAAGAGACTCAAGTGACGAGTCTTTGCTGTCAGCGACGTCAACTTCCAACATTTCCACAACAGAACGCCACACTAGAAAAAGAATGATCACCAAAAGTAAGGTGCGAATAAACACACGCTAAAAAAATTACCCAATATGTCCAACTATTTAAAATCATAAATAGAAAAATAAAAGCATCAAAAACCAGAAAAGAAATCAGACAATGAGCAAATATTGCACGGCATTGCCATGGTTAATCTAGACTCCATCTTCCAAGATTTTCCCAATTTAAAATCCAAATAAACTCGGATATAATTCTTGAACATAGCCATATAAAAAAAATCAAAAATAAATAACTTATCTAACAAATCCAAATCAAAATTCTTACCACAGAACGAAGCATTAACATCAATCAAATCCGCAATGACAGCATCGCTCGCACAAATTTCAACACAAATGCAAACTTACTAAACCACACTACAAATCCATACCGTGATCTCAATCACACTTCCGCATTTCTTTCAAACTGAACTGATGAACAGCTGTAATAAGGTTAAGATAGTGAATGACTATCAATAGCACATGGAAGAAAAATATAATTCCAACAAATCAAAACAAGAGAACAAGAAGAAGAAGAAGAAGAACAGACGAAGAGAGTAACAATGGCTTCTACTTATGCACATTACTCAAAAAATCAAACAAACAAATCCGAAATCCCATTCAAATAACCTCCTCAGCATTCAACAAGAAACCAACGAGCAGCCAGAAGAAGAAAAGCAAGACGAACCTTAAGCCGCAAAAGAACTCCGGCGAGCTAGCCAGCAATATCCGGCGAAGAGAACAACGTAGGAGAATAAACTCACAAGCGAGCGGAAGCGGACGCGAGGTAGATTAGGAAACTGAATTGGAATTTATGGCTTCGCGTCCGAATCAGCTCTGCGAGTGGAAGGACGTGGACAGTGATCGCTTTCTCGTAGAGAGCGTGGCGGGAACGCCGTCACGATGCCGGTGGTGGCCCGTATTCCGCCGGAATAAGTTAAGAATGAGAAAGAGGCGGTTGATGTTGCGTAGAGGGAATGGCTTGTCTAGTTGTCTGCACTCCGGAGGATTGGTTGGGTAGTGCCGCGGGTGAGAGGAAGTGGTGCCGCGGGTTTGTGTTGGTAGGGACTGGGGAAGCCAATCATGTGCGGCTGAAATTGCTTTCAAAGGGAGCTTTGGTCGGACTCAATTTTAAATTATTTTAATTATAGTTAAAATAACTAACTGGCCATTTAAAATATATATGAAGTTACAACTTAAAGTAATAAATTATTTTTTTTCAAAGATTAGAGAAATCATTTTTTTCCCCTAAAACTTAAAGTAAAAATTAGTAGGACTAATTCAATTAAAATAATAAATATATATATGAAGTTACAAAATTTTTATGTTTCTCTTGACGGGAGGATGTGATTGCAGCGTGACAATGACGATTGAACGATGGTGGTTTTGGAATGATAATTGGCCAACGATGAACAAGCTATACAGATCAGGCGATATTTATCAAGCGACAATCAATGAGCTATAATGATATGGTGATAAAAGATAAGTTAGAGTGGTTTGTGTGAATGAGCTGCTTGATCAAACGATGACGAGCAAGTCATGGTAGTTGAGCAATAATATATGAGCTATGGAAGTTGAACATCATTGATTACACAATGATAAATTGAGTTATGATGGTTGGGCAACGACAAACGAGTTGTAATGATCTAGCGATATTGGTCTGATGACAAAGAACAAGCTGTGATATTTGGGTAATAAAGGTTAAACGAGGACGATTGAGCAATGATAGTTGAACGATATTAGTTGTCCATGGTGATCATCAACATTAAATGTCAGATAGGGCTCTAATGCTCTATATTATTTAAAGTCTCTTTTTCTTAGAGGATATTGGTATAGTTATTGATGCGTGCAAGAAAATTCGCACCGGCAGAGCTACAAATATCGTCTTAGTATGGTACAAAGTTTCAACACTCACTCGAAAGAAAGAAAATAGCAAGTAATGACACCATAAGTTTTTTACGTGGAAAATCAAGAAAGGGAAAAAAACCATGGGGTCTGGCCTAACTGAAGAAATCCACTATAAACTAGATATTACATACACAATCCCACGTCTCACAGGTGGAAAAGGGATGAACACTCTTTGGAGTTACGTCAGTGCACGAATAAACTTGTTGTAAGAAGTGTTTGATGGTCGATGAGGATCAGTGGAGGGCGACAGGTGGTGGTTGACGGAGATTGGCGGTGATCGATGACATTTGACAGTGGTCGACGAGGTCAGTGGCGATCGACGAAGGTTGATGGTGGTCGACGACTATCAGCAACAGTTAACAGTGATGATGTTGGACTTCGGCTCCTTCTTGAAGCTTTAAGCACTTCCTCAAATCTCAAGCTCTCCCCTTCTCATGAGAGGAGTGATGCTCTATTTATAATGTTTTATGCGCAATTAATGCAGGAATATGAAACACTATGATCGGATAGTCCGAAGAGCATTCTTCAATTAAACAACATTTGATTTGAGTGTCTTAACGACGTTGGAATTAAGCAATATTAGGCTCACTGGATTCGTCTTGTCCAGACACTCGATTCGACTAGACTTGCTAGATTCGACATTTGTTCGACATTTTAAATATGTCTAGAAATCTTCCAATAGTGGTTTAATGACTTGATTTGACTCAGACTAGACTAATTTTGATATCATTTGGTTTGTCTCTTCAAGCTTGTCAGTTTAACTACATGTTTGCTGAAATCATAGCTCTGGATGACTCTTAATTGAAGTTTGAATGTTTCTTGATCAAAAGATTGTCTTGAGATTTGTGTGAGATGATGAAAATTTATTGGTGGCATATCAGTTATAGTTCTTGTTAGTGTTTTTGTTAGTCTATTAGCTAACATATCTAAATACTCCATCATGATGTTTGTTTTAATTATAACTTGCAAAATTAGTAGACCTATCATGTTGTCTTTCACTAAATCTTATGAAGTTTTTAACATCACTTCGAGTATTTGATTTGAGCTTATTAGGACTTAGACTTAAAACATTTTTGGTGTATTTAAATCTGTTTCATTTAAACGTCCATTTAAATAAAAAAATTACTTAAATTATAGTTTAGATGGCCTTAAATTTTCTTTGAACTTCTTTGCATGAGTATTGCATCCGAATTCATGATCTACCAAGAAAATTTTTTAATGACGAGGCATTCAACGTTATTTCTAGGAGTAACAAATCGCGTCTTTTAAAAATATATAGAATCCATGAAATTTCTAAAAAATAAAATTAGAGTCTTAAAAAATTATGACACAAAAAAAACGATTATGATCAGAGTCATTGACCCGATATTTGGGTCAGTATATTAGCTCCATCAAGTGATTTGGTTAATAAACTCCACTATCAAACAATCACAACTACAACCCATATATTCTCCAATTATTTTCACAAGTATGCCTGACACGACACAAAACCTTTTGTAAGCTACAACACATAATTCTAGTCCATCGACGGCCAAAACAACTGGTATCATGTGATGAATTATAAAAAGCTTATCTTGAATTGTTTATGGGAAGGTAAACAAATTAGATTACATGATAATGCCTCATTATCACTTGAAGTCATGAGTCCATAGCAATTACACAGTTTGATATCCACATCAAAATCATGATTTTCTTTGTTGATGGACATATCAGTAACTCAAAATTATGAGAATTCTATGAAATTGTCACCATAAATTCTAGAACTATTATAATAAAACAATACTTGATTCAATCCTACAATCACTCTTGTCTCATGCTGTAAAGTGGTCATAAAATTCCTTTTCGACTTGGTAAAAAGCAAATAAATGTAAAACTATACAGATATCCATATTTAAAAAAAGTTAGAAATTGTAAAGTTAGTCAAAGATGTGTTACAACATAACATAACAAAGTAAAACACAAGTTATCACCAACTTTGTATGGCAGAAGATGATATATTCGAGCTCGAGCTAAGTTAAGCACTCGCCATATTTCAAGCCACTTTGAACATCATATTCAAGCTCCCCCTATGCCAGTTTTATTTTGATAAATTTTATATGATATTCTTATATATAGTATGAATGTGGCAGAACATATCAAACTTCTCCAGCAAACTTTACATTTACTTCAAACAAATGTCTTATTTTTTAAACCATCTAAACTTGTTTTTGCCAGACATCAATTGGAATACCCGGACCACATAATTTTAGAAAAAAAGCATAGAAGTTGATCCCACAGAAATCAAAGCAGTTAAAAATGATTAAGATGTTTCTTGGAGTTGACAGTGTACTACAGAAAGTTTCTTCAAAATTATGCTTCAATTACTGCACCACTAACCTCATTATTAGCCAAAAATCAGTTTTGATAGACAAATGTAGCTTAGATAGCATTTGGAGCCCTAAAGCAAGCTATGTTATCCTTACCAGTACTTTTCCTGATTTTTCCTGTCATATTAAACCATGAAATATCTATTTTTTAAAATATTTTAATTTTGGGCTTATGATTTAGTTGTTAAAGATTCTTACATGAAGACCCAACAATATGATTGCCTATATTGGCAAAAAAGACGTTTTGTAGACACTCACACAGTCATTTGTGATTGAAATTCATTCAAAGAAATTTTTCTATCCGCCGTGCCACTTTAGCTTTAATTTACGCGACGTTGCCCAACATTTTGGCATTTATTTTGCACAAACAAGCCGACAACAAAAGCTCCATTTTTTGTTTAATTGAATGCAATACACTCCATTTTACAAATAGTAGGCAATCTAATTTCAATTGTCATTTGCACCATGTCATTTAATTTTGCTGAACATCATTGCTATTGCAAAGCACATACAATATTCTTCACATAAACACGATCATATTTATCCTACCCTATATCTTCTACATATTCATAGATCATACTTCATCATATCCTCATAAAAAATAAAAATAAAACTAAAAAAAGGGATTAGAAATCTCACAGAGGCAACAGATATTGGAACTCAAAGTCACAAGGCAACACATCCACAATATCTGATATATTCCCATTAATCTGCCCTTTAACACACTCAGTAATAGATTTCCTCAAAGCCCCAGATGTGGGTAACTGACTGCAAATACACTCCAACATTGACTGCAAATCCTCACACATATCAGACATGTTTGAAAATAAGAGCTTTGGAATCTTTATCCTTCTTNGGTAAAAAGCAAATAAATGTAAAACTATACATATATCCATATTTAAAATGTTAGAAATTGTAAAGTTAGTCACAGATGTGCTACAAAATAACATAACAAAGTAAAACACAAGTTATCAGCAACTTTGTATGGCAGAAGATGATATATTCGAGCTCGAGCTAAGTAAAGCACTGGCCATATTTCAAGCCACTTTGAACATCATATTCAAGCTCCCCCTATGCCAGTTTTATTTTGATAAATTTTATATGATATTCTTATATATAGTATGAATTTGGCAGAACATATCAAATTTCTCCAGCAAACTTTACATTTACTTCAAACAAATTTCTTATTTTTTAAACCATCTAAATTTGTTTTTGCTAGACATCAATTGGAATACCCGGACCACATAATTTTAGAAAAAAAACATAGAAGCTGATCTCATAGAATTCAAAGCAGTTAAAAATGGTTAAGATGTTTCTTGGAGTTGACGGTGTACTACAGAAAGTTTCTTCAAAATTATGCTTTAATTACTGCACCACTAACCTCATTATTAGCCAAAAATCATTTTTGATAGACAAATGTAGCTTAGATAGCATTTGGAGCCCTTAAGCAAGCTATGTTATCCTTACCAGTACTTTTCCTGATTTTTCTTGTCATATTAAACCATGGAATATCTATTTTTTAAAATATTTTAATTTTGGGCTTATTGATTTAGTTTTTAAAGATTCTTACATGAAGACCCAACAATATGATTGCCTATATTGGCAAAAAAGACGTTTTGTAGGCACTCATTTTGTGATTGAAATTCATTCGAAGAAATTTTTCTATCCGCCGTGCCACTTTAGCTTTAATTTACGCGACGTTGCCCCACATTTTGACATTTATTTTGCACAAACGAGCAGCCAACAAAAGCTCCATTTTTTGTTTAATTTAATGCCATACACTCCATTTTACAAATAGTAGACAATCCAATTTTTATTGTCATTTGCACTGTCATTTGATTTTGTTGAACATCATTGTTATTGCAAAACACATACAATATTTTTCACATAAACACGATCATATTTATCCTACCCTATATCTTCTATNGCACTCATTTTGTGATTGAAATTCATTCGAAGAAATTTTTCTATCCGCCGTGCCACTTTAGCTTTAATTTACTCAACGTTGCCCCACATTTTGACATTTATTTTGCACAAACAAGCCGCCAACAAAAGCTCCATTTTTTGTTTAATTTAATGCAATACACTCCATTTTACAAATAGTAGACAATCCAATTTCAATTGTCATTTGCACTACGTCATTTGACTTTGTTGAACATCATTGCTATTGCAAAGCACATACAATATTCTTCACATAAACACGATCATATTTATCCTACCCTATATCTTCTACGTATTCATAGATCATACTTCATCATATCCTCATAAAAAATAAAAATAAAAATAAAAAAAGGGATTAGAAATCTCACAGAGGCAACAGATATTGGAACTCAAAGTCACAAGGCAACACATCCACAATATCTGATATATTCCCATTAATCTGCCCTTTAACACACTCAGTAATAGATTTCCTCAAAGCCCCAGATGTGGGTAACTGACTGCAAATACACTCCAACATTGACTGCAAATCCTCACCCATATCAGACATGTTTGAAAATAAGAGTTTTGGAATCTTTATCCTTCTCGTGGCGGTCACCGCTATCGAAGCCTGTAAGTATTCGACTTTCGATTTCTCTAGTTCAGCTGAAACACCATCTGATGTGTAAATCTTCACCTGAACAAAAAAAAATCAGAACTAATTAATATATTTTTCCGCATAAAAGTGCTAAATCAGTCTCCAGACTATCTTAATGGGAGCTAAAGTAGTCTTCACAGTGGACAATATCAGCCCATATTAAAAAAGTTTGGGAACTGCGNAAATAAAATCAGAACTAATTAATATATTTTTCCGCATAAAAGTGCTAAATCAGTCTCCAGACTATCTTAATGAGAGCTAAAATAGTCTTCACAGTGAACAATATCAGCCCATATTAAAAAAGTTTGGGAACTGCATTGGCATTTTTATAAACTTTGGGACTAAAATGACACCATGCAAAGAATCAGGAATTGATTTTTGNTTCGATTTCTCTAGTTCAGCTGAAACACCATCTGATGTGTAAATCTTCACCTGAACAAATAAAATCAGAACTTATTATATATTTTTCCGCATAAAAGTGCTAAATCAGTCTCCAGACTATCTTAATGGGAGCTAAAATAGTCTTCATGGTGGACAATATCAGCCCATATTAAAAAAGTTTGGGAACTGCATTGGCATTTTTATAAATTTTGGGACTAAAATGACACCCTGCAAAGAATCAGGAATTGATTTTTGACAATTTCTCGAAAGTGATTAGTGATACTAACAGCTGGAGAAGATCTGTTTCCAAAACATAAAGCAAATTGGACATTTGGTTCTGCCTGCTCCAAACCATACATAATTCTGATTTTATCTTCTTTAACATCTCTATCACTCTTTAAGTGAGTCTGTAAGGAAAGCTAGAGACTAGTTTTGACTACAAATATATAGAATTAAATGACATAAACAGTAATTTCATGTAAAAGACTCACTTCTTTTGTGTTTGAAGGCTGCCTTAGGATAAAATGCTCAATTGCTAAGGCATTTAACTTATTGCCTCCTATGTTAAGTACAGCCTGCATTAAAATAAGCGCATGTAGATGATACAAAGTAAACATTTAGAGGTGCAAAATGAGCAGAGTTTGAGCGATCTCACGGTCTGTTTGTACTTGGTCCATTCGAAAATTTGTTTATTCGAAGTTAGCTGTGACAAGATTGTTTGTGTTCAATTTGTTTTAACTTTGTATGTTCATGCGTGGTTTGCGTTCAGCCATTTTTAGCTANACCAGACATAATTCTGATTTTATCTTCTTTAACATCTCTATCACTCTTTAAGTGAGTCTGTAAGGAAAGCTAAAGACTATTTTTGACTGCAAATGTATATAATTAAATGACATAAACAGTAATTTCATGTAAAAGACTCACTTCTTTTGTGTTTGATGGCTGCCTTAGGATAAAATGCTCTATTGCTAAGGCATTTAACTTATTGCCTCCTATGTTAAGTACGCCCTGCATTAAAATAAGCGCATGTAGATGATACAAAGTAAACATTTAGAGGTGCAAATGAGCAGAGTTTGAGCGATCTCTAGGTCTGTTCGTAGTTGGTCCATTCGAAAATTTGTTTATTCGAAGTTAGCTGTGTTCAAGATTGTTTGTGTTCAATTTGTTTTAACTTTGTATGTTCATGTGTGGTTTGCGTTCAGTCATTTTTAGCTCATTGTTTTAAAGAAAATTAAATTTTAATTTTCTTTAAAGAAATCAAATAAATATATGAAAAATTAAAAACAATATCACAAACTAATGATTTCCATAATTAAAAAAACATAACGTTAATAATAAATATCATTTATGTAATTATTTTGAGGTAAAATGAACTGAACATTAGTCTGTTTATGCTCAACTTGTGAATAAATCGAGCTCAAAATGTCTGNACTTGGTCCATTCGAAAATTTGTTTATTCGAAGTTAGCTGTGACAAGATTGTTTGTGTTCAATTTGTTTTAAGTTTGTATGTTTATGTGTGGTTTGCGTTCAGCCATTTTTAGCTCATTTTTTTAAAGAAAATTAAATTTTAATTTTCTTTAAAGAAATCAAATAAATATATGAAAAATCGAAAACAATATAACAAACTAATGATTTCCATAATTAAGAAAACATAACGTTAATAATAAATATCATTTATGTAATTATTTTGAGGTAAAATGAACTGAACATGAGTCTGTTTATGCTCAACTCGTGAATAAATCGAGCTCAAAATGTCTGTTAATATTCAACCTGCCTACTTAAAGAGATTCAAACACCAATATTTTAACAAATGAAACAGGAGTTGCTTGCGAATGATGGACTTCTTAGATGGCCCTGTAAATATTTGAAATTCTTGAGGAAGAAGGTGGCGATTCATTACCTTATTTCTTAAGCCAAGAATTTTTTCAGGATTTGAAGGCAAGCCATGCTCCAGGAAACCCTAACAACTCGCAACAGATTAGATTAGAAGCGATCAAATGCAATGAAATCTTGAATCATGTAAGAAAATAAAATAAAATAAATAAATAAAAACAAATAAATAGGTTGTGATCATACAGTACATGCATGACACAAATATTATGAATATTGATCCAGAAAGCCAGCTTCTGCTGGTGAGTCAGTGATTTCAGGTTCACCTCATGCAAATTGCTCATCAGATTCCTTAAATATGAAGAGATAAAATCCGAAATAAATAAGGATTTTCAATAACTTACAGTCAATCTTCAATAAATAGAAGGAATAAGATTTCAAATTTATAATGTCATGGAACATGGCAATAAAAATATAGAGGCAATCACATGCATAACACTCGAAACATTGCTATTTACAAACATAGCGCCCGCCCTCTTTCATCCATTTTTCAAATTCTCTCTCGAACAACAATACTCACAATAAAACCCCAACCCATATTTTTCATTTTCATCAAATCCCCAAAAGTCCGATCGTGGCACACATAAATGCATTGGTTCGGTCGTTCCAAAAATTACCCGAGTGTTACCTCCATAAATAACAATGTTTCAAGTGCTATATATATGTAATTATCCCAAAAATCTTATGTTTTCTAATCATACTCAACCACATATGAATCTTTAATTGTCTCACTAACCTTAATTTGTTTAGCAGGGGGAGACAATTAGAGATGCCTTTGAGCTCCATAAAACTTGAAGTGAACACAACAAGGTTCTTATAAGGACCTATATCTCTCACCAAAGAATCCTCCATCTGAAATATTCCATATGGATCCTTTTGCACTGTCTCTCTGTTTAAATTGAAGCTCCTGTCCATTCTAAAGCTCGTTGTTCGCAAAGTCGGGCTGCTGGATTTTGATATGTTGTTCAACTTTTCTATCTCCATTGTGCGAGATTTTCTCATCAGTCTCAAGAAAATGCATATAAGATATTTCAAGATTTTCTCTGATAAAATGTTGGGCTGCCATTTCTGCCCATTATTGTCCAATGGAGTTGTGCTCAGAGTGGGTTCATGAAGCAATTTTTGTAAAATGATAACGTCAGAATTTGATTGCTGGAAGAGAAGAGGTAACAGTAATTACTTCACAAGTAATTGGATAAAAAGTAAAGGGGCATTTACACACAAACCACCCAATTCTTACGTATTTACATATATAACACTTACACCTTACTGTTTACATTAATAGCATCCACATCTTTCATGTTGCATAAAAAGTATTATTATTTTAACTTTTAAAAAGTAAAATACATCTTTACATGCATAAATAAGGTGGAATATACATAAAATTGAAGGTTAGGTGCTAGATATGTAATTGCATAGAAATTGAAAAGTGGTGTGTACATAAATCTTTCAAAAGTAAAAGAAAGACTACATTTTCAATTTACCTATGTAGGGCTTGCTTGGCACTCTCAGAAAGACATAAGGTATGAAACTTCTTTGATTAACAATGCTTACATAACATTTAATGCTGATTCAAGTGCGAGAGAACCTATGATTGCTTAAACAATTCAAATATAAACGAGTAAAACCCCAAATAGTCCATCGATAATTAAGAAGTGTCCAATTTAGTCCAAAATTTTAAAATGCTCCAATTTATCCTGGACTATTAAAAGACAATCCAAATTAATCCTAAATCACAATTTCCGTTAAATTAAAAAGTTCTTTTCACGTTTTGAAAGGAAAATCCGTCTATTTGCAAAATTCACAAATTAAACTCACCAAGGGTAATTCTATCAATCAAATAGCTTTTTCATTCACATACATAATATTTTAAACATAAAATAAATTTATTAATTAGTTTTTTAAGTTAAATTTACCTATTTTAAAACACATTCTAAAATAAATAATATTAAAATAAAAAATTCAATTAAAATTGAGTAATTCATATAATTTTAGATTGAGTGTGCTCTCATTACATAATTCTTGATTTATTTAAATTTTTTTATATGAAACAAAGTGATGTGAAGAGATTTAGGATCATGCAGACCGCCATTAAATTTAACGTAAAATATGATTTAGGATCAATTTGGAGCACCTTTTAATAGTCTGAGACTAAATTGAAACATTCTAAAACTCTGAGACTAAATTAGACACTTCTTAATAGTCAGAGGACTATTTTGGACTTTTACTCAAATATAATCTTTCCATTTGACAAATTGAAATGGACTAGTAACCAAGATTAATCGGTAACAAACTTATACAATATTATAGAAAGCAAAGTAACTTAGGGTTTGTTTGGAGCAGCTATAGTTGTTTAAAAAGGTCATTGTAAAATTGTTGTGAGAAAAACAATTTTTTTAATTATTGTCAATGGTATAGATATAAATATATATATTTATTTTATTATGAAAAAATGAGAACTATTTTCTTACAGCAACCATATTTTAACAGATTTGATTCTCAAAAATAACTTTCCACAAACTTTCTTAAAAGGGGCAAAAAATCAGTGGCGAAATAAATATGTGGCAACAATCTAAAAGGCCTTTGCAATTGCAAAAAGTAAAATATAGAAACAAATTTTTTATTTAAAAAACAACAAAATAGTACTCACTCTAGGAATTGGATGTCTTGGAGGCCTCTTTTGTGAGTCAATAATCCTACTTTTATTTGGAATTTTCTCTTGATTATTCACCATTCTTTGCCTTTCTTTCCGGCTAACTGTCTCTAACCTCTCGCCATCGCTAGCAAAATTGTGATTAGTGTAAACTCCTTTTATCGCTTGATTTATAAAGAACATAGCTTTACTTTCATATCTCGCCGCNCTTCTGCTGGTGAGTCAGTGATTTCAGGTTCACCTCATGCAAATTGCTCATCAGATTCCTTAAATATGAAGACATAAAATCAGAAATAAATAAGGATTTTCAATAACTTACATTCAATCTTCAATAAGTAGAAGGAATAAGATTTCAAATTTATAATGTCATGGAACATGGCAATAAAAATATAGAGACAATCACATACATAGTACTCGAAACAATGCTATTTACAAACATAGCGCCCGCCCTCTTTCATCCATTTTTCAAATTCTCTCCCGAACAACAATACTCACAATAAAACCCCAACCCATATTTTTCATTTTAATCAAATCCCCAAAAGTTTGATCGTGGCACGCATAAATACATTGGTTCGGGCGTTCCAAAAATCACCCGAGTGTTACTTCTATAAATAACAATGTTTCAAGTGCTATATATATATATATATATATATATATATGTAATTATCCCTAAAATCTTATGTTTTCTAATCATACTCAATCACATATGAATCTTTAATTGTCTCACTAACCTTAATTTGTTTAGCAGGGGGAGACAATTAGAGATGCCTTTGAGCTCCATAAAACTTGAAGTGAACACAACAAGGTTCTTATAAGGACCTATATCTCTCACCAAAGAATCCTCCATCTGAAATATTCCATATGGATCCTTTTGCACTGTCTCTCTGTTTAAGCTCCTGTCCATTCTAAAGCTCGTTGTACGCAAAGTCGGGCTGCTGGATTTTGATATGTTGTTCAACTTTTCTATCTCCATTGTGCGAGATTTTCTCATCAGTCTCAAGAAAATGCATATAAGACATTTCAAGATTTTCTCTGATAAAATGTTGGGCTGCCATTTCTGCCCATTATTGTCCAATGGAGTTGTGCTCAGAGTTGGTTCATGAAGCAATTTTTGTAAAATGATAACGTTAGAATTTGATTGCTGGAAGAGGAGATAACAGTAATTACTTCACGAGTAATTGGGTAAAAAGTAAAGGGGCATTTACACACAAACCACCCAATCCTTATGTATTTACATATATAACACTTACACCTTACTGCTTATTGTTTACATTAATAGCATCCACATCTTTCATGTTGCATAAAAAATATTATTATTTTAACTTTTAAAAAGTAAAATACATCTTTACATGCATAAATAAGGTGGAATATACATAAAATTGAAGGTTAGGTGCTAGATATGTAATTGCATAGAAATTGAAAAGTGGTGTGTACATAAATCTTTCAAAAGTAAAAGAAAGACTACATTTTCAATTTACCCATGTAGGGCTTGCTTGGCATTCTCAGAAAGAAAAGGTATGAAACTTCTTTGATTAACAATACTTACATAACATTTAATGCTGATTCAAGAGCGAGAGAACCTATGATTGCTTAAACAATTCAAATATAAACGAGTAAAAGCCCAAATAGTCCATCGATAATTAAGAAGTGTCTAATTTAGTCCACAGTTTTAAAATGCTCCAATTTATCCTGGACTATTAAAAGACGATCCAAATTAATCCTAAATCATAATTTTTGTTAAATTAAAAAGTTCTTTTCACGTTTTGAAATGGAAATCCGTCTATTTGCAAAATTCACAAATTAAACTCAACAAGGGTAATTCTATCAATCAAATATTTTTTTCATTCACATACCTAATATTTTAAACGTAAAATAAATTTATTAATTAGTTTTTTAAGTTAATTTTACCTATTTTAAAACGCATTCTCTAATAAATAATATTAAATAAAAAATTCAATTAAAATCGAGTAATTCATATAATTTTAGATTGAGTGTGCTCTCATTACATAATTCTTGATTTATTTAAAATTTTTTATATGAAACAAAGTGATGTGAAGAGATTTAGGATCATGCAAACCGCCATTAAATTTAACGTAAAATATGATTTAGGATCAATTTGGAGCACATTTTAATAGTCGAGACTAAATTGATACATTCTAAAACTCTGTGACTAAATTAGACACTTCTTAATAGTCGGCGGACTATTTTGGACTTTTACTCAAATATAATCTTTCCATTTGACAAATTGAAATGGACTAGTAACCATGATTAATTGGTAACAAACTTATACAAGATTATAGAAAACAAAGTAACTTAGGGTTTGTTTGGAGCAGCTATAGTTGTTTAAAAAGGTCATTGTAAAATTGTTGCCAGAAAAACATTTTTTTTAATTATTGTCAATGGTATAGATATATATATATATTTTTTATTCTGAAAAAATGAGAACTATTTTCTTATAGCAACCATATTTTAACAGATTTGATTCTCAAAAACAACTTTCCACAAACTTTCTTAAAAGGGGCAAAAAATCAGTGGCGAAATAGATATGTGGCAACAGTCTTAAAGGCCTTTGTAATTGCAAAAAGTAAAATATAGAAACAATTTTTTTATTTAAAAAACAACAAAATAGTACTCACTCTAGGAATTGGATGTCTTGGAGGCCTCTTTTGTGAGTCAATTATCCTACTTTTATTTGGAATTCTCTCTTGATTATTCACCATTCTTTGCCTTTCTTTCCTGCTAGCTGTTTCTAACCTCTCGCCATCGCTAGCAAAATCGTGGTTAGTGTAAGCTCCTTTTATCGCTTGATTTATAAAGAACATAGCTTTACTTTCATATCTCGCCGTCTCCTCAAACACATTAGTTCTTTGTATTTTTGTTGGAGAAGCCGATGGGCTATTAGAAGATTCAATCAAAGTTGTAATTTTTGGCTTGTTTAAATTGAACATTTTTGAATCTTGAATCAGTGATTCCTCTTTACTGCCAATGCTAAGCTGAATCTTGCTTATTTCAGCTTCTAAACGAGCTATCTCTTCTTCAAGCATGATAAGTTCTGCTAAGAGCTCCTTTGCCTAAAGACGAGTACTGTAAACAGGTTCATGTGTGGCACCATTTTTCAAAGTGATAAAAGCTGAACTCATAAGTCTCAGTAAAAATTTAAAAAAATATATACATATTGTTCAAATAAGACAATAAGGACTACATAAAATAGAGAAATAAATGAAATATAGGGATAATTAGATAACATTTGGCTTCCTAAAACTCAATAAGAACTCACCTTTTTGGGCAGAAAGTCTGGAACATGGAGGGCAGGTGGAATGCAATTTGAAAGTAAAGCAAGTTGCAAAATTTCATGCACTTTTTCCTCATCACTAAGCATTTTTTGAAGCAATCTTACCTGTCAGTGAATAATATGCTTATAATCAAGAATAAAAGAAAATCATTTCTCATTTTGCAAAGATGATAAAAAAGGAAATATTTCATGAATATATCTATCAGAAGACTTATCCCCCTTTTTTCAAGTTTAAGTATAAAAGCTTAAGTACAAGGATAATGAAAATCACAAAACAATAATAATAATAATAATAATAACAACAATGTAAGATCTTAATACTTATCTCTCATCCATACAATTGCAAGAAGAGAAATGTTTTTTTTCGGTGGGGGTCAAGATCCAACCCCAAAATCTTACAATAATTAGCAACTAAGCTAGCAGGAACCCCATTAAAAATGTATTTTTTGTGGCTTAATTTGGACATGTCACAATTTTATAAATAAGCAAGTCTCACTGATTTTTTTTTTCTTGGAAATTTGAGCATATTTAACTGCAAAATCACACAAACATTCATACATGATATGCTTTGAACAAATGATCTTAATCATAGATGTCAGAAGAAAGCTGAAACTCCCATGTATGCCTACTTGGCTAAACCCCAAGACAATTTGACCAAAGTAACATAATCCCAGCATGAATGAAACAAAATTAAGTAGAAATGAAAAGAAAAAAAGGTTAATGATACCTGTTCTTCAAGCTCTTGCCTTCTCTGCTTCCCACCTCCTGCCTTCATTCTCTGTAAGAAAAAGTCTCCTTACTCCTAACCTGACAAAAATCACAACTTTTACCATTTTCTAAAGAACAGAGAGAGAGAGAGAGAGAGAGAGAGAGAGAGGAAAAGAGAGATACATGGAATGAAAAAAAGGCTGATATCGGAGATGGCGGTCATGGAGGGAAGCGACAGAGAGTGAAGAAGAGCAATAAGAAGAAGGAATGTTGCGAATGGAGTTGGATTTGGAAGCTTTGAGGAGAAGGGAGGGAAGGTGAGGGGGCGCCATCGGAGAAGAAAAAGTCATTTTCTGGAGGGCGGGAGGTCGGCAAACCGCCATGGAGTTCGGGTGGAGGAGGGGAGGAGGTTAACCGGTCATTCATTCCTTAGCTTTGAATCCCAGCTTCACTTCATTTTTTTAATAGGGGTTTGGCGAAGAGGCGCAGACAAGATGGTAATCGAGATAGCTTTATATTCATTCGATTTTTTTCCTTTTTTGTTTTTTTTTTAATCCTAGGAGGTGTTTGGTGACATTTAGTCATGAATTTTATTTAAATCCAATCACATAAAAAAAAAAAAAATAAATAAATCCAACACTCTCTTTAATTAAAGTTTCGTGTTACTTTTAATTTATGCCTAAATCTATATTTATTAAGGGTGTGCTTGGGGCAGTTTGTGTGTTTCAGTATAAACAGTTTATCCTAAGATGCAACCCGAAGTCTGCGTTTAGTGTGAAAATGAAACCACGTTTTCGAATAAGCAGACAAAACGCACGTTCCAAACGGTATCACGGAGTTTTTAAAAACGCCCCCGCACTTATAAACTAACTCAATTGGGCCCTGAATCTTACTATAGGCTGGATTTACAGGACGTCGCTCGTGATATCTACAGACAATTTGATAAATCTGATTTCACTAAATTAGATAAACTTTGTTCACCAAACATGGCCTTAGATTCATTCGATTTGTTTAAAGATAAGGGAATTTACATACATACTATCGAATGCCTATATATTTAATTACATATTGAAATACCTATACTTTATTTTCTTACATTTATACTACCCAATATTTAATATCTCATAAAAAACATCACCACTTTAACTTAAATAAAAAAAAAATGAAGTACATATTTAAATAAAAATTGAAGTTTAAATGCTGGATATGTAAATACATAAGAATTGAGTTGTATGCTCCTAAATTACAAATATAATCTATGATTAACTAATTAAATTTATATTATATTATTGCAAAAATCTAAAAAAAAAATCACCATATATTATGTTTAATTTGTTCAAAAAATTAGGAATTTTATATTTTTTATCTCATCATAATTTTTTTTTAAATTAAAAACCGAAAATAAAATGGAAATAAAAATATTATGCTCTCAATTAATTTAATTCTTTAGTGAATTTGATTTTATAATTATAATGATATTTATTTTTAGCTTAATTTATTTAGTGAGATCAAAATCGGTCATGAAATTAAATTTTGAATATTAAAAATTTAAATATAAATAGTCGAGTTGTTATTGTTAATTTTTTTAGGATGTAGGGTTACACATCGTTTGTGGATCCATACAACATGTAAGAGGCCTGCATAAGATGGGTAAAAGAAGAGAACGATATATCTTCTAGCTTGAACCCTATTTTCCTTTAATGAATACTTCTTCCTGATGAGAGAGAGACAGGGAGAGAGAGAGAGAGAGAGNCTCTCTCGAACAACAATACTCACAATAAAACCCCAACCCATATTTTTCATTTTCATCAAATCCCCAAAAGTCTGATCGTGGCACACATAAATGCATTGGTTCGGTCGTTCCAAAAATTACCCGAGTGTTACCTCTATAAATAACAATGTTTCAAGTGCTATATATATGTAATTATCCCAAAAATCTTATGTTTTCTAATCATACTCAACCACATATGAATCTTTAATTGTCTCACTAACCTTAATTTGTTTAGCAGGGGGAGACAATTAGAGATGCCTTTGAGCTCCATAAAACTTGAAGTGAACACAACAAGGTTCTTATAAGGACCTATATCTCTCACCAAAGAATCCTCCATCTGAAATATTCCATATGGATCCTTTTGCACTGTCTCTCTGTTTAAATTGAAGCTCCTGTCCATTCTAAAGCTCGTTGTTCGCAAAGTCGGGCTGCTGGATTTTGATATGTTGTTCAACTTTTCTATCTCCATTGTGCGAGATTTTCTCATCAGTCTCAAGAAAATGCATATAAGATATTTCAAGATTTTCTCTGATAAAATGTTGGGCTGCCATTTCTGCCCATTATTGTCCAATGGAGTTGTGCTCAGAGTGGGTTCATGAAGCAATTTTTGTAAGATGATAACGTTAGAATTTGATTGCTGGAAGAGAAGAGATAACAGTAATTACTTCACAAGTAATTGGATAAAAAGTAAAGGGGCATTTACACACAAACCACCCAATTCTTATGTATTTACATATATAACACTTACATCTTACTGTTTACATTAATAAATAATATTAAAATAAAAAATTCAATTAAAATCAAGTAATTCATATAATTTTAGATTGAGTGTGCTCACATTACATAATTCTTGATTTATTTAAAATTTTTTATATGAAACAAAGTGATGTGAAGAGATTTTGGATCATTCAGACCGCCATTAAATTTAACGTAAAATATGATTTGGGATCAATTTGGAGCACCTTTTAATAGTTTGAGACTAAATTGAAACATTCTAAAACTCTGAGACTAAATTAGACACTTCTTAATAGTCAGAGGACTATTTTGAACTTTTACTCCAATATAATCTTTCCATTTGACAAATTGAAATGGACTGGTAACCAAGATTAATTGGTAACAAACTTATATACAAGATTATAGAAAGCAAAGTAACTTAGGGTTTGTTTGGAGCAGCTATAGTTGTTTAAAAAGGTCATTGTAAAATTGTTGCCAAAAAAACAATTTTTTCTATATATATATATTATTCTGAAAAAATGAGAATTATTTTCTTACAACAACCATATTTTAACAGCTATGATTCTCAAAAACAACTTTCCACAAACTTTCTTAAAAGGGGAAAAAAATCAGTGGCGAAATAGATATGTGGCAACAGTCTGAAAGGCCTTTGCAATTGCAAAAAGTAAAATATAGAAACAATTTTTTTTATTTAAAAAACAACAAAATAGTACTCACTCTAGGAATTGGATGTCTTGGAGGCCTCTTTTGTGAGTCAATCATCCTAATTTTATTTGGAATTCTCTCTTGATTATTCACCATTCTTTGCCTTTCTTTCCTGCTAGCTGTCTCTAACCTCTCACCATCGCTAGCAAAATCGTGGTTAGTGTAAGATCCTTTTATCGCTTGATTAATAAAGAACATAGCTTTACTTTCATATCTCACAGTCTCCTCAAACACATTAGTTCTTTGTATTTTTGTTGGAGAAGTCGATGGGCTATTAGAAGATTCAATCAAAGTTGTAATTTTTGGCTTGTTTAAGTTGAACATTTTTGAATCTTGAATCAGTGATTCCTCTTTACTGCTAATGCTAAGCTGAATCTTGCTTATTTCAGCTTCTAAACGAGCTATCTCTTCTTCAAGCATGATAAGTTCTGCTAAGAGCTCCTTTGCCTAAAGACGAGTACTGTAAACAGGTTCATGTGTGGCACCATTTTTCAAAGTGATAAAAGCTGAACTCATAAGTCTCAGTAAAAATTTAAAAAAATATATACATATTGTTCAAATAAGACAATAAAGACTACATAANGGGGGGGACAAATCTATTTATATACCACGTAGATTGTACATTTTTATGCAGAAGAAATGATATCTAATAATTAAAGGTATAGTATGGAGATTGTTCATTATGTCTTCAAAAAAAGTCTATGAGGTGAATGTAGCACAAACTTATTAATAATCACGAGCATTCACCAGGCCTTTGACGTTTATCATGCTGTGGTCGTTTGCCAATTCTATGGATCATTAGTTGAGGGAGCCAATTTAATTGGTTGGAGGAGCATGTCTCGACTACTAAAAAGACGACATAATGCACTTCGACAATTGAAGTTATACAGATTGATCACTTCGGCAGGTTGATCCGACAAGTTCACTTGATGAGTCAAACCAACAAGCTAGTTTCGCTAGACAGTCATTACGGGCCAACAACTTGAAAGGATGTGAGGATCACACCTGAAGTGTGCTATGGGGACAATGCGATCCCTCAGAGACCCATTAGTCACAAATTGGGCTACAAAAAGCTAACACATCACTTTGTTGGTCAACGACTGCCGATTATTCATATACATTTTAGTTTCCCAATTTTCTTGTTCTTTTGATACGCACTTGTAAGAAGAATAATGAATGTTGTTGTCAGTTTATACATTCATTTCTGTTATAGCTTCAATTTCATTAGTGACTAACCATCACACGATTAGAAATTGGATTATGGTACGAGTGTCATATGCTTATATGAAAGTCATCATCCTATAAAAATAAAAGAAGAAACATATACGATCTTATAACTTATGATAGAGGTAGTTATAAAATATTTTCAAATGTTAACTCCCTGTTGGAGCTTACAAGAGCATTGTGTAAATGTTGTGGGCTCTAAGCAAAAGAATACTCGTCCTTGCTGCCACTTTGAGCACCTTTCATTTCAATATTTCTCTTGATTGAAAAACTTACTATGGAGACTGCAACAGTTGGGGAGAAAGCTTAGTGGCATCTTCATAAAAGAAGAAAGGGCAATCAATCCAAGGAAAGAGATTTGAAAAAATGAGTCAAATCATCTGATGATCAAGAACTCATTGAGAAAATGGCTTCTTTTGGAGAAAAAATTCCGTCTGGACAGCTAGCCACCGAGCACTACTTCGCCATACACCTCATCGGCGGGCGACGTGGTGGTCGATAGTTGACCATTTGGATGTAATATTTTTTCCTTTTTTTGAGAGTACTACGGAGAAAGCTTACATCTCGGGTCCCATTTCAGTAGAGGCAAAGGATATTGCTCCAGGAACTGCGGTAGCAGAAACCATCGTTTAATACTTTTACATAGGGGCATGTCCCCGTAAATCTGAATGATGCAACGATAGATCAACCTATTGATTTGTTCATGGGCTCGAAGAATTTAGCCTTATAACGCTTCCCGAACTCAGTTCAGGTGATAAAGACGTTATGTTTCAGAGTTATGGGTTTGAGGGAATAATGAATTTCTCTGTTATCTTTTTGGTCTCTTGTTTAAGCACGGGTGTATCTGTAGACCAACAAACTAATCAAGCATTTGCTTTGACAATCTTCTTGGGAAAGGGGATAAGTATTTCGGGAGAATGTGCATAAGAAAAAGAGGCCCGTGAACAATTTGATGTCAATCCACCTTTAGAAAGTAATGTATCTTTCCTCAATAGGGCCGAGCCTTCATTCCTCGCTGGAAGTGCAAGTCAAGAAGAGTATTCAAGGTTTTGAGCATGGCAACATCGATACATAGGCGGCTCTCGGTCCGTTTGATTCGGCGATAGGAGTGCGGTGCGAGGGGTGGCCACGAATCGCAGTCGTTTGGGATGGAGCATGACGGAACGCCGTCTTGGCTAAATGTGGGCCAGATCGAATCATGTGGCCCGTGTTCGAGCGATGATTTATTGCCAAGGTTACCCTTTCGTCACTCCTGCCCTAATTTCCTTTCCCTTTGCCCTCGCGCACCTCTACTGTTCAACGAAGCCATCCCTCCTTATCGGTCCTTTACTGTTCGGTGAAGCCGTCACTCGTCGCTCCTACCTCCCGGATTCCATCCCAAACTGCCAGGTATCCTCTCCTCTCCCCGATCTCGCGATTCACATGTTGCTTAATAATATTGAATATTTTTTTTTCCATATGAAGTAGTTAGCAACTCTCCACTCTTTTAATCTTCGCCCTTCAGTAGAAGATATAGTTTCTCACTTACAAAATCCATCTTTCATTTATAAATCCATAATTCCTTGAAGTTGACCATGCCATCACCAAGGAAGCATCATTTGATTTAGCTATTAAGAAAAAATGGATGACCCCCATTAATTGAGAGACCTTAGCTCCTCAATTATTAAATGACATATTACAATTGTCTATGGGAGTTGAAGTAGTAGATCATGAAGATCAAATAAATGAAGGCAAATATTTAATTACAAAAGCCATAACAAAAGCCCAAGAAAGTACCCAAGCAAGAGCTCCTTTAATTCTTATCACAAAAAGTTCAATCATGAAAAAAATAATTAAATTTTAGACTTATTTCTTAAATTTTAAAATTAGCATATAGAAGTTTGAATTTTCAAAATTGGAGGCATTATGGGCTAGCCATTAAAAAGATTAATTTAGAAAGGTTATCACATTTTTAAATTAATGGACACACACGTTTCTATTTTTTTTTTTAATTAAATTTGCTCAATTTATAAATAGAGCTGGTATATAATAAAATTTTTTTTTAGTGAAGAATTGTTTTTTGGTGCATGGTGGCTCTCAAGTTTTCTTTTTCTTGATGAGATTAGGTATTTATTATTTTTCTATTTTTAATTTTTGTTCAGNGGCAAATATTTAATTACAAAAGCCATAACAAAAGCCCAAGAAAGTACCCAAGCAAGAGCTCCTTTAATTCTCCTCACAAAAAGTTCAATCATGAAAAAACAAATTAAAATTTAGATCTCAAATTTCAAAATTAGCATATAGAAGTTTGAATTTTCAATTTTTTTTTTATTTGCTCAATTTATAAATAGGGCTGGTATATAATAAATTTTTTTAAGTGAAAAATTGTTTTTTGGTGCATGGTGGCTCTCAAGTTTTCATTTTCTTTATGAAATTAGGTATTTATTATTTTTCTATTTTTAATTTTTGTTCACTATTATTTTAAATCCTATTTTCAATCTTATTAATATACACTCAATGTTTTTAAAATCATATAATATTATCCACTACCTAACCTATCCCTTACATCCACTCCAAAATTTTTCTTAAAGCTCTCAACCAAGTTAGACAAGACTTGAACTTAGTCTCGTTATCTATCGCTTGACATCCATATAAACTTCCCTAAACTTAATCATCTATTCCAAATCATAACTGCATATCCTAAGGTAACCCATACATAAATACTTATAGCCTATTAACCTANTTTTTCTTAAAGCTCTCAACCAAGTTAGACAAGACTTGAACTTAGTCTCGTTATCTATCGCTTGACATCCATGTAAACTTCTCTAAACTTAATCATCTATTTCAAATCATAACTGCATATCCTAAGGCAACCATACATAAATACTTATAGCCTATTAACCTACCAAAATTCCAAAATTAAATTTCTCAAAGCAATCTTTGAAATCAGCCCAAACTAGCCAACTTTGACTAATCTTATTATTTATACCACTATGGCCCTTCTAATCCCAATCATTCCACCACAAAATTAAAAAAAAAAAAATCCTTAAAAAAGCACAATAAAGATCCAAAGCCTTTGATAATCATAAATCTCACAAAAAATGTCACCTACCACTATCACTTAATACCACGTAATTTCATAAGCCAACATGCCACCTAAAATACCAACTTGTGAGAGGCCTTTAAAGCATAAAAATTGTACTTGAGTTGGTGGCAATGAACTTGAATGTGTAATGATTTGACCCATCATTGAACAAATTATGTAATATAAATATAATCCTTCTGATTTATATTTATATTGTAATATAAATACAATCTTTATGAACTAAGATACCAACTTGTGAGAGGCCTTTAAAGCATAAAAATTGTACTTGAGTTGGTGGCAATGAACTTGAATGTGTAATGATTTGGCCCATCATTGAACAAATTATGTAATATAAATATAATCCTTTTGATTATTTCATCAAATATATTCATCATCTCATGCTTGAACTCGCTCTAGAACTTTTACTAGTTGTGTAAAATCTAAATCTCCTCTACTTATCTATAACATAATGCTCTAATATATACAAATAAATAAATAGAATTGCCCTTAAAGTTGAACATTAACATGCAATTAATCTACTCTTTTGTCTCCAATGATAATTAGTGAATTCTTGTAGAACTTGAGAATCTCAACATCCCCAAAATCTTATACTAACATCACTAAGAGACTCCAAGGACTTGCAACTTCGAAATATACACATACCACATCTCATCTAAAGTCTTAGATACACTATTATATATTCTAATATGAATAGCATCAAGATTTATATCCTNTAACCTACCAAAATTAAATTTCTCAAAGCAATCTTTGAAATCAGCCCAAACTAGCCAACTTTGACTAATCTTGTTATTCATACCACTATGGCCCTTCTAATCCCAATCATTCCACCACAAAATTAAAAAAAATTCCGTAAAAAGTACAATAATGATCCAAAGCCTTTAAAAATCATAAATCTCATAAAAAATGTCACCTACCACTATCCCTTAATACCACGTAATTTCATAAGCCAACATGCCACCTAAAATACCAACTTGTGAGAGGCCTTTAAAGCATAAAAATTGTACTTGAGTTGGTGGCAATGAACTTGAATGTGTAATGATTTGACCCATCATTGAACAAATTATGTAATATAAATGTAATCCTTTTGACTATTTTATCAAATATATTCATTATCTCCTGCTTGAACTCGCTCTAGAACTTTTACTAATTGTGTAAAATCTAAATCTCCTCTACTTATTTATAACATAATGCTCTAATATATACAAATAAATAAATAAAATTGTCCTTAAAGTTGCACATTAACATGCAATTAATGTACTCTTTTGTATCCAATGATAATTAGTGAATTCTTGTAGAACTTGAGAATCTCAACATCCCCAAAATCTTATACTAACATCACTAAGAGAGTCCAAGGACTTACAACTTCGAAATATACACACACCACATCTCTGCTAAAGTCTTAGATACACTATTATATATTCTAATATGAATAGCGTCAAGATTTATATCCCTACACATACTATCAACACATATAAACTTATACCTATTGCCATTTTATAATTAAAAAATAAGACATACTAAAATACATGAAAAGATGATGATGATTCAAACCAACACTCATTACTTCTTTTATCCTCTTCTCTAAAAGATCAAATGCTTATTGCTCCCCCCCCTTCTTAAAAACCATATTATCTCTTTTGATGTGTCATTTGATCTTACAACAAAAATGTCTCATTTATGCTAACATAATTGTGTACACACACACAAACAAAGACTTTCTTTTTATCATTATTCTTCAGGTTAAGAACTATCTTTCACACTGCTTTTCTTTATTAATAACTTGAAGCTTCCATATAATATTATATCACAAAGATAATTATATGCGAGTTAAAGTGCACATTAATGATAAATTTATTACAATGAGGGCTCCAAATTGCTTGAATGTAATCGCAAAACTAGGCTTAAGAATGAAGCTCCAAAAGTAATGATAAAATAAAGGAAAAATTTTCTGTTCATACTAAGACTCCTAACGTAACTCTACATGCGGATTCTCAGTGTGTGCTATATCAGACCCACCTAAAAAATATTAAAATGGAACCGCAGACTCCATAATAACCCAAAAATAACCTTAACAGTAAGTTTCTCCTCAATAACCCAAAAATAACACCGCAGAGATTAATTCTAAGTTATGTCTGGGTTATTTCGAGGTTATTGAATTAGAATATATGATTTCTCTTCAATGACCCAGAAATAACCTATAAAAAACATCTATGGTGTTATTTCAGGACAATTGAAGTGGAACTACAGAAATTATTTCTGGGTTATTAAAGTAAAATATATAAATTCTTCAATAACCCATAAACAACCTCAACAGTTCTACTTCAATAACCTTAAAATAACATTCGCGATGTAGCGCAATTATCGACATGTTATTGGAGTCAGACCGTAAAACTACGTTAGGAGTCCAGACAAAATTTTTCTTAAAATAAATAGCNTTTCTATGCAGGTTTTGGGGTTTTATTTTGGTGTTTTCATGAAAAAAGTTGAGAAGCAAAGAGTTGGGAGATGGGAGACACAGAGTTGAAACACCGAGGAAAATTATTTTAAGAAAAGAAGAGAAATAAGGCAAAAAAAAAATGAAGACAGTTCAAGGAAGAAAACTAATTCCAATGACAGAATTATCATTTTGACATCTCAAAAGCACGGTTGTGTCAAAAATTTTGCATAAAATCTGTAGAGATGTGGGAAAGTACCCTGTTGAGAAACAGTGAAGTGGATACTTTTTAGCATCTATTTAGTTTTCATTTATTTATCATCCCTCTTATAGTTATTTTTTCTCATACTGTGTTGAAAGAATTGATACTTCTCTTTTTGGCTGAGATTGTGTAATTGGATTTGAGTAAGAGTGTTTGCTAGTGCCTCAAATTATTTGTGCATCCATGTGAGTTCTGTATAGTGAAGCAGATTTTCTAATCTCTTGTAAACATAGGCTAAAACTTCAACCAAATAACACTGATCTCGGTCTCTTTTGTAAAGCTTACTCTCTTCACTTCTTTTGGTACTTCCACAAAAAGTTGGGTCTTTTTCAATTGGTGTCAAATCATATGATAAATATGAAAACCACAAAGTTTAAGATCAAGAAATTAAATTCTCAAAAAGTTGGGCTTTTGGCAAAAAAAAATAAAAAATAAAAAAACACGGTGTTATAGTCCACCAAAAACTTGAAAAAGAAGTTGTAGTTCGTGGCAAGCGACCTTTTAGTGTTGTGTAAGAGGAGGAAGAGGAAAACGATGATGCCCCGTAAAGATTTTATGCTTTAATTTTTATTTTATATTTGGACGTGACATTATGTAAATATTTATTTTATTTATATTTTAGGAATTTATATATTGGCTGGATGATTAATTAGATTTTCTATGTTCTGTACTAAATGGATCACTTAACGATACAGCCATGTTTAAGGGACATCTTGGCAAAGGTCTTGGAGAAAATACCGTTGAGAGAATTTGGCTCAAGCTAGAGTCATTATACAAAATAAAAAACCTCTCCAACAACTACTGTATAAAAAAAGGAATGTATCAACTTTGAATGCAAGAAGGCATGCCCACTAAATCTCATATTGATTAGTTAAACTCTATTTCTCGAGATTTGAGAAATATTAATATGACTGATAATGATGAAGAACAAGTTTTGGATTATTTTGCCCTTTAACTCANGCTAGTTTCGCTAGACATTCATTACGGGCCAGCAACGTGAAAGGATGTGAGGATCACACCTGAAGTGTGCTACGGGGACAACGCGATCTCTCGAGGCCCATTAGTCGCAAATTGGGCTACAAAAAGCTAACACATCACTTTGTTGGTCAATGACGGCCGATTATTCATATACATTTAAGTTCCCCAATTTTCTTGTTCTTTTGATACGCACTTGTAAGAAGAATAATGAATGTTGTTGTCAATTTATACATTCATTTATGTTATAGCTTCAATTTCATTAGTGACTAACCATCACACGATTAGAAATTAGATTATGGTACGATTGTCATATGCTTATATGAAAGTCATCATCCTATAAAAATAAAAGAAGAAACATATACGATCTTATAACTTGTGATAGAGGTAGTTATAAAATATTTTCAAATGTTAACTCCGTGTTGGAGCTTACAAGAGCATTGTGTAGATGTTGTGGGCTCTAAGCAAAAGAAGACTCGTCCTTGCTGCCACTTTGAGCACCTTTCATTTCAAGATTTCTCTTGATTGAAAAACTTACTGTGGAGACTGCAAGAGTTGTTGGGGAGAAAATCTTAGTGGCCATCTTCATAAAAGAAGAAAGGACAATCAATCCAAGGAAAGAGATTTGAACAAATGAGTCAAATCATCTGATGATCAAGAGCTCATTGAGAAAGTGGCTTCTTTTGGACAAAATATTCCGTCTGGACAGCTAGCCACCGAGCACTACTTCGTCATATACCTCATCGGCGGGCGACGTGGTGGTCGATAGTTGACCGTCTGGACGTAATATTTTTTCCTTTTTTTGAGAGTCCTACGGAGAAAGCTTACATCTCGGGTCTCATTTCAGTGGAGGCAAAGGATATTGCTCCAGGCACTGCGGTAGCAGAAACCGTCGTTTAATACTTGTCCATAGGAGCATGTCCTCGTTAATCTGAATGATGCAACGATAGATCAACCTATTGATTTGTTCATGGGCTCGAAGAATTTAGCCTTATAACGCTTCCCGAACTCAGTTCAGGTGGTAAAGACGTTATGTTTCAGAGTTATGGGTTTGAGGGAATAATGAATTTCTCTGTTATCTTTTTGGTCTCTTGTTTAAGCACGGGTGCATCTGTAGACCAACAAACTAA
>JXCR01139960.1:34204-65597 GCA_002079205.1 Phalaenopsis hybrid cultivar | reverse complement strand
ATATATATATATATATATATATATATATATATATATATATATATATATATATATATATATATATATATATATATATAAATTGAAGAACAGTGCCGCTAGTCGTGACTTTTTGATAGGTAATGCAACCGAGCGCAAGTCTCCTAAAGTCAGGGGCTCGAACCCTTTTCTAAAGACTCATTTGACAATAGAAATTCAATTTAAAAGAAGGAAAAAGATAAAAGTTGCTTAAGTTTATTGTTTAGCTGAATATAATTAAACACCAACACATATTTCGAACAATAAACTTCCTTAAAATTACAAACCTGAAACTTAACCTACCGTTAATTTGGTGAAATAATTACAAATTGATTTTCGGATCCAATTTCATGCAATAGTACAAAACAAAAATTCAAATAAAAATATAATCAATCATGCATATAAATGTTCTAATAACAGCAAAAAGAAAATCATTTAACACAAAAATATAAAGCAGCAAATTTGTATCTTTACTGAAAAAAAATATTGATGTTTACTTGTATCTCTAGTCTCGATGGTCCATCTCCTATGCGAGATCGTCATCACTTGATGAAGTCGGAAAGCATGCGGTCACATTCACCTAAGATATGGAGGCCCGTCTCTTTGTTGAGCTACTTTAGATGGACTCCGGACGCAATATTTTTTCAAAGTCTAGAGTCTAAGATCATGAAGAGGGTGGAAGCAAGGGTGGAGATTAGGGTGGTGAAGAGACTAGAGGCCAGTGCGGCAAAGGCTCTCAAGCAGGTGTGACGCGAGTCTCGTCAACATGGCAACCAACTTATAGTAGTGTTGGGGGGAATTGCTATCCATTTACAAATCTAGCACCTAAATCTTTATATGTAGTTCTCATCGCATCAAAAGTATTATTATTATTATTAACTTTTTAAAAATAAAAAAAATATATTTTTTTTCATGCATAGACTTTAATGTGATTTAGATGTTATTTATGAAAACACAAAGCACATTTGCTGCTCATATAGATTCAGTTGAGTTGTGTAAATGAAATAGAGAGGAGGCATCTTCATGGCATCATTTCTTGAGGAAAGAAACCATGCAAATGAAGGCAATGAAGCGGGAAGCCAAACCATAACCAAAGAGGACGATAACACACAGATTCCAGTCACGAATATCATAACCAAATTTCATTAAAGAGCCGCACCTGGTAATCAACCACACGCCAGAATACCTGCAAATTTAGCACAAATTAAAAAGTTGATTTTTAACAGTATAAAATATTTATTTTACCTACTTTTTTAAAGCAAAATTTACTTGATTTCCACATCTTTGGCTACAATGCAACATCAAGAGGAATTATAATGGTGTCATTTGTTTCTATATGAAGATTTTCGTACAAATACGCATCAAATTTATATCATATTAATCCAATGTGGTACAAAGGATCTGAGAAATTTCTATGCAGGTTTTGGGGTTTTATTTTGGTGTTTTCATGAAAAAAGTTGAGAAGCAAAGAGTTGGGAGATGGGAGACACAGAGTTGAAACACCGAGGAAAATTATTTTAAGAAAAGAAGAGAAATAAGGCAAAAAAAAAATGAAGACAGTTCAAGGAAGAAAACTAATTCCAATGACAGAATTATCATTTTGACATCTCAAAAGCACGGTTGTGTCAAAAATTTTGCATAAAATCTGTAGAGATGTGGGAAAGTACCCTGTTGAGAAACAGTGAAGTGGATACTTTTTAGCATCTATTTAGTTTTCATTTATTTATCATCCCTCTTATAGTTATTTTTTCTCATACTGTGTTGAAAGAATTGATACTTCTCTTTTTGGCTGAGATTGTGTAATTGGATTTGAGTAAGAGTGTTTGCTAGTGCCTCAAATTATTTGTGCATCCATGTGAGTTCTGTATAGTGAAGCAGATTTTCTAATCTCTTGTAAACATAGGCTAAAACTTCAACCAAATAACACTGATCTCGGTCTCTTTTGTAAAGCTTACTCTCTTCACTTCTTTTGGTACTTCCACAAAAAGTTGGGTCTTTTTCAATTGGTGTCAAATCATATGATAAATATGAAAACCACAAAGTTTAAGATCAAGAAATTAAATTCTCAAAAAGTTGGGCTTTTGGCAAAAAAAAATAAAAAATAAAAAAACACGGTGTTATAGTCCACCAAAAACTTGAAAAAGAAGTTGTAGTTCGTGGCAAGCGACCTTTTAGTGTTGTGTAAGAGGAGGAAGAGGAAAACGATGATGCCCCGTAAAGATTTTATGCTTTAATTTTTATTTTATATTTGGACGTGACATTATGTAAATATTTATTTTATTTATATTTTAGGAATTTATATATTGGCTGGATGATTAATTAGATTTTCTATGTTCTGTACTAAATGGATCACTTAACGATACAGCCATGTTTAAGGGACATCTTGGCAAAGGTCTTGGAGAAAATACCGTTGAGAGAATTTGGCTCAAGCTAGAGTCATTATACAAAATAAAAAACCTCTCCAACAACTACTGTATAAAAAAAGGAATGTATCAACTTTGAATGCAAGAAGGCATGCCCACTAAATCTCATATTGATTAGTTTAACTCTATTTCTCGAGATTTGAGAAATATTAATATGACTGATAATGATGAAGAACAAGTTTTGGATTATTTTGCCCTTTAACTCAGTGAGCATTTTTTTGACACCATGTTGCATGAGAAGATAACAATCAAAAATAAACTTTTTCAAAACACCAAAAAATCACCTGAAAGATTATTGGTTCGGGAGAGACCTTTTTGAGAAGGGATTTGCCTCTAATAATAATCGAAATAAGTCTCGTGTCAGGTACAGATGTATGACTTGCTTCTAATAAAACAGAGCAGGCGCATTAAAAGATATTTTCATACTCTAAAGAGGAAAGATGACAAGCATAAGATGGACAAATCTACAGAGGCTAGTGTTGCTACAAATTGGTCTAACTTAGATACAAGGGATGCTCATTGGCGTAATCTTGAGACAGACAAAATGATCAATGAATATTCGATTCAGTATTCTAATTATGAGCCAAATACTATCAGAAAAACTTATATGATAACTAATTTCTTGTGCAAGATGTTCCAACATTATGAAGTTTAGAATGCATTTTGGTGTGACTAAAACATTGATTGGAGTTGCATATATACATATCATGAAATATATTTGAATGCTCTTAATAATGCATGATACAGATTCTCAAAAGATGTAGAAAGTCCTTAAATTTTGTAATAAATTCTTAATTATCATGAAAATAAAATGAGTTTGTGGACTCCAACATTATTAGATGTGACTTTTGCTTCAACTTCAATAATTACTGTTGATATGCATAAAATTGTGGACCACATGGGCCACCCAAAATTTAGGAAATTGTGGCTTCGCTCCTACATTTGAGGGAGCGAAATTATTCTTGCTTAACTATACATTTTTTATTTCTTTCCTTCTTGTCATGATGATTTGAATTTTTTTCCTACATTTGAGGGAGTGAAATTATTCTCGCTTAACTATACATTATTGCATTTTTTATTTCTTTCCTTCTTCACATGATGATTTGAATTTCCCTCCAATTACACTAATATTAGTAGTCTGAGTTGTATATATATATTATCTTTGCTTAATGAGAAAATTATAGAGCTTTTTCCTCTAAGAAAACTCTTGCTAAATTCAACATAGTATCAGAGTAAGTTAACAAACCATAGCTCTTCAGCCACCGGAGCCTCTCCAACAACTGTCAAGCAGCTGGAATTTTCCATACAACTGCCAAAATTCCTCCAGACAGCCTGCAGACCTCCTTTATTGCAATCAAACTCTCCTAGCCAGCAGAGGTGGCGTCCCAAAATATCCTCTGCATTCTCCTCCAGGCTGAAATCTTCTCTGCTTTGTCCTCGCAGACAACCGAAATCTCCTCAAGAAGAGAACATTTCGGCCCAGGCAACAGCTGCACCCTTCCCTATCAAAGGAAATCGGGAATCCCGAGAATTTTCTCTTTTTACTGAAAATCCCATAGACCTCGGCGCTCTCTTTCTCAAGCGATAATCCTTTGTTCGGTGATACAATTTTTCTCTCAAATGAAAATCCCTTGTCAGCAATAGAAAATTTATTTTTCTAGTAGAAATTCTATACAGAAAATTCTATCTCCAACAGAAATCCTCGTGATGACCAAATATGGTAGGAAAGCTACTTCTTTCTTTTTAGAAAATAAGTCCGAAGGTGAACCAAGAATGTTCAGTTCTGCAACATCTTAATTCTCTTCCTGTATCACCAATCACAAACTAAATGACAGCAATATCCTCCAGTGGTCATAACTGTGTTCACGTACATCATTGATAAAGCAAAAGGTGATCATCTCCCAGGAAAAATCCTACAATAGAAATTACTAATCCTAAACATCAGACATGGAAGATTGAAGCTCGCATGGTCATATCATGCCTTGTCAACTCCACGTACCGTGAAAAAATAGAAAAAAAATTTTTGGTACAAAACATCAAAAAAGATCTGGGAAGGGAAGTCTATTCAAGTGTTGACAACACCTCAAACTTGTTTGATATTGAAACTAAATTACATGATATGTAACAGAGTGAGTTGAATGTTACTCAATACTTTACCACTCTCCAAATATTGACTCTAACTAGATATATGAAACATATGCATGAAGGTGCTCACAAGACTTTCCTCTTTACAAAAAACATAATAAAAATAATCAAATTCCTTATGGAATTCAACAAGAAACTAGATGAAGTTAGAGGAAGAATCATGGGAAGCAAATCTCTTCTCTCAATTTGTAAAACTTTTGCTGAAGCACGAAGCAAAGGGGACAAGAAGAAACTCGTGATGGGAGGAAATCCCAATACATCAAATGTCAGCAACTTGATTTTATACACTCACAATTTATCACAGAACAATAAATAACAAAATGAGCAGATCCGAATACAGGAGAAAAAACTCAAACCATAATAGAAAATGATTATTTTATTAATGAAATTCAAAAAGACTAGAAACACCAGACTCTTGATAATAGGATAATAACAACAATACAAACATGAAAAATACCCTAGGGTGGCGGTTAAAGTGGTGGATGGAGGTTGGGCAGCAGATTGAGGGATTTTTTGGAAGAGACAGGCGCAGCAAGAGGCTGGAATAAGGGTACAACAGTCTGCGGCGATAGAAGGAAAACAGGGAGCGGAAAACAAGTTTTGGGGAGCAGGGAGGTAGGCAACAGTGGAAGTGGTGGACGATGGCTGGGCAGCGGATCAAAGGCCTGGAAATTGTTGTCTCGTCGGTCGGAGCACCACCCAGACACTTGGAGACGATCACCACCCCGGATGAGTTACAACTGGACCACATTCTCGTCGTCGGGTACAAACCCCAGAGGGGGAGAATGCCTTAAAGACAAAACTCATAATTCTCCACTCATTCAAAAACTGTCTGTTTTTCAAAAAATAACACCTATAAATAGGAGATATTATGAGATAGGCTAGACAAGAATTACAAAGAGGGTGGGATGAAAAAGGAAGGGATTTAAAATATGATATAAGTGGAAGACGGTAGATAAGATAGACAATGAATAAGAAAGAGACTCTTTATGGAAAGGAATGAAAAGGAGGGGGAAGCTTAAAAGGCAAGAAGGATCTGTGGTTATTGTAACAACTACAGTAACAACGTCCACAATACCATAGCCGCTACAGTAACGCTGGATGAAAAACTCCAGCATCATACCAAGGTGAAAATATTGCAAGAAAGTTAGTCATCTAAAAAAGAAACTTTGAAAAATTTATGACAAGCCTACAGATTGGAAGCCCATCAAAGTCAAAGGTAATTAGAAAAATTAAGCAAACACAAAAACAAGAGAAGACAAGCCTCATGAACCTAGTCCATTCAACAAGAAACAACTTGAACTCTCCAAAAGTTTTCAGGACAATATTCTTAGTCTTTTACCCATCTTCTAGCACATTAAGAAGGTCTTCTATCTTCTCTTGTTGCTCTCAACATAAAGAATCAGCCTCGGATAGCGGACTCTAGAAAAATTGATAACATGACAGGCAATTTCACTGCTTTCAAACCCTTCCATTCTTGCAAAAATCATGTTGTAGTTAGAACCTCATATGACTCCCTCCTATCTTAGAAGGAAGAGGAACTGTGAATCTCACAAAGAATCCTACTATTCAATCTGTGTTTTATCTTCCTAAATTTAATTGAAATTTACTGTCTATTAGGAAACTTACTTTTGTCATGAATAGTGTTACTAAATTCTACCATAATTTGTATGAATCTCAGATGATGGATTTGAGGAAGATGATTGACAATGTTGATATGTATCATGAACTTTATCTACTCACCAGGACTCCCACTTAAATAGGACCGTCTCATCATTCACAATTCTTTAAGTCAAGTCTTGTATGTGAGTCTATTTCTCATGAGAGTTAAGTTATGCCATTTTCTTCTTGAGCATCCTAATTTTTATTATATTGAAAAAGTATATCCCCTTTATTTATCAATAAAAATTTTAGTTCTTATTGGTGCGAAACTTATCAACTTACAAAAATACTCGATAAGTGTACCCATGCTTGAAATACAAACCAATATATCCCTTCTCCATGATTTATAATGATAGCTGAGGGGCCCACAAAAATAAAAAATACAAATGAAGCTAAGTGATTTGTCAACTTCATTGAAGATCACAACAGAGTCACTTGGACCTTTCTCATAAAGGAAAAATTTTAAATTGTAAGCATATTTAAAACCATCCACAACATTATCCCCACCCAATTTCAAAGCAAAATTCAGATTATCAAAACTGATAATGCAAAAAGGCTACTACAACTTTACTCTTGATCCTTATCTATCCAAAAATAAAATCATGCATTTAAGCTCTTTTGTTGAAGCACCCCAACAAACAGTGTGGCTAACAAAAAGAACGCACGTCTCCTCAAGGTGGCCCATTCAATTATATTCATTAACAATGTACCTATACACTTACGTGGGATGCAATTCTTACATCCACTTATCTCATAAATAGAATGCCCAATAGAGTGCTAAACTTAAATAAATCTCTTAGAACCCTCGAAAAATCCTACCCCCATATTCAGTCATTCACCTTTAACCTATCCTTAAAAATTTTTGTTGCATCGCCTTTGTTCATCTACATTAATCATACCAGACCAAAATTGATCCCAAGTTTATTAAATGACTCTTTGTGGGCTAATCTTCAAACAAAAAATAAATAAATACTACTCTCCAGTAACACAAAAATTCTAAAACTCTATGTATATCACCTTCTTTGAAAGCTAATCATATTACCCCAAAATTGACATTCAGGGGGAGAGTTGGAAAGAATATGTTGTGGATCCGACGACAATGAAGATAATATAGATTTTGATTGTTCAAGTTTAAATCCTAGTCAATTTTCCTGCTTCTAATTTATAACTAGTTGGATTTTGAATATTTTATAAGACTTCATGCATGCTAACGAACATTCTCTAGCATACTGCAAAATTTCATGCAGATCAATATCTGATATGTTCATTCTTGCCTGTAGAAAAGCTATCAAGTTCACTGCAAGTCCAGTGAGCATTGCTTTTTATGTTCTTTTTATTCCATTAAACGCAAGCTATGATAACCCAACTTACTCATTGAAAGATTATGTTCGTGCTGATTGACAAGCTATTGAATCCCTTGTCCAATTTTGTGTTTAATTCTATTTCAATATTATTAGTATGACATTTTAGGTGTCAATTTTTATTCTTAATGTTGCATTTTGTTTGTCAATTAAGTCACATTGACAAGCTTAAATTAATTTATTTTGATGCAATTCGTTCATAAAAAAAAAAGTTCAAAAGCCTCTCAACATCATTCTCACGTAAGGTGCCTGCTTTGGGAAATCTGCGAGTTAAGAAAAATGCATATAAGTTTGTCTAAACACCACGGTATAAAAACTTCATCTCACAAGACTAAGAAAAACATGTATAGACCTTCACACCTGCATAAAAGGCAAACATACAACATGATTTTCCGTCATATCGTCACACTGAAAAAAGTTGGCATAGGGGTTTCACTTAAAAATTAAAAAAAAAAAATGAAAATATGGCAGGCCTTCCCCATCACGCAGAGAAAATGCATCCAAGTACTTATTTTTTATTTGGAGAGTTCGCATTTTCAATTATATTTTGGTGCAAGACCGACATTGACAAAATTGGTTTGCATGGATTTCGAAAAAGAATAACTTTTAAGATTAGAGAGAGTGAGGGGCTGAGAGAACTTTGTTTCTCTCTTTGTTTAGAGAGAGAGAGGAGATAGAGAGAGCTTGGAGGGAAGTTGAGTGAGGGACTGAGTAGGCAACTGTGCTCAGGGGAGCTAGGGTTGTTGGAAATAGGTTGTGTGCGTGCTGCAGTGAAGACAAAGCACAGTGTAAAATATGGAGGTCCACTGAGGTTTGGGTTAATGACAGCTTAGGTAAGGTAAGTGGTTGGTGTTGAAGGAAATGAACAGTTTTTGAACAAGAGCTAAGGATTGCAAAGGTCTTGTCCCAGGAGAATGAGGAGCAGGGTGGGATGAAGTTGCTGTATGTAGGAGAAAGGATCGAAAAGCGTTGTGGAGGGGATGAGCAGTCCTCAGTTTGGAGTAAAGGAGGAGCTGCTGTCATCTGAGGTGAGGTTGCTTCGTCCTAGAGGAGAAATAGCAGACTGAGGTGCTTTAGCTTGCTGTGTGAGGATGCAAGGAATGTAGGGAACTAATGGAAGTGACTGATCGGGCTAGTAGTTTGAGCGTGGGTAAAGAGAAGAGGGATTGATTGGTGCTGACAGTGTAGTGCGAAGCAGGAAGAAACGAACAACTGATTGGGTTACATAGGTGAAGGAGAAGCCTGGGTTCTACAGCAGTGGAAGTGAAATTGAAGGGGGGTTGCGGCTTGGAGTCGTTTGCCTGTAGGAGTGCTTGCTTTTAGAACTGAGAGTGGTAGACGGGAGCGACGGGCGTAGCATAGGGGTTTCTGCATACTGGACGAAATCGAAAGAGAAGGGGAACTCATCCTGCATTTCACCGTGTTTACTCATTTTGATTGTAAAAGTCCCATCTCAGATAAATTTAATGCCCTAGAAGCATTTGAGCAGTTTGTTTTATGAACGGATGTCATTTGGATAGCTTTAACAATGACCAAAACAGTTTCGAGTCTAATTTGAGCAATGTTGTCTTCGATAATGTCGTATTCATAGTGCTCGATCAAATTGGTCAATAAAGATCCTTGAGTAATTTCAATGCTCCCACTGCAGCAGCATAGTCATCAAAAGGAACATTGTTTGGACAGCTTTGTCCGCATTTGAAGTAATCTGGCTCGATTTTACATGACTGCAGCTTAAATTTATTGTGTCTATCAAGGAGTCATTCTTGAGTAATTGACATTCAGAACACAGTGGTATGATTTGTTTTGCAAATGGACATCTTTTGGGCAATTTCATTTGCGATCGAGGCATCCTTGATTTGCATGCATTTTATTCATCATCTGCTACTTTTGTCAAGATCGATCAAATCTTCTTGTTAGATAGATATGGCGTAAGCTTCATTTTCATTTTCAATCTTTGTATCCAAATTTTTTATTTCCATGTGGTTATTGTAAGCATTCAAGTGCTCATGTAGTGATCTACTATCTTTAATAAAAAAATGGGATTTTACATAGAGATATTTAGTAACCGACTTTGTCATTTAGAGAGATTAAAATCTTTCCAACAACTGCTGTATGGTACTCTAATATGCTATACTTCGAAAAGAATCTAATCTCCTAAACTACAAAATATTAAAATAAGGGCCTTATTGTGCCAATTTATAAATCTTTCTCCATTAAATAATTGACCAAACCCTGGTAGGGGAAAATTTTTTTTATCTGCACCTTTAAAATATTGAAATAGTTATTTCTATTAAATTTCTCAAATTCAAATTTGAAAGTGTTGACGTAAGGCTTTGATGAAGTCGTCTCCAAGGTTCCACCTGCAATTCTAAAGTTTATATGCATCAACGGAATTGTGGAATTGCCCAAATCACTCACTTTCGAGTCGAAAGATATCAAATAGAGTGATCTAGGATAAATAAAACTAGCACCACACATAGGATTTGTGAATGACCAACATCCACAAAAACAGAAAGCACAAATAAATTCATAATAAAATATACTGAAGACTATATAATGACAGGATTAACAAAATAAATTGCTGGAAAAGCCTGGTTCTTGCTCCTCGTGGTGGATATAGTTCTTATGAGGCTCACAGTTTACTCTCTGCACTTGAGATATGAAAACCTTTCAGCTTTCTACATTCAACTAGACTCTAACACTAAAATAATTCACTTATATTTGGTTATAGATATTGTTGCCTGTAAGTTTATATGTTGGGCATTGTTGAAAGATCTAATTCAAAATTCAAAATTCAAAATTCAAATTACAATATTTATTGTCTTTCCTTTTCTACAGATATTATTCTCCTTCCTTATTTTTTATCTTGCTTAATTAGTCTTGGAATGTAATAGGAATTTCTTTGAATTTATTTAGTTAGTTTCCTTATCTAAGGAGGAGAGACTCTTATATGTAAATGCACATTGAATAGAATCATTAAGAAGAAATAAAATTTTCTCTTCAATTTATGGTTTTATGGTATCAGAGCGGGAGATAAAATTCTGAAAAAAAAAAACCTAGTCTTCGTCCTTGCGCAGCCACTGCTCGCTTCTGTAAGCCGCGATCCTGCAAGCCGCGATCGAACCCGCAAGCCACAATCCTTCTACCGCGAGTCACGATCCCGTCGAACCTTCGGCCTATCTCTGATTCCTACTTCCTGAGCCGCAGGGACTTCTTCCGCCACTTGCAAAGCTGAACAATCTCTTCTTTTTTTATCATGCCTTCAATCAATGAAGCTTTCTCAGAAGTTCTCCGCGAAGAAACTCGAAGAGTGATGCTCAACAAGAAATTCATTCCTACCAACATACCCGAGACTTCGACATTCAAATCGGAGGCTCATATCAGCAAGCAAACTGTTCCATATTCATAGAAGAATGAGGAGAAACCACGGGTACGGTGTGATCATTGCAGCAAGCCACGACACACTAAATAAACCTGCTGGTATCTCCACGGTAAACTTGCAGACTGGAAGCCAAGAAACAAGCGCAATCCACCTACTGCTAATATTGTTACCGAACAAACCAACCCATTTAACAAAGAGCAAATCGATCAACTCCTGAAACTGCTAAACCCCAGTTTGGCTACTGGTACTCCAACTTGTTTAATGGTACATGCAGGTAAACAACTAAACCCTTGGATTATTGATTCAAGAGCTTCTGATCATATGACAAATTTACACTATATATTCCATTCATGCATCTCATGTTCTGGCCATAAAAAGGTTCGTATTGCTTAGGGTAGTTTCTCTTCCATTGCTGGAAAAGGAAACATTAACCTGTCTAAGAGTATAGGTCTTAAATCTGTACTCCATATTCCAAAACTCAAATGCAATCTTCTATCCGTCAGCAAACTTTCAAAAGATTCTAACAGCCGTATAATTTTCTGTGAATTCTCTTGTGTTTTTCAGGACCAGAAGTCGGGGATGATGATTGGGAGAGCTAAAATGATAGGAGGACTTTACTATTTTGAGGAGACTGTTCCTGGTAAAAATAAGGTTGAAGCTTACAACATTATGAGGTCGAACCCTTCATTAGAGAAAATAATAGAATCACACCTTAGACTAGGTCATCCAAGTTATTCTTATTTAAAACATTTATTTCCAAATTTGTTTAAGGGTGTTAATTGTGTTTTACTTCAATGTGAAACATGTTATTTGACAAAAAGTTATCGCATAAATTTTTCTTCAAAACCATACTCTCCTTCAAAACCTTTTTACATGATCCATAGTGATGTTTGGGGACCTTCAAAGGTCAAAATATTATATGGGAAAAGAGGATTTGTGACTTTTATTGACGATCACACCAGAATATATTGGGTTTATTTTATAAGCAAAAAATCAGAAGTTGAAAAACTTTTTAAAGATTTTTACAACATGATTGAAACTCAATTTGAAAATAAAATATGCATCCTTAGATCTGACAATGAAACTGAATATTTTAATGAATGTTTAGGGGAGTTCTTAACAAACAAAAACATAATCTATCAATCTACTTGTCGTGACACTGCACAACAAAATGAAATTGCTAAAAGAAAAAAATAGACATTTACTTGAGGTTGCTCGGGCTATTATGTTTTAAAAAAACAATTTTTTAAGTCTACGAATGTCTTCAAATATGCCTTTAAAAATCTTTGGATGCACATGTTTCGTTCATATTCCGACTAATTGCCGATCAAAATTAGATTCAAAATCTGAAAAATGCATTTTTCTTGGATATGCCTCAAACAAAAAGGGTTCCTGTAAAAAAAAATTACATTAGTATTGATATGACCTTCATGGAAAAAATTCTTTTTTTTCACAAAAATCCACTTCAGGGGAAGTATAATATAAATGGAGAAGATGATTTTTGACAAGTTTCTAACTCATTACCAAAAATTGTTGTAACATCAAGTACACCTGAGGTCTGTGAAAACAAAGAACCAGAAATAGTTGTTGAAAATAAGGAGAACCTTAGTCAAGAGACACCTGAAAGTATCTTGTCTAATACAGGGGAGAAATACCGCACAATACAACAGTATAACCTCTTGTTTACTCCAAGGAGAGGCTCCATAAAAGAAAAACAGTTCAAACTGAATCTTTAGCTCCCTCCCATCTGAAGAACCGAATGATGGTCCTCAAGAAACATAGGTAATTTCTGATCCTGATCTTGTTTTTTCACCAACAGAAGCTCAAGATTCAGAGATAATCTTTAGAAAAGGAACACGTTCTTGTACTACCAAATATCCCATTTCGAAATACCTTTCCTACAAAAAAATCTCAAACAAACATCAAATTTTTTTGTCAAAAATTTCTAATCTGTCTGAACCTAGAACAATACAGGAAGCTCTTAGTAATCCAAATTGGAGAATAGCAATAAAGGAAGAGATTGATGCTCTTTTGAAAAATGGGACCTAGGAAATTGTCACTCTACCAAGAAACAAGTCTACTGTTGGATGTAAATGGGTCTTCACTACTAAACTCAAAGTTGATAGGAGCATCGAAAGATATAAAACAAGATTAGTAGCGAAAGGATTCACTCAAGCTCATGGAATTGACTACCATGAGACATTCGCTCCGGTAGCCAAGATCAATTATATTCAAGTTTTACTGTCCATAGCAGCAAACTGTAATTGGCCCCTACATCAGCTCGACGTCAAAAACGCTTTTCTAAACGGTGAATTAGAGGAAGAGGTATTCATGGATCTTCCACTAGGATTTGAGAAGAAGTTAGGAGAAGACAAAGTGTGCAGATTAAAAAATTCTTGTATGGGATCAAGCAATCTCCTCACGCCTGGTTTGAGAGGTTTGGATAGGTGATTACAATATATGGATACACTTAGAGTCAAGCTGATCATACTATGTTCTACAAACATTCAAAAACCGGTAAACTCGCTATACTCATTGTCTATGTAGATAATATTATCCTTACAGGAGATGATGCTAGGAAAATTGAGAAATTAAAAGAAAGATTGGTCACAGAATTCGAGATTAAAAATCTAGGAGATATAAAATACTTTCTTGGTATTGAGTTTGTCAGATCTAAGGAGGGGATCTTTATTAATTAGCGAAAGTATGCACTCGACTTACTCAGTGAAATCGAAATGCTTGGGTGCAAAACAGCTGAAACTTCGATTGAACCAAATAAAATATTACAAGTGACAAATAAAATAGATGGTGTCAATAAAAAACAATATCAGAGACTAGTGGGAAGGCTAATCTACTTGTCACACACTCGTCCTGATATAGCATTTGCTGTTAGCATGGTAAGTCAGTTTATGCTTTCCCCAAATACTTATCATTTTGAGGCTGTCTATCGGATCCTTAGGTATCTAAAAGGAATACCCAGAAGAGAACTACCTCACAGGTAGAAGCATTTACAGATGCAGATTGGGCTGGAAGTGTTACAGATAGAAGATCAACCTCAGGGTACTGCACTTTTCTAGGAGGGAACTTAGTAACCTGGAGGAGCAAGAAGCAAAGTGTCGTGGCAAGAAGCAGCGCTGAAGCTGAATTCAGATCTGTGGCTCATGGGATATGTGAAGTTCTATGGATTAAAAGAATTCTCAAGGAGTTAAAAATTCATAGTCCATCACCAATAAAGGTATACTGTGATAATAAGTCTGTCACCGCCATCGCCCATAATCCTGTCCTTCATGATAAAACAAAGCAGTAGAGATAGACAAACATTTCATCAAAGAAAAAATTGACAGAGGAGATATCTGCATGGTGTATGTTCCCACCAACGACCAAGCAACGGATATTCTAACAAAGGGTCTTCACAAAAAAGTTCGATGGTTTAGTATGCAAGCTGGCTCTGAAAGATATCTTCATGTCAACTTGAGGGGGAGTGTTGAAAGATCTAATTCAGAATTCAAAATTCAAATTACAATATTTATTGTCTATCCTTTTCTACAGATATTATTCTTCTTCCTTATTTTTATCTTGTTTAATTAGTCTTGGAATGTAATATAAATTTCTTTGAATTTATTTAGTTAGTTTCCTTATCTAAGGAGGAGAGACACCTATATGTAAATGCCCCTTGAATTGAATCATTAAGAAGAAATAAAATTTTCTCTTCAATTTCTGGTTTTAGGCATCCTCATGTATGTAGCTCAGTATAACACCTAAATTCCATAAATCAGGTAAGGAATTTGACAAATTCTAAAAGTACCCCAAATTTCGCATCCTCCGAAAGTCAATTGAATTATTTTTATAAAATTTTGTGCATTAAATCTATCAATTTGATATAAAACACTGCATATGAAATATGAAAGGATTGAAAAATATAAAATTTAGATGTTTCAAGTTTAATTATCTTTAATTAAACCTTAATTATTCCCTTAATCCGGTCTCTACACCGTTCACAGCTGATTCCCACACTTATAATTTGACAAATTCTAAAATTTTCGCAAATTTCGCATCCGTTGAAAGTCAATCGAATTACTTTTTATAAAATTTTACGCGTTAAATCGATCAATTCGATATAAAACACTACATATGAAATATGAACGGATTGAGAAATATAAAATTTTGAAGTTTCAAGTTTAATTATATTTAATTAAACCTTAATTATTCCCTTAATCTCGTCTCTACACTGTTCACTAAAGATTCCCACACTTACATTGATTGAATTAACTGAGCGGCTGAGATTTGGGCAACAGCTTGGTTCCGGTACCATAGCATAGCACAACCATTGGCTGTGATATCATGCTCGAGGGGTGATATCCAAGAATAGAAACCTTTTTCCCGCTATTCTAGACTTTCATTTCCTTCCCCCTTGCTTCTATTTTTTATGTGCCTGGATTTTGTGAGCTTTTTTATTTCCGATAACCGTCGCCAAGCTTGTGTTGGAAGTGTAAAAAATGGTTTGTGAGCTTTCATACAAGCTTTAGCACGAAATCAATGAAAGGAGAAGTGAAGTTTGAGGTGTTAGGAAAAGTTATGGAGTAACCTAGGATATATCAAAGCATCAGATTTATGCCGAGAAGCTCATTTAAGGTATGTTTTGGGCAAATAAATTATATTTTCAGTTAAATCACGAATTGAGCTAGAACTTCATAAATTCCTATGATGTCTCTAGATTCCTCGAGACAAGCATAAGTAAACTCGTCGAAGGGTTGCTCTGAAAATTAGGTGAATTAATTTTATACTAATTTAAGAAAAATAATTTCCTATAAGTTCTATGTGATTATGTATTCCACATTGTTGCACTCTGTAATAAATGAATTTCGAAAATAAATAAATAAATAAATAATAAAATAAAATAAAACAGGTGTCTGTTAGGAGAGACATATCTATTCGCAGGGATTAAAAACCGCACACTTCCAACCCTAATTCGACCATTTAACGAACAGAGAAGGGGGAGGAACGTGAGTGAAGAGAAAAGGAGGAGCAATAAGAAGAGCAGGATAAAGGAAGGAGAAAGTGTGCGGCTCTGTCGAGGGGGAAGGCTGACGTTAAGGGTAAACCTCGTGCGTGCGTGTGAGGAAGCTGAAAACTTGAAACCTAGCCTGAGGAGGAAGCAATGTCTTGGCGGCGTAGAGAGTTGAGTCGCGTCGAGGTTGAAGAAGATGGAAGAAGCGTGCGTTGCTCTATCGAGATCGAACCGCATCGAAGGGAAAAAAAAAGCCCTAATCGAAGAAGAAGAGTATAGAGAAAGAGGAAAGGGAGACCAGAACAGCAAGTCTGTGGGGAGGGTTGTCACAAGATCGCAGCCGAAAAGGAAGAACAGGCACGGTGCTCGCGATCAGAAAAAATTATTAGGTAATCAATTAAAATCGAAAAAGTATTACATTGTATGCAGCTAAAGTGTGTAGCCAATGAAATATGCCACAATATCCCGTGCGACAGAGAAAAAAAAGCGACGCAATAACACGGGAGAATATTCCCTTATTATTCATGTGTTATTGTGTGTTATTCATGTGTTATTGTGTCTTGAGAATATTCCTGGTGTTATAATAACACAATAACACATCAATAACACACAATAACACATGAATAACACGGGGGAGAATATTTCCTCGCGTTACTGCACCGTTTTTTCTCTGTCCAAAATATTCCTTGTGTTATTCAGGTATTATTGTGTGTTATTCATGTGTTATTGTGTCCTGAGAATATTCTTGATGTTATAATAACACAATAACACATGAATAACACATGAATAACACACAATAACACATGAATAACACAGGGAGAAATATTCTTTGTGTTACTGCGCCATTTTTTTTTACTGTCACGCGGGTTATCGTGACGTGATTTCATTGGCTACGCACGTTATTTCTACGTGTGTAGTACTGATGTAATATTTCTTCATTAAAATCCTTGCCTACCACAATTCTATGTCAGTGAGCCTGATTTTATTTTATTTTATTTTTAAAAATTTCTCATTGGACAGTTTGTCCGCTGTTCGCATGGAATAATGGCTCCAATCAGAGGGAGAGAAGCCCGAAAGCTGTCAAGCCGGGCACGGGAGCCTATCCCAGGTGTGTGACGACGCTCATTCGAGTTTTAGGGTTAGCTGAAGTTATATTAGGTAAGTTAAGATTTCAAATAAGTTGAGTAAGAAAATTATATATGTATATATTTATTAAATTAATGTCAACTGAGTTTGATTTTTATTAAAATTAGAGCTATTAAATCTTGAATTTAAAGGAGCATTGTGATGCAAAATTGCTGTACTTGAGAATATGAAGAATCGCAAGCGTGAATTGGAGAATTGAAGCCCATTCAAATCCTATTTTGCAAGTTAAAAGGTAAACTTTAGTGTTGAATCTCTTATTATAATTTTTATATACATTAAATTATACATATTTATTATGTTAATATAAAATTAGGCGAATTGAGGTCAAGAAGATTAACAAACAAGTTAAGTGGAGGATTAAGCTAAAAAAGAAGTCTCCTAATAATTGAGGTGAGTAATTATATTTTTTAAAATTTTAATAATTATGTCTTCTTCAAATTGTAAGTTTGATTTCATATGTTCTCTAATCTTCATATTGTCAGACATAATTTATTTTACATTGATATCAAATCATTGTATGACTTTAGTAGAGATATACATATTAGTTTATTGTATTATCACATATGTGTCACATTATTATTTAACCTCTATTATTTTAATAAATGTGCATATGTTGATTGATTTCATGACTTATAGATATAGTAAGTATGCACTATTCATCAGTAGATAGAGTTAAATGTTGCACATAAGAGAATGTTTGATATAAAAGAATGAAATAACTTATATAAGAATGTTTGTATGTGCATGTTCAGGAAGTTTACCCCCTGATGGTACAGACATGAGACATCAGTGTACCCACATACGTATAAGTTTTTCTACCACCCCAAGCAATTATGATAGTTAGTTTACTAACCGCTATATAGATTGGATAATATCAGTCAGAGGCAAGTAGACCAGAGTTTATCTCCCCAAATAATTGTGAGGTTTACACTGCTAAACGTTGTTCTGACAGGATAATATCAGTCCGGGGCAGGAAAGAGCATTTCCACCTTATATAATTGCGATGTGTAGATCGCTAACCGCTGTGCCGACAGGAGCCGATGGGACAATATCGACTAAGAGTGTGTTAGGTTTTATTGACAATGATCCTCAAAACAGACATATGTGTATGTAAAGCGTATAAAGTAAAAATAAAGTTAAAGTTAATGCATATATAAATTTAAAGTATTTTCATTTAGAAAAGTTCATTGCTACATGCATTAATATATTCAAAGATTTCATATGAAAGATTAACATAGTAAAAAATTTCTTATAAAGATATAAAAGATCAGGATGAATATTGATTTTTTTTTTATATTACTGTAGTTTAGAAGTGTAATTACTCATGTTGTATCTTTAGATAACTTATTATGTTGTTTGAACAGTCTTCAGGGTTTTTAAACTTTTGATTAAGAAAAATAAAAGAAGAGGAGATATTGTGTACAAGAGACAGAACAACAAACGAAAATGTACAAATAATTTTTTTTGTTAATTTTAATTTCTTTCTTTTGTGACTCTTTCATAAATGTTTGAATGTTAAACTATTAGAGATAAAAATAGAATATAAGAGAATTGATATTTACCGTCTGATCGTTTGTTCTCATCTTCGTTAATTCTAAGCCCCGGGTCAGGTCGTGACACACTTAGACATCTTGCATATTATAGACAAATACCTGCTTGGAATGTATGAATGCCAATTCATTTCTATTACGATACATATGATGCTTCTATATTATGATACAGATGAAATGCATATAAAATTAATTGCTTGCAGGTATTCATTTTTATTATGATTCATGCCTATGATATATTAAATGTCTGATTGTAGGAAATGCCTATTAATGTTTGCTACAAGTATTATGTTAAGAAATATCTTAAGGAATGTTGTGGGTAAATTATAACATGAGTTGCAAGTACGCTATGCGGCGATAGAGTAGGAAACCATTGGTATCAGATTGAGCTATCGATAACTGCTATGTCGGAGGACACAACTTTATCGATAGTTTATATGGTCTTTGATGTTGGATGATGACCGCAGCCCCTCTGGCCCCATTTCCAATAGCCACAAACCAACTTTCAACTATTGTCCAGACCACGTTGTCCCCATTCAGGTTGATGTCGAGCCCACGCATCCCTCCTGGGTGCTGCCCAGCCTTTGGATGTTGTCCAGACTACCTCCTATTGTTGCCCAGCCACCGACACATGTTCCAATTGCTGTCCAACCCTTCAAGAACACTGCTTCCTGCTGTCGTCCAGCTTACAACCCTCTTCCAGCAACCGCAGCCCTCCCCTATAGCCACCACCCTCTTCCAGCAACCGCAATACCTATCCTACAGTTGTCAGCCACCATCCAGGCCTCTTCCAGCAACCGCAACCATTTCCCAGCGTCGTCGTTCCCTCCTGCCACCTGCTCTTAGCCGCATCCATCTTCCATCAGCCGCCAATCCACCCTCTAGCAGCCTTTGTCCTTGTTTATGATTCATGCCTATGATATATTAAATGTCTGATTATAGGAAATGCCTATTAATGTTTGCTACAAGTATTATGTTAAGAAATATCTTAAGGAATGTTGTGGGTAAATTATAACATGAGTGCTTGCAAGTACGCTATGCGACGATAGTGTAGGAAACCATTGGTATCAGATTGGGCTATCGATAACTGCTATGTCGGAGGACACAACTTTATCGATAGTTTATATGGTCTTTGATGTTGGATGATGACCGCAGCCCCTCTGGCCCCATTTCCAATAGCCACAAACCAACTTTCAACTATTGTCCAGACCACGTTGTCCCCATTCAGGTTGATGTCGAGCCCACGCATCCCTCCTGGGTGCTGCCCAGCCTTTGGATGTTGTCCAAACTACCTCCTATTGTTGCCCAGCCACCGACACATGTTCCAATTGCTGTCCAACCCTTCAAGAACACTGCTTCCTGCTGTCGTCCAGCTTACAACCCTCTTCCAGCAACCGCAGCCCTCCCCTATAGCCACCACCCTCTTCCAGCAACCGCAATACCTATCCTACAGTTGTCAGCCACCATCCAGGCCTCTTCCAGCAACCGCAACCATTTCCCAGCGTCGTCGTTCCCTCCTGCCACCTGCTCTTAGCCGCATCCATCTTCCATCAGCCGCCAATCCACCCTCTAGCAGCCTTTGTCCTTGTTTATGATTCATGCCTATGATATATTAAATGTCTGATTATAGGAAATGCCTATTAATGTTTGCTACAAGTATTATGTTAAGAAATATCTTAAGGAATGTTGTGGGTAAATTATAACATGAGTGCTTGCAAGTACGCTATGCGACGATAGTGTAGGAAACCATTGGTATCAGATTGGGCTATCGATAACTGCTATGTCGGAGGACACAACTTTATTGATAGTTTATATGGTCTTTGATGTTGGATGATGACCGCAGCCCCTCTGGCCCCATTTCCAATAGCCACAAACCAACTTTCAACTATTGTCCAGACCACGTTGTCCCCATTCAGGTTGATGTCGAGCCCACGCATCCCTCCTGGGTGCTGCCCAGCCTTTGGCTGTTGTCCAGACTACCTCCTATTGTTGCCCAGCCACCGACACATGTTCCAATTGCTGTCCAACCCTTCAAGGACACCGCTTCCTGCTGTCGTCCAGCCTACAACCCTCTTCCAGCAACCGCAGCCCTCCCCTATAGACACCACCCTCTTCCAACAACATCAATACCTATCCTACAGTTGTCAGTCACCATCCAGGCCTCTTCCAGCAACCGAAGCCATTTCCCAGCGTCGTCGTTCCCTCCTGCCACCTGCTCTTAGCCGCATCCATCTTCCATCAGCCGCCAATCCACCCTCTAGCAGCCTTTGTCCTCGTTGTCAGCAGCGGATATCTTTTATTGTTTATTTTGTTTGTGTTTGCTTGTCGTTACTTCATGCATGTCAATGGTCATGTTTGTAATCCGTTTGGAATTTAGAAATAATATGCATTTCTGTTGTAGTTTGGGTTTCCTCTGGTATCAGGAGAGGCTTTTTCATTCATTTAGATCAAAAAGTATATTAAAAAAAAGCAGCCCTACCGAGTTCAAATTCAGTTTATAATGTAAATGAGAACAGGCAGATTATGTACCTTTCTGCACTTGCTATTACAAATCCTTCTAGCGCCCACTTAGAGTAGCATAAATTAGTCAAAACTTTTGAATTTCTTTGCTGTGTAGCTATCAGAGTTAAGACAACAGGAAGAAGTGCAGACCACTGCAGAAAGAAAAATGTTGTTAACTAAGGCAATAGTTGGAGATCGAGTAAAATGTTAAAACAGTCCCATAAATATTTGTGTGAGGCAATTTTAGTTCTAGAACCTATAAAAGGGTCAAATTAGTCCCCAGAATATTTTAAATATGGCAAAAGTGGTCCTTTGGACTATTTTAACCAATATTAAAAAAACCTAGGGGCAAAATTGACACTTTATAGACTAATACTAAAATAACCTCGTGCAAAAAGTCAGGATTATTTTGACATTTTTCTCATTATAGATTAAGTTTCAATAAACTCCATACTCACTAGTTGAGCAGAGCCTGGATGGAAGCAAATGGCAAAAATATAACCAATTCCAGTGACACAGTAGACTAGTGCCACCAAGATGACGTAGTTGTCCAATATTGATGACCTTGGGTTGTTGAAGAAATAAAACATTGAGAGGTAAACTATAGGCTTAACGAGAGTATTAAAATGGTCAATGGTGTCTTTCGACAGAAAATAAGCCAATGAACTCATGCCCGATGATCTCTCTCTCCAATAATGCAATTTCTCAGGTGAGAATGATCTCAAAGCTCCAATCTTGCATAAGAGAGCTGTAAGAAATGCAAATTTTTTAATTGTTAAAAATTTGTTGAAATGGAAAGGGTGTGTTAGTTTCATCTGTTTGTTATCACATGACACAAATCAAATTTCAAGAGGACACCCGTACTTTATGAAAAGATGCAAAGAAGCTAGCTAGATATCAGCCCAAATTGATTTGATTTGTTAAGAATTCTAACAATAATTGAAATGGTTGTGAGAAATAATATAATTGAATCAATTTAAAAAGGCATTAGAGTTATCACAATTATTATCGCAATCCCAAGTAAAGCAAATGAAAGCAAACTTTTCTACAATCATAAGAAAATCTTTATTTTCAAGTGTAAGAAAAAAATATCATAGTATTTTCATTTCTTCTCTGCTCCACTTCAACATATCATTACTTTACACTCAAATACACACAAATCTTATAGCTGTTTGAACAAGGTTTGCCTTGAATGGGATTGAACACGTTACATCACAAAACAATATGATGAAAGCAAACCTTCGTAGTGAGCAAAAATTACAAATGATCGATTAAAATATCAACCCATCTCTACTACAAGAAAAAAACAGCAAGTAAAAGAGACTTGCTTAAGACAGGAATTTAAATCAAATTAAACCAACAATACAGGCTTGAGAAGTTAGGGAAAAGTTTTCACATAGTCTAGAGCAATCAACAGAATTATGACTTCACAAATGGAGTATCTAGAATCCCATACAAGCAATTATCTTGATGCACTAGAATCTCTAAAAACTACGTTAACCACAATTCCTGCATTAACTTACACCATTGCTTGCATATATTATTTCTAGAAAATGATTAATCAACTAAACCATAAAACGTTGCGAAAATAATCCTGACAATCATAATTTCCTAGAGTGATGTGCAACAAATCATGTTTCCAGTAAGTTAAGAATAACTCAGTAAATAATTCACAAAACCTTGGCATATCTTGTTGCGAATATGGAAACCAGTCCACCATTCAAATTGGCATTTTCGCATGTTTGACAGCAAATTGAATTTGATATTCGAAATTAATTGCTCTTAATTCCTTCTATGATTTGCTGCAGAAGAGAAAAAGAAATAATTAATGGGCTTCATTAATTATTTAATTAATTTCTTAATGGGTCCAATGACATGATGAAATTAATAAATAGACATATTAGCTACCCTTGTTATCTCTCTCGGGATTTGGTTTCTCAGGGTTCCTCTTCGACATTGGTAGCTTTCCAGGTTCTTCTTTTGGTGTGTTTCGATTTGAAGCTCTCGGGTAAAGAGAGAGAGAAGGAGAGGAGGGAAAGAGAGAGAGATGTTGTTCTTTCTTGTAATCGTTGAGGCGATCGACGAGTGTAATCCGCGAGTAATAAAATCATCTGCAGCTCCGTGGGCGTAAGTAGTTTGTCAAACCACGTAAATTTGTGTGATTCGTTGTTTTTTGTGTTGCGATTTTTCTCGATCCAGTTTTTCGCTTTATTGTTGTCGTTTTCCAAAATAACTGGTATCAGATTCTTGGTTCGGATCTGCGGGAAAACGATGGTCAAAGATGATGTGATGACACGAGGATCGAGAAATTTAATGACACAGATTTTGGTTATTGAATGATGCAGATAGATGACTACCTCTATGGGAAGAAACTTCATATTCCATTACCGGGAAAGCAACCGAAAAAGATGGATTCCCTGTCAGGGAATCAAACTTGGGAGCTGACAGAACTTCCATTAGGGAAAGAAACATTGCACAACAAGTGGGTGTACCGGACGAAGACTGCGTTTGATAGCAGTAAGAGGTACAAGACTAAACTTGTTGAAAATGACTTTCAACAGAGGTGGGATATTATCTATGCAGTGGGAGTTGTATGCAGAAACATGAATAACCCAGAAAAGAGCATAGAGGTATAGAGCTATGTTGACGATGATATGTCGACTAAGGGTGTTACTCTTGAGAAATTGAAGTTGTGCTCAACTTCAGTTGGTCTTTTGGCATGAAGATTGGGGTTTTGAATTGCAGAGATGAAGGATATCACGTTTGAAGAAAAGGACAACTCAACAAGTGGATGATGCAACCGGTGTACTAGTCTCCAAGTGAGAGAATTGTTGTCAATATGAAAACTGATCCATTATTCAAATTGATATTTTCTCATGTTTGACAGCAAATTTGATTTGATATTCGATATTAATTGTTAAATTAATTGCTCTTAATTCCTTTAATGATTTGTTGCAGAAGAGAAAAGAAAATTATTAATGGGCTTCATTAATTATTTGATTAATTCCTTAATGGGTCTAATGACATGATGAAATTAATAAATAGGCATGCTAGCTCCCCTTGTTATCTCTCTCGGGATTTGGTTTCCCAGGCTTCCTCTTCGGCATTGGTAGTTTTTCAGGTTCTTCTTCTAGTGTGCTTCGGTTTGAAGCTCTCAGGTAAAGAGAGAGAGAAGAAGAGGAGGGAAAGAGAGAGAGAGATTGTTCTTTCTTGTAATTGTCGAGGCAATCGACGGGTGTACTCCGCGAGTAATAAAATTCTTTGCAGCTACGTAGACGTAGGCATCTTTGTCAAACTTCGTTAAATCTCTGTGTTCTTCTGAATTTGTGTCGATTCTTATTTTTCTTCGCCCTAATTTCTCAACATCACATACGTGAAATTCACAGTTGCATGCTATATCCAAATGTGAGAGTTCATATCAAAATGTTTTAAAGCATTTTACATGAGTTAGTTATCAATCGACATTAATTATTGAGAACTGCAAAGCATGGATGATGTACTTCTCAAGCTATGACATGTTTTGCAAATTACCAAAGACAAAGACTGTTGATAAATATGCTGAATGGAGAAACTGTTTATAGCTTCTTCATCATATTTTATGAGGAAACTTAGGTCTTCAAGAAAATTAGTAACTAATGAATAAAGAGATTCAACAATTAGGATGACAGAGTTCTTATGAAAAAACTTAAATTCACTTACAAACAGCTATGATAGTATATGTATAGCCAGCTGCTCCGAATGATTCATCACTCACTTTAGCAAGTGTTCCCAGGCAAACTCCAGCCAGGCCTAAAATTAGAAAATCAATTCCTTGTATTCTAGCCTCACGCAGGCGCTGCTTCCCAACCCTGCAAACAGAAATATATTGGATGCAATACATAAATATGATGTAGAATAAAAAATCAATCAGCACTTCTACATCAAGAAAAGAAAAAACAGTAACTCCGAAACAAATGTTCAGTTTGGCATCATGAAGCAAAACACAGGCAGTTTATAGTGTAAATTTGTTGAAAAAAATTACCTTCCCAGGAAGTATCTGTATTGCTGGAGAATGCCAGGAGTGCTTCGACTAGATAAATCTTTTGCTTTTGATAAATTATGCTCTAAATGTTCTCTTCTAAGCTGAAATTCATCCTTGATGCTATTCCAGACTTCCCCAGCAGCTGACTGCTCACTGCTTCCGCCAGAATCTTTTGCTTCCCAGTCCTTTCCCAGCATGTCAAGAGTACTCAAGCTCTGCTTCATGTCAGGGGGTACATCATTTCCATTCGATAGCATCCACCGAAGGGGGAGTTCTCTAACATTGATCCCCTGTGGCTTTACTATGCCTTCTAAGATATCAATGAAGTAATCTGGAGGATTCACACGCTCAGGAACATCAATCCCAAGGCCATAGAAGTAATCTTCAACTTTCTTTACAGCCCCAAGATATACAACTAGACCACCTTTTGCTAGCAGTACCAAGTCATCAAACATTTTGAACAAAGTATAGCTGACATGGAAAATTACGCTAACATTACTCCAGATTATAGGAATGCTTGAATTTACATGTTTAATAGCCTAAAATGTCAAACCAATTTAATTATATAACGTTGGAGGAGGATAAACTAATTCCATGATGCTTCCAAAAGATAATACATTCATGCCAACGATGGTAATGATCTAAATATTATACATTAGTTCATTTCCTATGGTTAATAGGCTATCTTTATTTGTATCCTGCTGTGAAGATCTAATTGTTCATGTGATAATTTCGCATGCCTTATGTAAATTACGAGGATTTGCTAAAGAATATGAGTGTATCCAGACAAGCCATTGTTAATGTGCCATAAAGATGGAAACAACTGTCAAAAAAATCACCAACAAGTACACACATTGCATCAATAACTCAACAAGTACACACAATACCATATCACCAACAAGATCTAATTGTTCCAAGTGGCTTTACAATTAGAGACAAAATAAGAAAGTGTTGGTGTAGCTCCAGTGGCAGACAAGATTAGAGATAATCATTTTAGATGGTTTGGTCACATTACATGCCGACTATCTGATGATCTGGTTAGGAGAGTAGATGTTTTAGATCCAACTTATGCTAAGAAAGTTAGAAGTAGACCTAAAAAGACTCAAAATGATCTTAATTTATTAGAATTAAATGAAAATATGACACTCAATAGGACACGATGGAGAAAAAGGATTCATAGAGCCGACCCCACTTAGTGGGATGAAGGATTGTTACTGTTGTTGTATATATTTTACTTGATAGCAAAATTTTTTAAACAAATATTTGGGGATTTCAGTACTGAAGCACGATACCAACTCGAATATTTTTTTATTTATAATGGTGGTTTTGGCACCATATTTGGGGATATCCGCATGATTAAACAGTAAGACTAAGAATGTGCTTAAACAGATGATCAATCAAATCGTAACATGTGATTAAACAAAAGATCAGCAATAGAAAAATATAAAGGAAGTAAATAAATAATTCAAAGGTTTAAAACTAAGAGACTGATTGCAATGCAGCATGCCAATAATTTGAGAAAAAAATCAGTCTTAAAAACATTTCAGCCTGTCATGGTACAGGCTAATAATGTGCTGCAAAAAAAGGGTAATTTTTAAACCACATCTAAGAAAGCAACTATTTTCTTGGTATGATTCATTGTAATAAATTCAGCTATCCTTTGAAGAAATAATAAATAATTCATTAAAAAGAATAAGTAATGATGAATATCAAAGCCTACCTTGGTTGATGGACCACCATACAAATGTTTACCCCTTCAAGCGCCTCACGACGAAGAGCTCTTAGAAGCAACTGAGATGAAGCACTATCCAAACCAGATGTAGGTTCATCCAGTATCAGCAATGAAGGTTCCATCACCATTTCAAGCCCAACATTCACTCTTTTTCTTTGGCCACCAGAGATTCCACGCTTTTCCACTGTCCCAACAAGGCAATCTCGCACAGATTGGAGTCCCAAAGATTCAATTACCCTTTCCACAACTAAAACTTTATCAGCCTTTGGCATGTCCGCTGAAAGCCTATTAAGCATATAATTTTAATTGAGTTAATAACCAAGACCTATTTCATATCCTTATTTTCGATTAGAGGCTAGTAAATCAAAATGTTATTAGTTGTCCGCTAAAAAACAAATAAGGCGAGCATTGAAATTGATTAGTAATGAAAGGAGTTTAGTGTGGGAAGGATGATGAGAAGTTAGAAATAGTCTAGGAAAATGCTGACGGGGGAAAATTTTCATTGCATTAAAGGGATAACAGACACAAAAAAATTAGAAACAGAGAGACTCAAAAGTACAAAAAAAATTAAATATTTCAAAATGCACACATCGATGAATGTGTCAAGAGTTTGTAACCAGTGTGCCATTCCGAGGAAAATCAACTTCAGATCCCATGTTTCAGGGTTCACAATAAATATGATTGGAAACTTAATGTCATTTCTAGCAGCAATTTTTTTCCTTTTCAGCCAAAGATGCATCCTCCATCATTAAAGAACAAACAAAACTACTGAACAGCTCCATGTGCAACATAATGGCCAGAAGGAGTAACAGCAGCAACAGCCGTACCTGAACTCCTTAGCATCAAGTTCGTATGTTTTTCTAAGCCAAGTATTCATGGCCAGAGTTGCATTTGCCATTAATTCTGATTTTACCATTACCAAAATCTTCTGAACAAATCATAGAAATGATGGCTTTATCTTTCATTATCGTTCCTACCGATTTCACATTAATTTTACTTCCATTATAGCACCCAAATGACACATCTCTCTTTTCTAGTAAGCTGATGAGAGTGTGCCACAAAATGAAAATTTTCAACGCAAGAAAATGGCAGTCAGCATAACTTTAACATTACATGGATGCCAATTTGATAGTATAATCACCTCCACTCTGTGAGAAAATGAATTTATTAGGATACAAAGCAGGACAACAAATGAAAAATACATGAGTGGAACAATGCTGTAGGTTCAACACTTGGACTGTTGATAGTTATTATAATTGTTTCTCCATCACAACTCTACTGCTAACATTCTTCAGAGCAAATCAAATGCAGTAATATCATGGCTCTGATACTAATAACTGACAATGTGCCCTGTTTTCCACCAACTGCTGGAGTTAACTTGTTCAAATTTCACTTTAAAAGATGGTGCAGAATTATAATGTAGGAAGATAAATCTAAAAGAGGAAATTGTTGACGCATGCATATAAAACCATTTGCATATAGTATACCATACCTGCACTTTGCACTGAACCATAGATTTTCTTCTACTGTCAAATTTCCATGCACAATGTCGTCTTGTGGCACAAAACCTATGATTTTCTTATACGAGCGCACAGGTTCTGCTTTACCATTTATCAGAACTGAACCACTCACATCACATCCTGTAGTCCTCCCAGCCAAAGCACTGAGAAATGTTGTCTTTCCTGCCCCTGATGGACCCATAACAGCAGCAACACGACCAGGCATTAGTTTTCCCGTGATATTCTTTAGAAGCTGCTTTCTACTTCCTTTCAGTGTCAGGGTTAGATTCTTAAAAGTAATTTCAATTACAGGCCTAGTTCTTATTTTAATATCAGTGGCCAAAGCAACCACTCCTGAAAAAGTCAAATTGTTGGTATTCTGTTGCATTGCCTTTTCTTTTTCAATTTGACCATATACATACTTGAAGATCTGGCTACGACTTTGCATTTGCTTACCTTTGGTCGTATTATTTTTCAGATTCGTTTCACCTATATGCATATTGAAGCCTTCACTGCTCTCAGGGTAATCCTCAATTGAATGCATCATTTGAGCAACATTAATCAACTCCTCATTCATTGATGTTGATGGTTTTGAATGTTTTAGAGACACATCCGAAGCATTTTGGTCAGATATCTTAAGAGACGCCTTTCGACGGAACGTTTGGGAAAGTCCACGTGCATGCTTCTTTGCAAGAGCTTTAGCAGCTTTCCACCTCTCACGAGCTTGAACTGTTTCTCTGGCAATTCTTGCAGCAGCTTCTCTGGATTTGGCTTCTCTTCTCTCACGGCTGGTTAGAAATTGGCCAGAAAAGCTGTATATAATCAATAAGACCAAACTCATAGCAACCTATAGAAAAGTATGGAATGATCAACTACTCATCTCACGAAGTCGCAAATCAACATTAAATTTGGCAATAAAAATATTAACATTCAAGAATAATAAAAATATCACTCTTGACACCATAAAGATGTTATTCAAGTAGAAGTTCAGCAGGGATCTTCAAGACAAGGTCTAAGGTACATNTTAAACTTTTGATTAAGAAAAATAAAAGAAGAGGAGATATTGTGTACAAGAGACAGAACAACAAACGAAAATGTACAAATAATTTTTTTTGTTAATTTTAATTTCTTTCTTTTGTGACTCTTTCATAAATGTTTGAATGTTAAACTATTAGAGATAAAAATAGAATATAAGAGAATTGATATTTACCGTCTGATCGTTTGTTCTCATCTTCGTTAATTCTAAGCCCCGGGTCAGGTCGTGACACACTTAGACATCTTGCATATTATAGACAAATACCTGCTTGGAATGTATGAATGCCAATTCATTTCTATTACGATACATATGATGCTTCTATATTATGATACAGATGAAATGCATATAAAATTAATTGCTTGCAGGTATTCATTTTTATTATGATTCATGCCTATGATATATTAAATGTCTGATTGTAGGAAATGCCTATTAATGTTTGCTACAAGTATTATGTTAAGAAATATCTTAAGGAATGTTGTGGGTAAATTATAACATGAGTTGCAAGTACGCTATGCGGCGATAGAGTAGGAAACCATTGGTATCAGATCGAGCTATCGATAACTGCTATGTCGGAGGACACAACTTTATCGATAGTTTATATGGTCTTTGATGTTGGATGATGACCGCAGCCCCTCTGGCCCCATTTCCAATAGCCACAAACCAACTTTCGACTACTGTCCAGACCACGTTGTCCCCATTCAGGTTGATGTCCAGCCCACGCATCCCTCCTGGGTGCTGCCCAGCCTTTGGCTGTTGTCCAGACTACCTCCTATTGTTGCCCAGCCACCGACACATGTTCCAATTGCTGTCCAACCCTTCAAGGACACCGCTTCCTGCTGTCGTCCAGCCTACAACCCTCTTCCAGCAACCGCAGCCCTCCCCTATAGACACCACCCTCTTCCAACAACATCAATACCTATCCTACAGTTGTCAGTCACCATCCAGGCCTCTTCCAGCAACCGAAGCCATTTCCCAGCGTCGTCGTTCCCTCCTGCCACCTGCTCTTAGCCGCATCCATCTTCCATCAGCCGCCAATCCACCCTCTAGCAGCCTTTGTCCTCGTTGTCAGCAGCGGATATCTTTTATTGTTTATTTTGTTTGTGTTTGCTTGTCGTTACTTCATGCATGTCAATGGTCATGTTTGTAATCCGTTTGGAATTTAGAAATAATATGCATTTCTGTTGTAGTTTGGGTTTCCTCTGGTATCAGGAGAGGCTTTTTCATTCATTTAGATCAAAAAGTATATTAAAAAAAAGCAGCCCTACCGAGTTCAAATTCAGTTTATAATGTAAATGAGAACAGGCAGATTATGTACCTTTCTGCACTTGCTATTACAAATCCTTCTAGCGCCCACTTAGAGTAGCATAAATTAGTCAAAACTTTTGAATTTCTTTGCTGTGTAGCTATCAGAGTTAAGACAACAGGAAGAAGTGCAGACCACTGCAGAAAGAAAAATGTTGTTAACTAAGGCAATAGTTGGAGATCGAGTAAAATGTTAAAACAGTCCCATAAATATTTGTGTGAGGCAATTTTAGTTCTAGAACCTATAAAAGGGTCAAATTAGTCCCCAGAATATTTTAAATATGGCAAAAGTGGTCCTTTGGACTATTTTAACCAATATTAAAAAAACCTAGGGGCAAAATTGACACTTTATAGACTAATACTAAAATAACCTCGTGCAAAAAGTCAGGATTATTTTGACATTTTTCTCATTATAGATTAAGTTTCAATAAACTCCATACTCACTAGTTGAGCAGAGCCTGGATGGAAGCAAATGGCAAAAATATAACCAATTCCAGTGACACAGTAGACTAGTGCCACCAAGATGACGTAGTTGTCCAATATTGATGACCTTGGGTTGTTGAAGAAATAAAACATTGAGAGGTAAACTATAGGCTTAACGAGAGTATT
>JXCR01139960.1:0-12615 GCA_002079205.1 Phalaenopsis hybrid cultivar | reverse complement strand
CCTCCTTCCCGCAGGCACTCCTCTGCGTCCAGCAGAACAAATCAGGAATTTCTCCTCTGCCTCTCGCACGAGAATAACTGCCTGTCCAGAGCCGTCGCGCCTCGCCAAACTGCTCAGGTCCTTCTGTTTCGCAAACTCCCGAACAGGGAACTCCCCGAACCCTTCTCTGCGTGATCTCCGCCTCTTCCCTCTGGCCGAGCTGCTCGCAAGACCGAACTCCTGCTCCGAAATCCTCTGTTGGCAGTCCTGTCGCAAACTTTCGGCCCTCGCTCGCGGACTGTTCCTCCTCCGTCTCGCCGAACCGCACAACCTGTGGTGCGAATCCAGTCGATCAAAGCTTCTACTGCTCACTGAATCTGTCGCGATTTGACAGCCTGCAACGCGATCCACTTGCTCCTGTGTTCGTGAATGTCGAACTTCTCTTCTTCGTCGCTGACCGCGAACACCTTTACGCGGACACCTCTAGCCAAGAAGTATGGATCTTCCCACAGACGACGTCAATTGATGTGAGATATGTACTTCATGGCATATAAATGAGATGCAAAGAACACAAGCAAACACAGATCATTTACGTGGTTCGATCCAACTGAGTCTACGTCCACGGAAGGGAATCAATGAAATAGTTCACTAAGACAAAAGAAATGGAGAATACATAGCTTATACATAGAGATGAGCTCTTCATCTTCCTTCTATGGCCTCCCTCTCAAGCGACACCTTGATACAAGGCCTCAAGATGCTCTGCTCCTCTCTAGCTCTCTAGCTATTCTCTCCTCCTTTGTGGTAGCTTAAGATCTCTTCCGTTGCTCTCCTAGGTCTCACACCCTCTCTATTTATAGGAGCAAGAGAGTGGTAGGTGGGAGATAGGTGAGCGGTAGGTGAGTGGTAGGTGAGATGCGGTAGGTGAGCGGTACCACATTATAAANAAGTGGATGTAGAATATATAGGATTACATAAAATTCCGCAAATTTTAAAAGAAATGATAGGTTAACTTATAATTGAAATGCTAACATATTTTTAAAAATATTTAATATTATAAGAACCTGAAACTTTAACCTGCTGAATTTAACAAATAATAGGTAAATAACATTATAAAAATTAGTTATAGGTTCTAAAAAAAACCTAGTTATAGATTAAATTCACATAGGTAATAATCAAATTAATTACTAATAAGAAAAACTTATTAAAGGATGATATTATAGCAGTTAATCGAATACAATATTTTATTATAGGTATATCAAGAAAAATAACTTGACCAAGAAAAGACATCCGACTATTATGAACAGATGCGTAAATATATTATTATTTTACATTAATTATTTTTATTTTTGGAACAAACAGAAATAATTTTTAATTGAACTTCTATATACAATTAAAAATGATTTAATTTTATTTAGTATTTTCTTTTAAAATGTAAAATTTATATTTCTTGTATGTTAAACTGATTAAGACAATTATTTAACTGTAAAAACAACATGACATGTCTTCATATACATACATATATACATATATGTTAAATCTTGAAATCGCCCCAGAATAACACTAGATGGGGAAACAACATACAAATAAAATAAAAATGCATACCTCCCTTTTTTAGGTGGTTTTAAAAAATGTTTTATAAAAATATATATTTTTATAATACACATATAGATGATGACTACTAACATTGTCATTGTCGGGTCACAAGCAACGGATGCAAAAAGTGAAGGGTGTGTTAGGTAGTCGATAGTTTGCGTAAAATTTGTCAAAAAATTATGACATGAATGCTTTAAATCTTTATGTAAATGTTAGGGCGTCCACTAGAAGCGATGAGTTGTATGGCTTGATTACAGTAAAAAGTTTGCAATCGCTACACTAGCGCCAGGTGTAGTGTTAAATAAGTAAGAGTTCTCACATTGCAGAAATATGCGGGTAAAGAAGTTAGTCCATAAAACTAATATTTGGATAAAATCTTAGAATATATGTACTATAACATGTAAATTAATGAAATTAGTTGATATTATGGTTCATAGGAAAATAAATATCATATGTAGGGTTTGTTTGGGGCAGCTGCAGCTTATTGACAATCTGCTGATAAGCAGCTGATTTGAATAAGCTGCTGATTAGCAGCTGATTCGGATAAGCTGACTGACTGTTTTGTTTCAGCTGGTGGAAAACAGCTGATTTGCAGCTGTTTCTGGAAAAATGACAATTTTATCCCAGTACATCAGCAATTAAATATTTATAAAACCGATTAGCCATAAAAAATGATTTTATGAAACTAGTATATTAACTTATAGTTTAATATTAATTAATAAACTATTGATTATGTATTAATTATATTAATTAATAATCACTAGAATTTTATAAATTAATTAAAATCAATATATAATTTAAATTTTTTTATTAATTAATCATTGTACAGTTATATATTGATTTACCTAATTATAATTAATTTCGATAACAATATTTATTTATTTAATTAGTACTAATCAATTAAATTAATAAAAAAAATAAACTTAAAATAAGGTTAAATTAAAGTTAAAATAAAGTTAAAATAAAGTACATTAAAATTTAAACAATATTTATTTAATTAATTCTCCTTTTCCCCTCTTTTCCCCTCCATAAAACCCTTGTCTGCGTCTTCCCCTTCCTCTTCCACCTCCTATTTTCACATTCGTGACCGAACCCTTGCGATGTCAGAGGAGCAGACCGGCATGAGGTACGACGAGCAGACTGCTTCGCCGAAGAAGCAACGACAGTGAGGTGGCACCGGCTAGAGCGAAGCAGCATGGGGTCGCGAGTGAAGTGTTCGCTGAGCAAGCGAGGTGGACGTTGAGCAAGTGAAGTGTTTGTTGAGCATGGGGCGCTAGTGACGTGGAAAGACGAACGAGAAAGGAGCAGGGTGGTTCCGTGATCAAGCGAGGGCAGTGACGTAAAATAAGGAGCGAATGCGGATAGCTAACGCCAACCGTAGGTATCCCACCACGTTCAGCTTCTTATTAAAATACAAAACGCAATTTTCAGATAATCACCTGAAAAGTGTGAAACAAACAGTGAGGCGGCGTTTTCAAAATGCTGCCTGCACTTATAAGCTGCCCCAAACGGGCCCATAGTCAAGAAACCAAATAGGTTGGAGAAAAGGCTAAGGAGATTGATAACTTAGGTTTCAAAGTTCGGTATATAGGTAAGAGACAAACTAGAAATGGTGTAGCTGCAATTATAGATAAGAGTTTGAAAGATAATATTGTAAAAATAAATAGAGTTACAGATAGAATTATTGCCCTTAATTATTGTTAATACTAAGATTTTAAATATTATAAGTGCTTATGCTCCCCAATTTGGTTTAGATATAGGTTCTAAAGATAAATTTTGGAATGACTTAGAAGACTTAATACAAATGATACCTCTTGAAGAAAGAATTTGTACTAGAGGAGATTTAAATGGACATGTCCGTAGAGTGGAAGAAGACTTTAGATATATTCATGGTGGCTGCAGTTTTGGAATGATTAATGAAGAACGTAGAGTTATACTAGATTTTGTTATTGCTAATAATTTATTCAAGAAAAGAGATGAACATATTATTACTTATAAAAATGGATCTAATAAAACACAAATTGATTTTCTTATGAGAAGAAAAGATCGTCGAGAATGTAAAGATTGCAAGGTCATTCTTAGTGAGGATTTAAGCACTCAATATTGTTTATTAGTTCTAGATTTTCTGGTGAAGAGTTGTAAAATAAAAAATACTAGAAAACAACCTCGTAGAATTAGATAAAGGTACCAAAAAGACATAAAGAAAATCATTTTTACGAGCAAAATTCAAGATTTCAAAATTTAGGATGTTTATAAAGAAGCAAGTTCTATGTGGGGTAAAGTAAAAAAACTATTAAACAAATGACAAAAGTTGTACTTGGAGAATCAAAAGAAAAAGTTTTTATAAATAAAAGTAGTTGGTGGTGGAATAATAATGTGCAAAAAAAGATAAAATATAAAAAGTTATATTATAAAAATTATTTTAAATATAAAAGCTTAGAAAACTAGAAAAAATATCAAACGACCCGTATGGAGTCTAAGAGAGTAATTTATTACGCTAAAAATTATGCCTCTAGAGATCCTTATAATAGATTAGATACTAAGGAGGGTGAAAATATATGTATAAACTGGTCAAACAAAGAGGAATGATGTATGTATAATTATAGATAAAAATTTGAAAGATAATGTACTAAAATTTAATAGAATTTGAGATTCCCCTAAAGATTGTAGTTAATACTAAGATTTATAATGTTACAAGTGTTTATGCTCCTCAAGTAGGTTTATATATATGTTCAAAAGAAAATTTCCAGAATGACCTAAAATATTAATGCAAATGATACGTCTTGAAAAAAGGTTGAACCATATTAAATTTTTTTTAGCGTATGATCTTATTATTGTTAATACTTTATTTAAAAAAAGAGATAAGCATATTACTATTTATAAAAATGAATCAAATAAAACACAAATTGTATATTTTTTATGAGAAAAAGAGATCGTCGAGAGTGCAAATATAGTAGAGTCGTTCCACATGAAAATTTAAGTACCTAAAATCGTGTATTAGTTTTGGATTTTAAGATAAAGAGTTGTGATATAAAAAATACAAGAAAAAAAATGTCATAGAATTAAATGGGACACCTAAAAGACATGAATAAAATTATTTTTATGAGTAAATTTCAGGATTTCAAAATTTGGGATATTCGTAAAGAAACAAATTTTATGTGAGAAAAGTAACAAGAAATGATAAAATATAAGTAACAACAGATGTACTTGAAGAATTAGAAAGAAAATTTTTTATAAATAAAAATAGTTAGTGATAGAATAATAATGTGCAAAAAAAATAAAATATAAATTGTATTATAAAAAATAATTTGAATATAAAAGCTTTAAAAACTGAAAAAAAAAATAGAAGGTGACACGTAGAAGAGTCTAAAAAAACAATTTGTGAAACTAAAAATTATACTTTTAGTGAACTTTATAATAGATTAAATATTAAATAGTGAAAAATATATGTATAAACTAGTCAAACAAAGAGATGAAAAGTAAAGATTTAATTCAAGTTTATTAAAGATGAAAATTAAAAAGTGCTTTTATTATAAAAAATATTAAAAATAAATAGGGAGCTATTTTGATAAACTTTTCAATGAAGTTTCTGAAAAGATGATCGACATTGGTGATCTTAACATCATTACTAATAATAAAACATTTTTTTAGCGTCATATTAGTAAAAAAAAGATGATGAGGCTATAAAGAAAACCAAGAACAAAAAACTAGTAGAATCTGATGATATCATAATTAAAGTGTGAAAATACTTAGGAGATTTGGGAGTTTCTCGATTTACAAAACTCTTTAATATTATTTTAAAAAATAAAAAGATGAATGAGAAGTGGAGAAAAAGTATTTTGGTCCCATTTTTAAAAATAAAGGAGATGCACAAGAATATACAAATTATGGAGGAATTAAGTTGATGTGTCATACTTATAAAATGTTGAGACTCCTCCAAACAATTCTCAACGTCACGACGGAATAGAATCACAGAATTCTAGAAAAACTGAATAATAAATTTAAGCATAGAAGCAAAATAAAAAATAAACTACAAAAACACACAAAAATTTTACATGGAAAAACCCAAGAACGTGAAAAAAACCACGAGGTCATGAAAATCAGATAGTTTTACAAAGAACTCACATAAGTTTCTTCTCCAAACTCACACGAAAAAACTTTCAGGATGCTCCAAAATCTTCCTTCTCCAATCTGACACGAACAACACACGCCGAGATCACATAAATCCTCATCTTCAACTTTTCTCTCCTTCACAAGGAACTTGTTGAAGAACATCCGAGGAAGTCTAAAAGATAAGCCACTCAAAATTGGCTTAAAACCAGAAATTTTGTGTACCAACTCTTCGGGCGCAAAAGCGCCCGAACTGGGCGCAAAAGTGTCTGTCTCTCGGGAAGCAGAATCATGTCTTGCATGGTTGGGCGCTTGGGCGCCTAAGGGGAGACAAAGCGCCCCCTTCTTCGTCGAGCACCTAAACATGGACGCAAAGGTTTCCAAAGGAAGTGCAAAGGCACCCCCTTCAGAAATAATGCCCACATGGTAGGTGCTTGAGCACACAAGCTCAACGTTTAGGTGTCTCGTTCTCGGTCTTCCTTGCGTGCTTTGGCTCCACAAGACTAAAAATCTCCCACTTTGAGATAATAGCACCAACAACAATCCTCTTTACTTACACCTCCATCTAAATTACCTTCATAGTCACGTACTATGGTCAAGTACTGTGGTGTGGATCACCCCCTATCTCAACCTTCATGAAACCCAACTGAAGCTAAGCACAAATTAAGTTTCTCAACATTCACCACCTTCGTCAACATATCTGCAGTATTCTGAGCTGTGTATCCTCTCCAGGAATAACTACTCATCTTCAAGAAGAGAGCGAATGAAATGATACCTCACATGGTGGGCGCTTAAGCACACAAGCCCAGCGTTTAGGTGTCTTGTTCTCGGTCTTCCCTGCGTGCTTTGGCTCCACAAGACTCAAAATCTCCACTTGGGGATAATAGCACCAAACAACAATTCTCTTTACCTATACCTCCATCTGAATTACCTTCATAGTCACGTACTATGGTCAAGTATCGTGGTGTGGCTCACCCCCTAACTCAACCTTCATGAAACCCAACTGAAGTTAAGCACAGATTCAGAGCCCGTTTGGGGCAGCTTATTTAGTGCGGTGGTGTTTTGAAAACTCATTTGGTTTGTTTGGGTAAAGTGAGTTTTGACAACTTATGCGTTTTCAAAACGTTGAAAACAGTGTTACTATCTAACTTTTTCAAAAAAATAAAAATTTATAATAGTCACCACACCTAGCTTATTAGCAGATTATTTTTAATCAGTTTATCAGCAGATTATTCAATAAGCTGCAGCCGCCCCAAACAGACCCTAAGTTTCTCAACAGTTACCACCTTCGTTAACATATCCGCAGGATTCTGAGCTAAGTGTATCTCCTCCAGGAATAACTACCCATCTTCAAGAAGAGAGCGAATGAAATGATACCACAGTTCTTTTTCGTCCTGACATAAAAAGCAGTGTTCTTAGCAAAATCAATCACACTCATACTGTCACTATAGAGTTTTTCAATCCCCTGCTCCTTGCCCAAGTCTGCCATTAAAATTTATAGCCAATTCATCTCTTTTTTAGCATCAATAATAGCAACATATTCTGCTACTGTAGTGGAAAGTTTCCAAAGTAGTTGTTGGACTGTCTTGAACCCTGTCTTTGTACATCTCCATCTCGTTAAAAGTGGCATCTTTGCTCCTAATAAATTTTTTATTCTAATAATCCCAAAACTTATACTCAAACTCATCTAAATCATATCCAATGAAAGTACACTTGACAGATTTTGAGTTAAGCATGCTCCTAGAACCTGCATCAACATGCATATATACAGAACACCCCAATACTCTCAAATGAAATAGGCATACCATTTTGTTACTCTAGGCTTTTCAAGTAAGCATTTCTCGAAAGGTACTGACAGACTACAATTAATCAAATAAATTGTAGTGTTAATTGCTTCAGCCAAAAATTATTTTGACAAAATTGCATGCAACCTCATGCTCCTAGCACGCTTCGTGATTTTTTTGTTCATGCGCTCAGCTACATTCTGTTGGGGTGTCCTTGGGACAAGAACTCATGTTTGACCCCCTCTATACTAAAATTATTGAACTTCTGATCACGGTACTCACCTTATCTGAGCTGAGACACTTCAACTTCAAGCATCTCATTTTCTATCACAGTCTTCCATTTCTTAAAGACTTCAAATACATCAAATTTTTGCTTTAAGAAATAAAACCATATCTTTCACGTGTGATCATCAATGAACGTGACAAAATAACGAGAACCTCCAAGGAATTGAACTGCATTTAATCAAATAAATTGTAGTGCTAACTGCTTCAGCCCAAAATTATTTTGACAAGTCTGCATACAACCTCATGCTCCTAGCACGCTTCGTGATTGTTCTGTTCATGCGCTCAGCTACATCATTCAGTTGGGGTGTCCTTGGGACAAGAACTCATGTTTAACCCCCTCTATACTAAAATTATTGAACTTCTGATCACGGTACTCACCTTATCAGAGTTGAGACACTTCAGCTTCAAGTGTCTCATTTTCTATCACAGTCTTCCATTTCTTAAAAACTTCAAATACATCAAATTTCTGCTTTAAGAAAAAAAAAACCATATCTTTCACGTGTGATCATCAATGAATGTGACAAAATAACGAGAACCTCCAAGGAATTGAACTAAAGTAGGACCTCATACATCAGTATGCACTAACTCTAGTTTATTTGACTTCACCACTGACCTGCTCTTCAAAAAAAAAATTTTCTTCTGCTTGTCATATATACAATTTTTACAGAAATCTTGATCAACTGATTTCAAACCCTGAAGTTTATTCTTTGAAAGTAAGGATTGCATACCTTTTTCGCTCATATGGCTAAGCTAACAGTGCCACAGTCCATCCACCCTGATTCCAGCCGCATCAATGAAATCAGTCATTTCATTGATCATATAAAGGGTTTCTTCAACGTTGCCCCGAGCCATTACTAATTCCCCCTTTTTACATTCCACAAATCACCTATAAAAGTTGTCACGAATCACCTATAAAAGTTGTCACGAATCCTGACTTTGTCAGCTGACTCACAGAGATGAGATTTCTCATCAAACTAGGAACACATCTGACTTCAGTAAGTTTCCAAATTGCTTGGCAAATTGATATCAACATCACATTTTCCTACTATACTAAAGACCTTGTTATCTCCCAAATAAACATTTTCTAGATCACTCTGAGTGTAGTTTTTAAATACATCTTTATTGGGGCAAGCATGAAAAGAGGCACATGAATCTGCTATCCAGGATTCAGTACTGACTAGGGATAACATCGAGAATCATTTTTGTATTTCACCGGTTGAGACATTAGCAAAGAAACTACTATCATGTCCTCCACGACCAGCTTTCCTTGGAGCTTTGCAGTCCTTTGAAATACCCCTTCTTACCGCAAGATCAGCATTCTCCTTTGCTTGAATTGGGTCTCCTTTCTTGGACTCGCATCCGTCTCTCCCTATATTCCTGCCCAAATTCCTTCTCCTATAATTAACACTCAACGCAGAACCTGAAGATTCATCATTTGTTGTTTGTTTGCGAACTTCTTCATTCAACATCAGACTCACAATGTCATCAAAGTTCAAATTTGAAATGCTTGAAGAATTACCCACCATCGTCACCAAACCATCCCAGCTGTCTGGCAATGAAGGTGGTATAATTAGTGCTCTGACCTCATCACCAAACTTGATCCCCACATAACACAACTGACTCGTCACAATGTTGAAGTTATTAAGATGCTCCGCCACTGAACTATCTCCCACCATCTTCATATTGAATAATTTTTTCATCAGAAAAGCCTAATTAGAAGAAGGTTTTTCGTACATCTTGGTCAATGCTGACATGAGATCCACCATAGTTTTCTCATTCACAATGTTGAATACAACAGATAAATAAAGTAATAACCTGATCAAATCCAGTGTCGTTCGATCCAACACTTCTCATTCCTCTATAGGCATATAGACCCGAGCTTCCTTGTAATTCTTTGTAGTGGCAAGTACAATTTTTTAATATAGCAAATCCTTCACCTGCATCTTCCAGAAAGCAAAGTTCGTCTCATTGAACTTCTCCACCTTAAACCTAACTTCTTCAGTCATTGCTCCCACTCAAATTGAACCCCTCTCTAATATTAGTTTTGTTGAGAATCCTCCAAACAATTCACAATCACAGCGAAATAGGATCACAAAATTCGAGAAAACTAGATTAATAAATTTAAGCACATAAGCAAATAACAAACAAACCAGAAAAGCACACGAGAATTTTACGTGAAAAAACCTAACTAAAAAAAAGCATGAAGTCGTACCACTACAAATTCACTATAAAAACCTAAAAATCCTCCTCCAACTCTTCTCTCCTTCATCAAGTACTTGTTGAAATACACCCAAGGAAGTCTAAATGATACGTCACTCGAAATCGGCTTAAAACCAGAAATTTTGCGTACCAAATGCTCCGACGCAAAAACGCCCGAATTGAGCGCAAAAGCGTATGTCTCTCGGAAAGTTAAATCATGCCCCTTCTCTGTCGAGTGCCTAAACATGGGCGCAAAAGTGCCCCCTTCAGAAGCAGCGCCCACATGGTGGGCGCTCGAGCCCCCAAGCTAGGCGCTTAGGCGATGGGTTCTCGATCTACGTGGGTGCTTTGGCTCCACAACACTAACATAAAATTATGGGAGAGGGCAATTGTAAATAAGTTAAGACACAATACAAGAATTTTTCATAATCAATTTGGATTTACGCGAACAAGTCTACTATGGAAGCTATACATTTATTGAGAGATTTGAAGGAGAAGCACAAAGAGAATACAAAATATCTAATTATGATTTTTATTGATTTAGAAAAAGCCTACGATAATGTTCCAAGAGAATTCATTTGGAGAGTTCTAGAGAAAAAAAGATATTGATGACTTATATTCAAGTAATTAATGATATGTATACTGGAGTTGTTACTTGTGTTCGAAAAAAAGAATGATTGACCAAGTATTTTCCTATTTCAATAGGATTAAAATAGGGATTGGCTTTAAGCCAATATCTTTTTGCTTTAGGTATGAATGCTTTTCCTGGATTTTTACAAGAGGAAGTACCTTAGTGTACGCTTTTCGCTGATGATATAATTCTTGTGGATAAGGCTAGAGAAAGAGCTCATGAAAATCTTGAATTACGAAGGCCTACATTGGAGTCTAAAAGCCATCGCTTGAGTAGATCTAAAACTAAATACATGGAATGTAATGTTAATAATTGTAACTCTAGTGGTAGAAGTGTAACTATGGGTGATCAAATAATTAAAAGGTGTGATCGTTTTAGATATATTGGGTCTATTGCTCAAAGCGATGTTGATATAGATGGGGATGTTATAAGTAGAATTCAAGTTGGTTGGTTGAAGTGGAGGAATGCATCAAGCCTATTGTGTGATAGAAAAGTATCGCTTATACTCAAAGGAAATTTTTATAAGATAGTGGTGAGACCAACAATGCTCTATAGCGCACAATGTTAGCCTTTAAAAGAGTAGCATAAAATAAAGTTGTGTTACTGACATGAAAATGCTTAGGCGGACGAGTGACTTGACACTTAGAGACAAAATGCAAAATGAATATATCCATGATAGGGTTGGTGTAGCTCCACTGGTAGACAATATAAGAGAGAGTCGTCTTAGATGATTTGATCACATTAAATGCCAACCATCTGATGATCTTGTTAGGAGAGTAAATGTTTTAGATTATATGTTAAGAAAGGCAGAGGTAGACCTAAAAAGACTTGGGCATATTATATAAAAAATGAACTTAATCTATTAGAATTAAATGAAAATATGAAACTTAATAGGAAGCAATGGAGAAAAAAATTCATGCAGCCAAGGCTTGTTGTTGTTGTTGTTGTTGACATATAGATGATGACTTCCTCTAACAAATGTTTTATATGAAATAAATAAAGTAATAATAGAACTGACTTATTCATGATCTCATTTTAGTATTTTGTCCTTGGCTTTCGTAACATCTGAACATACACTATTTTACTATACATAAATGTCTTCAAGTGTGAATTATTATAATTTAGAAATATTTTATGAAATGAGTTGCTTAACTCAAACTTTATTGCTAAAAATTTTCAAGAAAAACTTCTTCAAAGTAAATGAACAATAGAGATTATATTTACAGACATCGAAGAACCCCAAGAGATAGGTAAAGTAATTAATTTTTTTATAAAAATTGTAAAAATTTAAAATTTGAATGAATTTTTGTTAATTAAATATTTGGATATAGTAGCTCTTCTATATTTTAGACAGCCTCTAAATATAAATGAAAATTTTGGTTTAAGAAAAATATTTAGATAAAAATTTATACACCTAAACGTCTGTGACATTCAAAGCCCCAAGGTTGGATCGTGACAAGAGTGATATCAGATCTAAAGTATAGGGCCAAAAGAAAATTAATGATATTAATCCATTAAGAAAAATCATTAATTGTTATTAAAAAGTTTAGATAGTAATTATAATTTTCATTAAAACGTGTAAAATTTTGGAATACCATGGGATTGAAAATTAATCAGGAAGATACATACGGGAATGCGTAACTATTGAATAACAAAATTTGGTGCCACCGGCACTTGCTGATCACATATCTGTGTAGGTGTGCATATTGCATTAAACATAAAAAAAAGTACAAATATAGGTCTTCAGACATACACAAAAGAGGCCCTTATCATTGCATAGGAAACAAAATTTGACAACTAAGGGACCATGTCAAAAGAAAAACAACGTAAAGTAGCCTTTTGGGCCAAAAGTGGACGGCTTTGTTAAGTCCAATGATGGTAGCGTTTCTTTGAATGATTTTAGTCAGATGATGATATTAGTTACACAATTAATTCAAAATTCCTAAACTTACGTAGTGATAGTGTAGAAGCGTTTATGGATAAGTATCTAAAGTTACTCCTATATATGAGGCAACACCTCTTTCAGGAATAGGG
>JXCR01139959.1:19799-86301 GCA_002079205.1 Phalaenopsis hybrid cultivar | reverse complement strand
TAACACGCTCGGGCTTAGTTCGTGTTAACACGAACTAAGCTGAGAGCTAGCTCGTGCTCGGGTCATTCCCAACCCTATATAATTGAGCCACAATGGGAGAATGGATTACATGCGGAGACTACGCATCTAATGGCATGACAACTCGTCAATATTATATGCGAGCCCGCTGGACATGCCATTTTTCGTGTACATTTAATTCCCCAATTTCGTTATTTCCAACCATCAATATAAAAGAAAAAGAATAATGAACGAAAAATAGCAAGTTGAGCATTAATTATCTCTACAAGGTAAACATATAATAGATTTATCTAAAAAAAATGAAATCATTGATACCAATTAGAACTAGCATGATAAAAAATGAGTCGTATATTTCACAAAGTACTAATTATTCGTCTATATAGGTGCTCTTAAATTTTCTACAAGGAACCATTCTAATGGCACATTGTCAACTCTTACAGGATTTCACCTCGGAGGTATTATAACTCACCCTATTTTATAGTTGACTTGACGGTCTCATAGGGACAGTTAGTTAAGTATTATCACATAGGGGCAAAGTCTTCAATTTATTGAAAATCAATATTTAAAAAAATATAATACACTGCTGAAAAATTATATAGAAAAATTTAGACATAGAAGAATTAAAAGGATGTTAGAATGAGCAAATTTAAAGTTAAATATCTTATACCATATAGTGAAAATTTATATAATATGTAATTTGTTATATATTTAAGGGTTCTACGAGAAACTTCGATTCTAAGTCACGCGATCACGTTTAGTGCAACAATTAAAATGTTGAATCATTTTAAGACGTTGAGTCCCCTAATGTTTATGGGTTATGACCAAATCCTGTTACCAGTGAGTTGAAGAGAAATAGAGAGCGAGAGAGGACGAGCAACCCATGGGAAACGAGGACTCCCCTCCTAAAGATTTGGGTGTTTTTTCATCAACATACAAAATACAAATACATAAAGGTTATGATGTTATGTCACATTATATAATTTTATGTTATATCACGTCACGCAGTTTCATGTTATATCGCTCCTTGTAGCCGAACTCTATAGCTTGGTAGGCAAACCTCAGAACTTGGCAGCTTCGCAACTCATCGGGTGAGCTTGATAGAGAAGTGTAACACCTTAACAACTTGACAGTTTAACAACCTGACAACTCGACAGTTTGACAACTCATAACCATTTTAGGTGCATACATGCATTATAAAAATTGTCAATAAATATTGCGGCTCACAACCACAATGAAGTAAAACAGCCAGCCCAAACGGGGCCTAAGTTCGGCAATATTATTGGGAGATTATTAGTTAGCTTCGTAACACGTAAATGATTTTTCACCACCCTCACTAACTAGGAAAAATTATTGTGTGCAGATGCCACACATTTTGTGTGCAGTGTCTGATCAGGACGTGTAAAAATAAGAGTGCCCCACTCTAATAATAATAATAATAAAATATATGTATTTTAGTGATCAGATTAGAGACGGATGCAAATTTACGTGTGGATAATCGCTCCACTAAGAAGTCTTTAAAATGAACCCTCGCCTCGCTAGGCTCCCGCGCGCGCGCTGCCGAATCCATCTTCCTTCTGCCCCAAATCCCAAACCCTAGTTTTATCCCGCTCGCTCGATTCCAATGAAGTCGAAAGCTTGATTACTCTCGGGGATTTAGTGCTTCTCCATGCCCCCATAACCCCATCCATGCAAAGCTGCCGCCGATCTGGAAGCGAATATGGGTGCGCTCACCGATCAGCCTAAGCGCAGCGCCACTGACCTCTGCCTTCCTCTATCCTCTGCTTCCCCCAAGAAACCCCGCCTTGTTCCGTCTTCTTTTTCCTCTATGTCACCCAACGCCCCCAAGCCTTTTCCCTTTCGCCGCGAGGTCCACGCCCCACAGCACATTATACACGCCTTCGGGCTCGGATCATCGTCCGCGAGACGTAGGTCATCGAGAAATGTTGGGATGGGGAATTTATTTTCACTGTTTAGTCGAAAGAAGCAGGATGAGAGAATTGATCTGGATGAGTACAAAAAGATGGTGGAGGAGCGCGTTGGCTCTCCTAGCGATGAGGTTGTTAGGGTGAGCTCGGTTCAGCGGAAGTCTCTGGATTTGTCAGCAAGGAATGAAGAGGAGATATTGGATGGTTCCGATATTGTAAGTGACAAGCTGGATGATGGAGGAAATGCGGCGTTAGAGTTGGTGCAGACGGGGGTAGAGAGGTTATGGGCGAAAAGCGAACCTCTGTACAAGGAATTGTATCAGAAGACAAAGGAGCGTGATATCAGGTTAAATAACTTGATTTTCGAGGCGGAAGTGCTGCATCGGAAGGCTACTGGCTATCGTAGTGTGTCGGAACTGCTGCAGAAGGAGAGGAAACCAAAATTGGTAACTGCTTTATCATCTCTTCTTTCTCCGACCAATATAAATCTTAAACAAACGACAAAACTTCTTTAAAATATAATTTGATAGTATCTGTTCTACGATGATCTCAGGCTTCCTAGGTTCCTTTTATGAATGTAACAGTGAATTGCAACGCTGTAAATGGTTTAAATTTCTTAAAGTTTAGCCTCTGTTTACATAAACATAAACATCTATCTTAGATTTTGGAGGCAACAGGAGTATTTCTTTTGATAAGTATTAGAGAACATTGCTGTCTCCATAGCCTTATCAAACTCTTTGTGCTCCACTTCATAATGGATACGTTTTTGACAAAATTAAAGAAGAATTTGTGTCAGTTTTTTATAGAACTGGGTTTGTGTTAGTTGTCAGGCTTGCTCATCTCATTTTTAGTTGTCATCCAAATGCTCAGCTCATTTTGGCTGATTATTATACTAACTAGAACATATTTGAATTAGTTTTTTCTGGGGAAAATAAGCATTTTCTTTCTTTTTTGGCCAACTCTTTATTAAAATCATCAGTTTAGTATAGTTTTCAGATGAGTTTTAAGATCATGCTTGTTTTGTGGCAGGCACAAAGCAGTACAATGCTGACTTAAATTTTTGCATAATAATAAAGTATTGCAACACTTTGAAGTTAAAATTTTTAGTATAATTTTACTGCTTAACATCTATTTGTTCTCATTTCATCCCAATGATGTTCTTAGAGCTTTAAAAACTATATGCAATATGCTTGGATTATTTTTAAGTTATTTTGTCAGTAAAAGTAGTATGAACTTTTATATTCTTTCATTTCTGCTTCTAGTCAAACTCTGGCTTAAAAAAATTTGAGGCTGCCATATCTGGCAACTGGCCAATTATTGTAAACTATTGTCTTTTTTTTTTTATATAAATTTTTCTTTGATTTTCTACAATGCCAATGGATTAAAATGAGGCTACTTTGTTAAGTACTGAGGCTAATCTCATGTTTATATTATCAAGGAAGGTTTACATACATGCCACTCAATTCCTATGTATTTACATATCCTACATTTAAGCTTCAGTTTTCCCATATATACCCACCTTTGTTATGCATGAAAAGGTGTATTTCACTTTTTAGAAGTTAAAGTAGTGGTATTTTTGTTGTGATATGAAAGATTTGGGTGTTATAAATGTATAAAGCAAAGTTTAGGTGTTGGATATGTAAATATATAGGAATTGGATGCTATGTATGTAAATGCCCCTATTATTAATACAAGCAGTCTGTCATTTATGAGGAAGATGGTTGACAATGATGTGCGAAAGCAGTTTCTATTGTGTTTATACGGAGTCGTAAATTCTGTTAGTATTTTGTTTCTTGTAAAACTAAATTTTTGTTCCTAACATAATTTTTTTTTCTTGTTATTTAGTGAATCAATATAGCAGTTATAGTCTTGTAAGTGTTATATTGATCTATACGTTGGGATGTACATCTTCACTTCTAATTATTTTCTTTTCTCGTTAGCAGACATTTCATACATTTGTATGTCTTATCTATTATCTTAGCAATTATAATCAGGTCAATTAATTATGTTTAGTTTGAACTGATATTTTAGTATTTCTTTAATCTATCATTTCAAAAAGCCTTTTTTTTCTTTTACTTTAGCAGGCTGACATGTCACTATATACATCTTTAAGCTTTACAATTATGCCAGCAAGCAAAATTAGATAAACTCATTATGATCAGTTTGTGTAATTTGGAAGTTTTACCTGTATCCGGTGCAAATTTTCGTTACATTTTCATGTATTCTTCATTGGCTTTTGTGCTTAGACAAAACACAAGAGGTTACTTAAAATTGGGATCTCTCTCACCTGCAGGAGCTCAAAAAGAGGAGGAACCACATTTAAAAATGTCATATTATTTAGATAAGATTAAGCAAAATTGGTCTTTTTTTAATTAGTATAAAAAAAGCCAGTTAAATTCCTATATCCATTGAAGTAGATAGAAAGTGCATTGAATGTTCTAACCATTGGCTTTGCTTGCTTCATCATATTCACTTGGTGGTTAGGAAGTGCAACCTTGATTATGTGTTGGGGATTAGCTTTTGATTGCTAGAGCTCATCGATCTTACCCCGAAATTTACTTTCATAGATGGTCGATATTCGAGTTGGTTGATTATATCGCTCATGCGGTGCCATCAAATTTATTATTATTATAAATTATTTGTTTCATCTATGAAAGTTTGGATGAAACGGAGATGTTGAAATCGAGAATGAGGCTGTACTTAAACCAAACAAAGAAGTATTTATGATATTATATGACATTGGTTTGCGGGCACATCAGAAACATGGCTGCCGAAAGTATTGATAGACACTTTTGTGTTACAATACCGTGCTTTTTGTGTCCTCACTCAACAATATTGAGGAACTTAATATGCACACCATAATTTTATTTCACTTTGTTGAATATTTTTATAGAAAACTATCTAACATTTTACAAATGGGCCTACTAAAGTTTCTCTTATGGTTATTAGTAGTCATATATGCCCAGCTATTGGCATTAATGTCTGCTTTAATGATAACCTTTTTCAGGAAGTCGATGAACCTTTTTGCCATCTCACAACAGAGGAAGAGGAAGACATCTCTCGTGCCTTGCTTAGCGGCAACAGGTCTTGCTGCCATAATTTTTGTGATTTATGAAGGGGCCATTTGGGATCATTTTTGTTTTTAAATTTTTTTTTCATGTTGTTTTGTTTATGTTTTGATTCGAAACAAAATTTTTTTTTTTCTAGTTGATTGAAGTAATAACTGTTTATAAAAACATAAAAAAAACACCTAATAGTTATTTAAGTGTTTTAGAAAAATATTGATTTATCTTTAGAAACAAAAAATAAAAATGTTTTANCATGTATTCTTCATTGGCTTTTGTGCTTAGACAAAACACAAGAGGTTACTTAAAATTGGGATCTCTCTCACCAGCAGGAGCTAAAAAAAGAGGAGGAACCACTTTTAAAAATGTCATATTATTTAGATAAGATTAAGCAAAAATTGTCTTTTTTTAATTAGTATAAAAAAAGCCAGTTAAATTCCTATAACCATTGAAGTAGATAGAAAGTGCATTGAATGTTCTAACCATTGGCTTTGCTTGCTTCATCATATTCACTTGGTGGTTTGGAAGTGCTACCTTGATTGGGATTAGCTTTTGATTGCTAGAGCTCATCGATCTCACCCCGAAATTTAGTTTCATAGATGGTCGATATGCGAGTTGGTTGATTATATCGCTCATGTGGTGCCATCAAATTTATTATTATTATAAATTATTTGTTTCATCTATGAAAGTTTGGATGAAACAGAGATGTTGAAATCGAGAATGAGGCTGTACTTAAACCAAACAAAGAAGTATTTATGATATTTGTTGTGAGATATATACTTCCTGACATAAAAATGAAACACAAAGAACACAAACAAACACATATCGTTTATGCGGTTCGATCCAATTGGATCTACGTCGCACTTTTGAGTGTCAAGGTGGAGAGAATCTTTACTTCGAAGCTTCTCAATTGAGANAATGAGGCTGTACTTAAACCAAACAAAGAAGTATTTATGATATTTGTTGTGAGATATATACTTCCTGACATAGAAATGAAACACAAAGAACACAAACAAACACATCGTTTATGCAGTTCGATCCAATTGGATCTACGTCGCACTTTTGAGGGTCAAGGTGGAGAGAATCTTTATTTCGAAGCTTCTCAATTGAGGGTCAAGGTAGAGAATTGTTATTTTGACCTCTAATTATATGACACTTTTGTAATGTGGTACCGCTCACCTACCACATCTCACCTACCGCTCACCTACCTCTCACCTACTACTCTCTAGGTTTGTATAAATAGAGAGGGTGTGAGGCTTAGAGAGCAAAAGAAAAGATTTTAAGCTACCACAAAGAAGGAGAGAATAACTAGAGAGCTAGAGAGGAGGAGAACACCTTGAGGCCTTGTATCAAGGTGCCGCTTGAGAGGGAGGTCATAGAAGGAAGATGAGGGCTTATCTTTATCTATAAACTATGTATTCTCCATTTCTTTTGCCTTAGTGAACTATTTGATTGATTACCTCCCGTGGACGTAGATCCCGTTGGATCGAACCACGTAAACGATCTGTGTTTGCTTATGTTCTTTGCGTTTCATTTCTATGCCAGGAAGTACATATCTCACAACAATATTATATGACATTGGTTTGCGGGCACATCACAAACATTGTTGCCGTAAAATATTGATAGACACTTTTGTGTTACAATAGCGTGCTTTTTGTGTACTCACTCAACAATATTGAGGAACTTAATATGCACACCATAATTTTATTTCACTTTGTTGAATATTTTTATAGAAAACTATCTAACATTTTACAAATGGGCCTACTAAAGTTTCTCTTATGGTTATTAGTAGTCATATATGCCCAGCTATTGGCATTAATATCTGCTTTAATGATAACCTTTTTCAGGAAGTCGATGAACCTTTTCGCCATCTCACAACAGAGGAAGAGGAAGACATCTCTCGTGCCTTGCTTAGCGGCAACAGGTCTTGCTGCCATAATCTTTGTGATTTATGAAGGGGCCATTTGGGATCATTTTTGTTTTTAATTTTTTTTTTCATGTTGTTTTGTTTATGTTTTGATTCAAAACAAAAATTGTTTTTCTAGTTGATTGAAGTAATAACTGTTTATAAAAACATAAAAAAAAACACCTAATAGTTATTTTAAGTGTTTTAAAAAAATATTGATTTATCTTTAGAAACAAAAAAAGAAAAATGTTTGTAAAAATAAAGCCAGAAAAAAAAAAATACAAACAAGCCTGAATTAATGCTTCTGCTTATACTCACAGTTATGAAATGTTTTGTTAACTATGCTCGTGTTATCATTGCAGACGTAAAGTTTTAGTAGTACACGAACCCTCTAACCTTCAGATTACAAGAGATGTCCTGCAATGCTTGAGACCAGGTGCTTGGTTGAATGATGAGGTGATTATTTTTTGTTTATGGAATTACAAATTTTTAATTTATATGTGGTAATATTGCTAGAAAGGGATGAATTCATACTTTGATGCTTCATTAGTTTATTTTGGCAGGTCATTAACCTATACCTTGAGCTATTGAAGGAGAGGGAGAAAAGGGAGCCTGAAAAGTTTTTGAAATGTCATTTCTTTAACAGTTTTTTCTATAAAAGGGTTAGTCCATCTTTTCTTTATTGCGATTTTGTACTTTTCTGATGTAGATATATCTATGTAGGCCGACGCCGCTACCGCCTTCGAATCTCTTCCTATAGCTCTAGTTAGGGATACGTCTATTATTGTATTTCTCTTTTGTTTGAGTCATGTTGTATCACTATTTTTATATTTATTTTTCTTTACATACAAGACCCGCAGCACCCAACAATATGTTAAATCAGAAATTGTGTGGATATATGTGTATGAAATAGGTTTACCATGTCATGATGAAAACTGTGAATTCATATGGCTGGCCAGTGATGATCATGATGATTTAAACTTTGTTTTTCTTGTATGTTTTATTTTGCTGTTATACTGGATTGCTATTCAATTTTTTTGATGGGAGTGGGTGAAAACTTATAGTGCTCTTTACCTGTTATTTTTAATAAAGAGTTGGCTGCTTGAGTTTTATTTTTTTCCTAATAACTATTTATTGCTGTTTAGCTGACCAGTGGGAAGGATGGCTATGATTTCAAGTCTGTGAAAAGATGGACCACCCAAAGGAAGCTGGGTTATGCTCTTATTGAGTGCGAGAAAGTAAAATTAACTCGCTCATGAATTTTAATTTGGGTCATTTACATACATACCGCCAAATTCTTATGTATTTAAGTATCTAACACAAACTTTGCCTTTTATATTCATACCACCAGAATTTCTCATATCAAATAAAGAATATCAGCATTTTAACTTTTAAAACTGATATACACCTTTTTATGCACAGGTAAGGTTGTATGTGTGTACAAATCAAAGTTTGGGTGTTAGATATGTGAATACATAAGAATTGGGTGGCATACATGTAAATCTTTCTTTTAATTTTTATTTTAAGGATTAAGTTTTGAATGCTTACTTTATTATGTCTCAGCACCTTTTTTAATTTTTTTCAGATTTTTGTTCCTATACACAAGGAAATTCATTGGTGTTTGGCTGTTATCAATGTAAAGGATGAATCTTTTCAATATCTAGACTCGCTGGGTGGCTCGGATAATTTCGTGTTGAATAAGCTGGTGATGCATTTTATGCTTCCAATATTAGTTCAGATGTCAATGGACTGTCTCAGCTTTGTTTCAGATGTTAGAAATATTCAACATAGTTTTAAACTGCATACAAATTTTTAGTGGTGTGCATTATTTACTCAAAATAAAAAAAATTGAACCAAATCGAACTCGTTTGGTTGATTTGGTTCGATTTTAAGAATAAATTTTGTTTTTTATCTTTAAAATCTCATTGTTCAGTTTTGATTATTGATTCAATTTTAATTTTCATTTAAACCAACAGATCAAAAAACTGAATAAAATTAAAATTTCTTATTCTATTTTATTTTCACGCTGAACAAATTAAAAAAAAAATTATACTATATGCAAGATTTGATTGTAATAAATGGATGATTCATGAAATTAAGCTGATATGATACATTTATGATATGTAATTCTTGATGTTTGTTTATAACTAAAGCTCAACTAACAATGTAAATACATAGGAATTGGGGGGTATATATTTAAATGTTCCCTTTCGGTTTAACAACTATATTGCTAGAACATGCCTTGAGAGCTAATTACGTTAACTCAACACATGATTTGGATTGGATTCATGTACTGTACTAATTGACACCATTAATTTTCATGTTTTCTCAATAGGGATCTCATGTCAGTGTGCTATAAAAAAAACTTAATAGTTTGCCTGGTAGATGCTTTTAGATTTTGATTATTAATTAAATTTTTTATTTTTATTGATTTTTTCTAACTTGTACATTTCAGGACATTTCATTTTGAGAACAATGGTGATATATTCGATATATTCTTAATGAGTGCTATGTGATTAATTTGATGTAGATTCTGTTAAATTTGTTGATCTTTTAATATTTTATGTATCTAAAATTTCTCTTATATTCGAACCCATAGATAATGATAGAACTAGAATATATATTTTTTGTTTTCTACTTACACGGGCCCATATCATTGCTTTTCTATCAATTTCCGATTCCGAACTTCCCCCACAATCCAATATTATAGTACTAGTATGGACTGAAACTTGTTATGTTTCAATTCTAAATGGTAGTAAATATCGGGACTATGCAATATTTGTGGATATTTTGTCATTCATCTTTGGAAATTGTTTTTTTTAATTTATTGTCAAATTCAGGCGATATATTTGAAGGATGAAGTATTTGACAAGAGTGACAAAGAAATTGACACACTATCCTGGAAGATGGAGTCTGTAGATGAACTTCCTTTACAAAAGAATGGGTACGATGGCTATGGCTTTACCATATAATATAACTGAAGATGTACATATATACCACTAAATTCCTACGTATTTACATATCTCAAACCTATGGTTCGAATTTTTACATACTTGGTACCTAACCTATGCATGGAAGGATGTATTTCAGTTTTTAAAATTTTAAAAATGGTGGTATTTTGATGTGATATGAAAGATTCGGGCGGTATAAATGTAAAAAAGTAAAGGTTAAGTGTTAGATATGCAAATATATAAGAATTGGGCGGTATGTATGTAAATGCCGCTTTTCTTTCTTCACTGACTTCTGATCAACCTCAGTCATCAGCACTCCTGTACTAGTGAAGCTGCTGAGAGGTCCTTTTTTAAAATTTTGATTTTTTGTGCTGTCCATTGAAGTTCTTTATTTATTTATTTATTTGCATCACGTCCAAAGCATTAGCTAAACAATTAGTTATAATAATTCCATCTTGTTTGTTTTAGCCTGTTATTTCTGAATTTTATTTTTGAATCATTATTCCTTTCTCTTGTAAGGAAAGTGGAAAGATGGCATATTATATGATTGTCATTGAATTTGTGGGTGTCCTCCTAAGCTTATTTGCGTTGATAATGGAGAAAAAGGTTCCATCACACTTGATTAAATCGGGATTTTTGAATTTTTATTGAGTTAAATTCTGATAGTAATATCTTCTATCAGGTTCAGTTTTTTTTTCTTTTTTTTGGTGAATATAGAAATAACACTCCCAAATTTTTTAACAGGTGGGATTGTGGGATGTTTATGCTCAAATATGCAGATTTCTACAGCAGAGGTTTGAAGTTGTGCTTCAGTCAGGTGACATAATTGTTATTAGTTTCCGTGAACTGTTGTTTGTGGAATGTTGCTTGAGATTTTAAATCTATTTTAACAATTCAATTGAATAATTTCTATGCATATTATCTTAATCTTCCTTTTGGGAGCATTTAGATACATACCATTTAATTCTTATATATTTAAATATCTAAAACCTTGACTTTCATATGTACATACTTAACACTCAAATCTATCAACAACACATAAAAAATATCTCTATCGCTGCACATCAAAACTATCCTAGCACTAATACTGAGGAGATTTAACGATCCAGAAGGGAAGAGTGCAACGAAGGTGGACCCATTACCAGATCGTGAAGCCTATTTGTCCGACCAAGTGATGTTGAGTCAAGCTAGTAAGANAAAACTATCCTAGCACTAATACTGAGGAGATTTAACGATCCAGAAGGGAAGAGTGCAACGAAGGTGGACCCACTACCAGATCGTGAAGCCTATTTGTCCGACCAAGTGATGTTGAGTCAAGCTAGTAAGGCCAAAGCTGATCGAGCCACGAGCGGGCAAAAAGACAATCAAATAACCTAAGCCCGAGCTATTCAGATAGACACGAAAGGGAAGAACATCCGAGCTAGCCACTACTGCAAAGACAACCCAATGCAATAGCCAGCCCTCCTGGAGAACNGGAAGAACATCCGAGCTAGCCACTACTGCAAAGACAACCCAATGCAATAGCCAGCCCTCCTGGAGAACTGATTCAAAGGAAAATCTGGTTTCACAGTATGCTCAAGTATCTCCAACCATCAGAGGGACGATCCAGAAGCTCCTTATCTGGGACTAAGGACTGACAACTAGGTTGTATCAACCGATTGACTCATACCGAACAAGCTCTGTCGACCGAGCTGATACTGCCGATCTTGATACTCACGAAATGCTATGAAACACCGACAATCACACAAGTATATATATCCATCAAGTAATATACGAATAACAATTATGCATATTTATCTCACAGATAATGAGTTAACATTTCAAATCCAAAAAAATTAGATTGCTTGTTTTAAGTCTAACATGAAGGGGCTGTTTGAGATCAATTTTTGGTTTTTGTTTTGTTTTTGAAAAAAAATAAATGAAACAAACAATAGAAACAATGTTTGTTTATTTAATTTTTGTTTTACTTTTTTTTGTTTTGAATAACACTTTCGTTTTTAAAATACTAAAAAAAAAATATATATATATTTTTGCCTGTTTTTAAAACGCCAAAACAACCCTTCTGCTAGACTGTCGCCAGCTCCGGCCGCTGGCCGCTCGCGCTTGGCAACCCCCAAACAAAAAGTGATCCCAAACTGGCTCGAAGTGCTCAAATTTTAAAGTTACTAAATTCTAATTTTTGCAAATAGTTAAAACTTACTAAGTTTTAGGGTTTTCTGCAAGTGAAAGTACCTCTCTTGAATTGGAACTAGTAATTTAGCTCTATCCATGTAACTCCAATGACGTTGACAATCGGAAATAATAGTTTTCCTCAGCCTCTTTCGGTGATCATAAGAAAAATTGGGGTTTCATATTTCAATTAGTCCCCTAATCATGCAAAAACCCTTGTATTTGCAAAATTTCCTACACGATTGCACCGCTCTAATAATAATATTCCTATTCTCTCAGAATAGTGTATCTTAACCTAATTGTTCCTCTAACCTACTCCCTAAGTACTAGATCACAACCTATTTTAACAACCTAAGTGACCAGTTTAGTATGAATTTACAAGTAGAAGATTAAACTATCAACTTGTAAATAAATAACACCAATCACGTAACAAAGTTTCACCAATTGTATATAATCCAATTCAAGGGAGAGAAGTTTAAGTCATACACATTACGACTTAACGCAATATAAATTTCATTACAAAATCAAAGTTGAAATTACAAGAAAATTCTTGAGTTTTATGCTGTTTTTAGTACAAAAATTGACACTCACATTCACATTTGTTCTTACTCGGGAGAACACTCGCTCACTCACAACACTCCTCAGGATTCTTCCTTTGAAATGCTCTGACTGCTTCCGAGTATTCTCTTTCTCCCTATTGTTGGTCTTCAATCCACTCTCCTCCAAGTTTTAGAACATTATACAATGACTGGATATCCCTAAATGGTTCGGTCGATGCATATTTGTCATTCCCTTTGCAACACGACATTATTCGAGTCGTCAAATTATACTTCCGCATCTTTGGGCGCCCGGGCGCCCAAAACTAGCTTCCTAGTGCCTCTTCTCCAACTCGGCCTGATTCAACTAGTTTTGAATATGTTTCATCTTCTTTGCTCCCTAAGTTGCCTAATCACTTTTACACTGCATATACAATCACAAATATCATGGAAAACATAAAAATGCATAAATAAAGATAAAACATCATAAAAATAACAAGCATATTTAATACATATCACGACCCAAAGTTGACTAAGGTTTGTCGGCCAAGCCAGAAAGTAGTCAGATGATTGATCACAACATAATATGTTTCATTCTCTCTTTATTTCTTTTTATGCTCTTTGGGTGTGATTCACAAATAAATTAAGTTACAACAGCCTAAAATGTAAGATAAACGTGCATCATGCGACGAATAAGAAGAGTAGCCCTAAGAAAAAAAAAAACTCATAAAAAAAACGCAAACAATATAGAGTGCACTAGAAAAGTTAAAACCTAACAGGTTTAGAAGTTGAATGATCATATGTTGGATGTCATCCGGGTGCGTTGAACTGGGGAAGAGAACATCAACCCAAGTCGGAGGGCTGGCGTCTATTGGCAAAAGATCCCTTCGACCTTGGAAGGGGAAGATGACTCCCAATACTTCGCTAGTGTTGGGTCTGCATTCATCGATCGACATCGATTCAGGCATATTGAGTTGCCTTGATAGCCCAAGAACGTGTTCTTACGACAAGTTTTTAAGGCCGAGCCCCCAAAATAATTCAAGATCCCATCAACAAAGTACTACAAGGGGCAGAACAATTCAGTCGCTACATAGCCTCGTTCAAGTCTGCCTTGTGTTTGCTAAGTATTACCGACGCGTTGATGTGCCGTATTTTATTCACCACGTCAAGGGAGTCAACCCACAGGTGGTTCATGGATCATCGACAAGAGCAATCACGTGTTTTTTTGATTTCAAGCTAATATTTAAGAAAAACTCACATGCTATTCTACAACTCTGATAGAGACAAAGCGAGAGATTGCACTTGTTTATCACTCACTTCTAGAAGGAAATGTTGGAAGTGCGGGATTAGAGCCCGCAATCTCTAATGTCGGCCTAGCTCAGGAGATGAAGAAAGGACCATTTCGATATACATTAGGCTGCAACTATCGAAGACGCCAGTCAAGCTGTTTGTGTTAGGCTGCACATATCGACTTATGACCATAATTCCAACCTTGCTTTTCCATAGTAGAATCTTTCACCCGTCCCCCACAAAAAGGGTCGCTTATGGCGATGGGTGAAGATCGATGCATGATTTGTAACCAGCCACTCATTCTCTGTACGAAAACATGCTGCCGCCTCGAGATCACAAGGCAACTGACCTAACACATAACCAGGGGAACCTGACCTGGTATCGTGACCAACAATCGATTCGGTATGACAAGCACACACTGCTTAACCACGAAGCGCCCAAACAAACTCTGCTGAGAGTTTCAATGGTCATGATAATAGATACCATACAAACAAAGATTGCTTTAAGAGAGAAGATTAGAGGTTACCTTCAAGATTTAAAGAAGTACTGTGCATGCCTCCAGGACCATACTTGATAGAGTAGTGTCGACTACTCCAAGGCAAAAAATCGAAGGAATTTGTAGCATTCGGAGCAATGTTCCAACTACAAATGAGGGCTCCAGTTGAGGAGATATCAAGCAAACCAGTTTGAGTCCATGAGATTTGTATCGTTGGTGTAGTCCCAACCATCTTTGGGGGTGATGGAGAATCATTCCATCGAGCCAATCTAAAGAGGTTTCAGTCGGGAGAATTATGCGTAGCCACCCTCGCGCTCAATTGCAGCTCGCATCCTTCCATACTTTTCAACAACGAAGATCCACCCCATAAGAGCAACTCTTACAACGACGCCATCATCATAACCTCGCTAATTGCCAACCATCAAAATTGGCAGCATCATCATCGACACTGACATCTTTGTGAATTTCCTTTTCAAGTCAATGTTCAAAAAGATGTCCCTCAAAGCTGAACTACTGACTGCCGCATCAAGGCCACTATGTGGTTTTTTTTTGGCGAGAGGAAGGAGACACTAGGAACCATTGTTTAATCGATGATTTGGGCGGAAAAGACAAGCAGTTCACCAACACGGCATACTTAATAGTGATCGAATTGCCAACCACCTAAAACACCATTTTTTGTCANGAAGGAGACACTAGGAACCATTGTTTAATCGATGATTTGGGCGGAAAAGACAAGCAGTTCACCAACACGGCAGACTTAATAGTGATCGAATTGCCAACCACCTAAAACACCATTTTTTGTCGTCCCCTAAATTTTTTTCGGGCGGCGGAATATGACAAAGTTCATAGTGGCTGCTATGGAGTTGAGCATAATCTGAGCTGGGTATGATGCCATAGCGGGTAAAGATGGAGTGTAACTCTCGACAAAAAGGTAGTTGGAGGCTAAAATAATGATCTTTATAAAAGAGGTGGTCGGCATCACACAAACAGGTAGCACGGTCGGTCTCACCAGCGACCTAAAACTTGATTGTGGGATTAATAAAGACGCAAGCCTCCTATAGCCGATCAACCTCTCCTTGAGCCATCCACGATCGGTCTTTTAGTACGACCGACTTGGAGTTTTCCATAGAATATAATAGAGCCATCGAGTAGAGTGCAGACAAAGGACCTATAAAATGATAAAGAAAAAAAAGGCAGAGTAAGTGTAACATAGCCAACCCTACGCTCTTTATATATAAAGGGGAACGAAGGAATTTGAACCGCCGTGTAGGGGTAAAATCAAAATTAGATAATCGTTTTTGTAATGGTTAGATAATGAGACCAATTCAACACAATAAACGAAGCAGGAAAAATTAAGTTTATTAAAAAAATATATATTTTAAATTACAAAGAGCACTCATATAGTAGTTCGAGAGGAAATAATTTACTTGGTGGTTGATCGCCGCTTCAGTTGAGTTTTACTCTAGCTAAAGCAACCTCTTATAAAAAATTCTCCCCCAGTCCTAAAATGACCCAATCCTTCTGACTAGACTTGGGCCTAAATCATCAAGGATCTCTCCCGGTCGTTTGACAACCCCTGACTAAGAATTGCCACCTCGTCCGTCTTCTTCACCTTTTTCATTCGAGTCGCCAGGCCGCTCAAATCTTCGCCCTGCTTTATCCTTGCCAACCAAGTGAAGAAATTCTTGATTTCGTCCAGGCGACAGGCAAACAACCCTGGGGACGTCCTAAGCCGTTCAACTGCTTTCCCACGCTCTTTAAGGGGAATGTTAGGGCGATCAACTCCATCATCCTCACTTGAGTGTCATCTGTTCTCGCATAGTGCCTGTCTTGTTATCGTTGATAACTCATTCTTATTCTCGCCAATGCCAGTTAGTGCTAGATCCTCACTCAAATTTCTTAAAGTCGAGTCATATGCACCAATTAACAATGTAAAGCAAAAGAATTTGAAAAAGAAAACAAAATCACCAAATATGAGAATCGATCCAACTCAGACACTGTAATCCACAAAACACCCTGACCGCGTGACAGGTGCATTANTCGAGTCATATGCACCAATTAACAATGTAAAGCAAAAGAATTTGAAAAAGAAAACAAAATCACCAAATATGACTAAGGCTCCCCAGACTCGAGAATCGATCCAACTCGGACACTGTAATCCACAAAACACCCTGACCGCGTGACAGGTGTGCATTGGAAGCCTCTTGCATAACCTATTCAATCAACTAGTCTTGCGTTGCAACAGAAGGCTAAGCAGTTGGATTGATGGTTGGGTTATCGAATCGATGGTCGAGTTGGTCAACTAAACATTCCTTTTCTTGTTGCCGTGGAACAAATCATGAGATCCCACCTGATCCGATAGTGAAAGTGCAAGCAGTTTTCTCTTCTTAACGATGACTTTCTTCTTTCTTTTACCTCTCAGGCGGTGATGCCCTTTTAGTTTCCTGAAAGCAAAATGGGCTTTGTTGGAGATATCACCCTAGGGGTTTGATATGTTCTCCATCACAACACCTGAAAGCCGATCGATTCAAACTAGATTAGTCTTGGAACAAATAAGGAATGAAGAGTCCCATTGTGTCTTATTTATAAAAATAAAAAGCACGGAAATTAATGGAGTTCAACCATAGAATCATTAATTAATAATAAAGGTGATATGTTGTAGCAATAGATTCTCTTATTTTTATCGCAATGTTGCTTTCAAGGTGAACGAAATACATACATCAAAATTATGACAATGCTGATTCTAAGAAGGTTTAATGATTCAAAAGGGAAGAGTACAACGAAGGTGGGCCAACTGCTAGATCCTGAGGCTCACTTTTTACGACCAAGTTATGTTGTTCGAGTCAAGTCAGGAAGGCTGAAGCTGATTGAGCCACATGGCAGACAAAAAGACGACCGAATAACTCAAGCCCGAGTCATTTAGGCAGACAAGTGATGGAAGAACATTTGAGCGAGCCATTACTAGAAAGACGACCCAATGCAATAGCCACACTCTTGCGAAATTGATCTAAAAGAAGATTCATTTTCGCAGTATCTCTGATCATCCGAGGGACGCCTTGGAAGTTCCACATATGGGACTAAGGATTGACACTCAGACTAATATCTGCCGGCCCACTCATACTAACCAAATTTTAGCCGATCGAGCTGATCCCGCAGACCCAAAACTTACTAAGGTCAACCGACCAAGTTAGAAAGTAGCCGAACAATAGACTTATGCATGTTAAATGCCAGAAATATCTAGTACGTACCTCTTTAAAACAGGGGCAACAATATAATATCATCATATGTACTATCTCCTCTATAAATAAGAGAATTATTTTATGAATAAGACAATTGATCACGATAAGTTACCTCTCTCTCTCTCTCTCTCTCTCTCTCTCTCTCTAGTTACGCATTTTCATAGGTATTTAATACCAAAGTGTTATAAATCTAAATACCCGACTTTAGCTGTGAGATATGCAAATGCATAAGAATTGTGTGGTATGTATGTAAGTTTTTTCTTTTTTTATTCTAATTATGGACTAATTTTTTTTTTAATCACNAATCTAAATACCCGACTTTAGCTGTGAGATATGCAAATGCATAAGAATTGTGTGGTATGTATGTAAGTTTTTCTTTTTTTATTCTAATTATGGACTATTTTTTTTTTTAATCATGTCACTGTACATTTTCTATGCCTCGTTGTTCACACGCTATGTAATTTGTAAATTTTTTAGCATAATGAAAGTGTATACATAGAGAGTGTATTTTATGTGCTTATTGGCTTCATAAAATTTTCTATTTTCTTAAGGTGTATTTACATACATACCACTTAATTCTTATTCATTTATATATCTAACAGTTAAATTTTTATATTTATGTGCACGACAGTCAAAACTTAACATCACTTTAAAAGTACCATTACTTTTTTAACACCATTACTATTACCCTTTTTTTTAGGTGAAATACATATTTTCATACTATTACCCTTTTTTTTAAGTCAAATACATATTTTCATGCATGGATTTATAACGCGGAAGTGTTACAAATATAAATATTAAATTGGTGCATTTAATTTAATACCACCCAATGCTCGTGTATTTAAATATCTAACATCCTNTCTAACAGTTAAATTTTTATATTTATGTGCACGACAGTCAAAACTTAACATCACTTTAAAAGTACCATTACTATTTGAACACCATTACTATTACCCTTTTTTTTAGATGAAATACACATTTTCATGCATAGATTTATAATGCGGAAGTGTTACAAATATAAATATTAAATTGGTGCATTTAGATTAATACCACCCAATGCTCGTGTATTTAAATATCTAACATCCGAAACTTGTTTTTATACATTTATACCACCCAAATATTTCATATCACATAATAAATACCACCATTCCAACTTCTAAAAACTGAAATACACATTTTTTTACTCGGTATGATGGTATTCATGTAAAAAAATTAAAGTTTAGGGTGTTAGATATGTAAATAGATAAGAATTTNTACCACCCAAATATTTCATATCACATAATAAATACCACCATTCCAACTTCTAAAAACTGAAATACACATTTTCTTACTCGGTATGATGGTATTCATGTAAAAAATTAAAGTTTAGGGTGTTAGATATGTAAATAGATAAGAATTGCATGGTTTTCATTTACTCAAAAACCATATATGCATGAATCTTTGCAGGAGCACATGGCTTATTTCAGAAAGAGGACAGCCTTGGAAATTCTTAGATTGAAAGCTGGATGAGATTGGGTTAGATAGATGTATGGCCTTCTTATGTTTCCCTGCCCAGTGCTTGGAATGTATTGAGATTAATGGAGAATACCCAGAGCCAACAGATTCAAGGATTCAAATGAAGAGGAAATCCTTTTGCAGAAGCTTATGCTTTGGTTCTCTGCTGCTACATTGGAGATGCCTCACTTCATTCTCATTATATTTGCAGGCAAGATGCTATTTTTAATTTTCTTTTTTAGTTTTTAAAAGCTTCAATATGTTCCTGTGATGCCTGTTTTGATATCTCACCATAACATATAATAGTGGGAAATTGATGTCTTTTTTCTGCTCTATGCTCATTGTATGTTCTTATTATTGGATAAAATTGTCAACATTTGTTTTCAATGAGTGCAATACATATTCTCATTGGAGAGGCTGCTCTTCATTTGATCATGTGCAGGCAATAGTTTTGACCTTTTTGGGAAATTTGCATAATTACCCTACAATTCTTATGAATTTGCATATCAAACACCTAAATTTGATATTTACATTTATAAGGCCTTGGTGATATGAACCTTCATAAAAAAAGGAAAAAAATTAGTGCGCTATGAATGTAATTATTGAAGTTTAGGTTTTAGATATGTGAATACATAAGAATTGTATGGGTATGTAATGTAAATGCCCCTATTTACATGCATAATACTTAGTTCCTTTGTTTTTTCAATATGTAGCTCTTATATTTTAATTTTTATGTATTTGATTTTTTCTTAAAGTTAAAATAGGAAATTTTAAGTTAAAATGGCTTTATTTCAAATGAATGGTTTGTCTAATTTTATTTTTTCTCTAATTTATATTTTTTAAGCTTAGTTGCTGAAAATATTAGAAAAGTTGAACTTGTTGATGTAATAAATATTTAAATTAGTTTTTTAATATAATTTAAATAGAATAATAATAAATTAATATTATTTTTATTCATTCAATAAATAATATTTTGAGTACATTCAATCAAAATTAATCTTTTAAAATTTAATGATATTTGAACTAGGTCAATAAAAAAAATTAGATTTGTTCAATCTTAATTTTATGCAAAAAAGGAAAAAAAAATGATTATGAGTTTGAATTGAATTGATCGAATGATTGGTTCAAGGTTCAAGGTTTAAACGGTCGAACCGGTCAATATGGCTTAATTGAGAGCCAGCTCACGGGGCTTGTATAAACATATACATCTAATTTTTATATTCTCGGGAAATTAAAATTGATTATTATGTTTCTTTTTGTGTTGAAAAGTGTTAATATTTTACTTTTCTGTAGAAAAATTATTACGTCCATCGCCCGGATGTTGAGCTGTGTTTGGGTAATAGCCGTGACACAAATGAGGACCCGGGCGACGGACGTAATAATCTCTTTTATGTAATTGATTTTTAAAAAATAATTGGGGGCAAAAATAACTTTTTTTGCAGCACCTTTTTTATATATATTATNGATATTTGAACTAGGTCAATAAAAAAAATTAGATTTGTTCAATCTTAATTTTATGCAAAAAAGGAAAAAAAATGATTATTTTGAATTGAATTGATCGAATGATTGGTTCAAGGTTTAAACGGTCGAACCGGTCGATATGGCTTAATTGAGAGCCAGTTCACGGGGCTTGTATAAACATATACACCTAATTTTTATATTCTCGGGAAATTAAAATTGATTATTATGTTTCTTTTTGTCTTGAAAAGTGTTAATATTTTACTTTTCTGTAGAAAAATTATTATGTCCGTCGCCCGGACGTTGAGCTGCGTTTGGGTGATAGCCGTGACACAAATGAGGACCCGGGCGACGGGCGTAATAATCTATTTTATGTAATTGATTTTTAAAAAATAATTGGGGGCAGAAATAACCTTTTTTGCAGCACCTTTTTTATATATATGAAGAAGAAAATTTTCATGCAGGGGTTTGAAGCACCAAAGTGATATTTATGCAAATAGGATAGTTTAATTGTGAGATATGAAAATACATAAGAATTGTGGGCTATGCGTGTAATGATTATGACTTAAAAGCCTTGACTAGTTTAAGTTAATATAGTGATATTTTTATATGAATATAAAGAAATAAAGTTTGGGTGTAAGATATGTAATACATAAGAATTGGATGGCATGTATGTAAATTAATATGATAAAGATTAAGTAGTTAATTTAATTTTAATTGTATTTTACATTAAACTAATTAATAATTAATTATTCACTAAATTAATTAGTTATCTAAAAAAATACTTAAACTAATTATTGATTATATTAATTAAGAATATGTTTTTTAAATTAATAAAATATTAAATAATTTAAATTTAAAAATATATAATTTTAATATAATAATTACATATTATAANGCGAAGCCAACCGCCGGATCGCTGCGCACAGAGACTCGAAACTCCCCATCTTCCTTCTCCTTCCGTACTGCTAATACCCGAAACCATGGAGGCAGATCGAGGAAGGTAACTTCATATCTTCTTTTTCGCGCTAATGGCTCCTCCCGGATTTAGTTTATTTAAATCAAAACTGTGTCCAGACTGACCGTCATGCAGGATTTAGGTCAAAATCTGTTAAATTCTGATCTAAATCCGTTACGAGAAAGCTCCTCATTGTTAGGGTTTATCAGTTTTCCTGATTCTTTTCTTCAACTGAGAAAAATGANTCCCGGATTTAGTTTATTTAAATCAAAACTGTGTCCAGACTGACCGTCATGCAGGATTTAGGTCAAAATCTGGTTAAATTCTGATCTGAATCCGTTACGAGAAAGCTCCTCAATGTTAGGGTTTATCAGTTTTCCTGATTCTTTTCTTCAACTGAGAAAAATGCNCAATGCTTGAGACCAGGTGCTTGGTTGAATGATGAGGTGATTATTTTTTGTTTATGGAATTACAAATTTTTACTTTAGATGTGGTAATATTGCTAGAAAGGGATGAATTTATATTTTGGTGCTTCATTAGTTTATTTTGGCAGGTCATTAACCTATACCTTGAGCTATTGAAGGAGAGGGAGAAAAGGGAGCCTGAAAAGTTTTTGAAATGTCATTTCTTTAACAGTTTTTTCTATAAAAGGGTTAGTCCATCTTTTCTTTATTGCGATTTTGTACTTTTCTGATGTAGATATATCTATGTAGGCCGACGCCGCTACCGCCTTCGAATCTCTTCCTATAGCTCTAGTTAGGGATACGTCTATTATTGTATTTCTCTTTTGTTTGAGTCATGTTGTATCACTATTTTTATATTTATTTTTCTTTACATACAAGACCCGCAGCACCCAACAATATGTTAAATCAGAAATTGTGTGGATATATTTGTATGAAATAGGTTTAACATGTCATGATGAAAACTGTGAATTCATATGGCTGGCCAGTGATGATCATGATGAAAACTGTGAATTCATATGGCTGGCCAGTGATGATCATGATGATTTAAACTTTGTTTTTCTTGTATGTTTTATTTTGCTGTTATACTGGATTGCTATTCAATATTTTTTATGGGAGTGGGTGAAAACTTATAGTGTTCTTTACCTGTTCTTGTTAATAAAGAGTTGGCTGCTTGAGTTTTAATTTTTTTCCTAATAACTATTTATTGCTGTTTAGCTGACCAGTGGGAAGGATGGCTATGATTTCAAGTCTGTGAAAAGATGGACTACCCAAAGGAAGCTGGGTTATGCTCTTATTGAGTGCGAGAAAGTAAAATTAACTTGCTCATGAATTTTAATTTGGGCCATTTACATACATACCACCAAATTCTTATGTATTTAAGTATCAAACACAAACTTTGCCTTTTATATTCATACCACCAGAATTTCTCATATCAAATAAAGAATATCAGCATTTTAACTTTTAAAACTGATATACACCTTTTTATGCACAGGTAAGGTTGTATGTATGTACAAATCAAAGTTTGGGTGTTAGATATGTGAATACATAAGAATTGGCTGGCATATATGTAAATCTTCCTTTTATTTTTTATTTTGAGGATTAAGTTTTGAATGCTTACTTTATTATGTCTCAGCACCTTTTTTTATCTTTTTCAGATTTTTGTTCCTATACACAAGGAAATTCATTGGTGTTTGGCTGTTATCAATGTAAAGGATGAATCTTTTCAATATCTAGACTCGCTGGGTGGCTCGGATAATTTCGTGTTGAATAAGCTGGTGATGCATTTTATGCTTCCAATATTAGTTCAGATGTCAATGGACTGTCTCAGCTTTGTTTCAGATGTTAGAAATATTCAACATAGTTTTAAACTGCATACAAATTTTTAGTGGTGTGCATTATTTACTCAAAATAAAAAAAATTGAACCAAATCGAACCCGTTTGGTTGATTTGGTTCGATTTTAAAAATAAATTTTGTTTTTTATTTTTAAAATCTCAATGTTCAGTTTTGATTATTGGTTTGATTTTAATTTTCATTTAAACCAACAGACCAAAAAACTGAATAAAATTAAAATTTCTTATTTTATTTTATTTTCACGCGGAACAAATAAAAAAAAAATTATACTATATGCAAGGTTTGATTGTAATAAATGGATGATTCATGAAATTAAGCTGATATGATACATTTTTGATATGCAATTATTGATGTTTGTTTATAACTAAAGCTCAACTAACAATGTAAATACATAGGAATTGGGTGGTATGTTTTTAAATGTTCCCTTTCGGTTTAACAACTGTATTGCTAGAACATGCCTTGAGAGCTAATTACGTTGACTCGACACATGATTTGGATTGGATTCATGTACTGTACTAATTGACACCATTAATTTTCATGTTTTCTCAATAGGGATCTCATGTCAGTGTGCTATAAAAAAAACTTATAGTTTGCCTGGTAGATGCTTTTAGATTTTGATTAAATTTTTTATTTTTATTGATTTTTTCTGTCTTGTACAGTTCAGGACATTTCATTTTGAGAACAATGGTGATATATTCGATATATTTTCAATGAGTGCTATGTGATTAATTTGATGTAGATTCTGTTAAATTTGTTGATCTTTTAATATTTTATGTATATAAAATGTCTCTTATATTCGAACCTATAGATAATGACAGAACTAGAATATATATTTTTTGTTTTCTACTTACATGGGTCCATATCCTTGCGTTTCCATCAATTTCGGATTCCGTCCTTCTCCCACAATCCGATATTATAGTACTAGTATAGACTGAAACTCTGTTATGTTTCAATTCTAAACCGTAGTAAATATTGGGACTATGCAATATTTGTGGATATTTTGTCATTCATCTTTGGAAATTGTTTTTTTTAATTTATTGTCAAATTCAGGCGAGATATTTGAAGGATGAAGTATTTGACAAGAGTGACACAGAAATTGACACACTATCCTGGAAGATGGAGTCTGTAGATGAACTTCCTTTACAAAAGAATGGGTACGATGGCTATGGCTTTACCATATAATATAACTGAAGATTTACATATATACCACTAAATTCCTATGTATTTACATATCTCAAACCTATGCTTCGAATTTTTACATACTTGGTACCTAACCTATGCATGGAAGGATGTATTTCACTTTTTAAAATTTAAAAAATGGTGGTATTTTGATGTGATATGAAAGATTCGGGCGGTATAAATGTAAAAAAGTAAAGGTTAAGTGTTGAAAATATATAAGAATTGGGCGGTATGTATGTAAATGCTGCTTTTCTTTCTTCACTGACTTCTGATCAACCTCAGTCATCCGCACTCCTGTACTAGGGAAGCTGCTGAGAGGTCCTTTTTTAAAATTTTGATTTTTTGTGCTGTCCATTGAAGTTCTTTATTTATTTATTTTTTTGCATCACGTACAGAGCATTAGCTAAACAATTAGTTATAATAATTCATCTTGTTTGTTTTATCCTGTTATTTCTGAATTTTATTTTTGAATCATTATTCCTTTCTCTTGTAAGGAAAGTGGAAAGATGGCATATTATATGATTGTCATTGAATTTGTGGGTGTTCTCCTAAGCTTATTTGCGTTGACAATGTAGAAAAAGGTTCCATCACACTTGATTAAATCGGGATTTTTGAATTTTTATTGAGTTAAAATTCTGATAGAAATAGAATATCTTTTATCAGGTTCAGNTTTTTTTGGTGAATATAGAAATAACACTCCCAAATTTTTTAACAGGTGGGATTGTGGGATGTTTATGCTCAAATATGCAGATTTCTACAGCAGAGGTTTGAAGTTGTGCTTCAGTCAGGTGACATAATTGTTATTAGTTTCCGTGAACTGTTGTTTGTGGAATGTTGCTTGAGATTTTAAATCTACTTTAACAATTCAATTGAATAATTTCTATCTATATTATCTTAATCTTCCTTCGGGGAGCATTTATATACATACCATTTAATTCTTATATATTTAAATATCTAAAACCTTGACTTTCATATGTACATACTTAACACTCAAATCTTTCAACAACACAAAAAATATCTCTATCGTTGTACATCAAAACTTCCTAGCACTAATATTGAGGAGATTTAACGATCCAGAAGGAAAGAGTGCAACGAAGGTGGACCCACTACCAGATCGTGAAGTCTATTTGTCCGACCAAGTGATGTTGAGTCAAGCTAGTAAGGCCAAAACTGATCGAGCCACGAGGTGGGCAAAAAGACAATCAAATAACCTAAGCCCGAGCTATTCAGATCGACACGAGATGGAAGAACATCCGAGCTAGCCACTACTGCAGAGACAACCCGATGCAATAGCCAACCCTCCTGGAGAATTGATCCAAAGGAAAATCTGGTTTCACAGTATGCTCAAGTATCTCCAACCATCAGAGGGACGATCCAGAAGCTCCTTATCTGGGGCTAGGATTGACAGCTAGGTTGTATCAACCGACTGACCTATATCGAACAAGCTCTGTCAACCGAGCTGATACTGTCGATCTTGATACTCACGAAATGCTATGAAGCACCGACAATCACACAAGTATATATATCGACCAAGTAATGTACGAATAATAATTCTACATATTTATCTCACAGAAAATGAGTTAACATTTCAAATCCAGAAAAAATTATATTGCTTGTTTTAAGTCTAACATGAAGGGGCTGTTTGAGATCAATTTTTGTTTTTTGTTTTTGAAAAAAAAAAAAAATGAAACAAACAATAGAAACAATGTTTGTTTATTTAATTTTTGTTTTACTTTTTTTTTTTTGGATAACTCTTCCGCTTTTAAAATACTAAAAATAAAAAAAAAATGTTTTTGCCTATTTTTAAACGCCAAAACAACCCTTCTACTAGACTGTTGCCAGCTCCGACCGCCGGCCGCTCACGCTCCGCAACCCCCAAACAAAAAGTGATCCCAAGCAGGCTCGAAGTGTTCGAATTTTAAAGTTACTAAATTCTAATTTTTGCAAATAGTTAAAACCTACTAAGTTTTAGGGTTTTCTGTAAGTGAAAGTACCTCTCTTGAATTGGAACTAGTAATTTAGCTCTATCCATGTAACTCCAATGACGTTGACAATCGGAAATAATAGTTTTCCTCAGCCTCTTTCGGTGATCATAAGAAAAATTGGGGTTTCATATTTCAATTAGTCCCCTAATCATGCAAAAACCCTTGTATTTGCAAAATTTCCTACACGATTGCACCGCTTTAACAATAATATTCATATTCTCTCAGAATAGTGTATCTTAACCTAATTGTTCCTCTAACCTACTCCCGAAGTACTAGATCACAACCTATTTTAACAACCTAAGTGACTAGTTTAGTATGAATTTACAAGTAGAAGATTAAACTATCAACTTGTAAATAAATAACACCATTCACGTAACAAAGCTTCACCAATTGTATATAATCCAATTCAAGGGAGAGAAGTTTATGTCATACACATTACGGCTGAACGCAATGTAAATTTCATTACAAAATCAAAGTTGAAGTTACAAGAAAATTCTTGAGTTTTACGCCGTTTTTAGTACAAAAATTGACACTCACATTCACATTTGTTCTTACTCGGGAGAACACTCGCTCAGTCACAACACTCCTAAGGATTCTTCCTTTGAAATACTCTGACTGCTTCCTAGTATTCTCTTTCTCCCTATTGTTGGTCTTCAATCCACTCTCCTCCAAGTTTTAGAACATTATACAATGACTGGATATCCCTAAATGGTTCAGTCGATGCATATTTGTCATTCCCTTTGCAAAATGACATTATTCGAGTCGTCAAATTGTACTTCCGCATCTTTGGGCGTCTTCCCAGTGCCTCTTCTCCAACTCAGCCTGATTCAGCTAGTTTTGAGTATGTTTCATCTTCTTTGCTCACCAAGTTGCCTAATCACTTTTACAGTGCATATACAATCACAAATATCATGGAAAACATAAAAATGCATAAATAAAGATAAAATATCATAAAAATAACAAGCATATTTGATACATATCACGACCCAAAGTTGACTAAGGTTTGTTGGTCAAGCCAGAAAGTAGTCGGATGATTGATCACAACATAATATGTTTCATTCTCTCTTTATTTCTTTTTATGCTTTATTCTTTGGTTGTGATTTACAGATAAATTAAGATAGAACATCCTAAAATATAAGATAAACGTGCATCATGCGACGAATAAGAAGAGTAGTCCTAAGGAAAAAAAAAACTCATAACAAAGACACTAACAATATGGAGTGCACTAGAAAAGTTATAACCTAACAGATTCAGAAGTTGAATGATCATATGTTGGATGTCATCCGGGTGCGTTGAACCGGGGAAGAGAACATCAAACCAAGTCGGAGGGCTGGCGTCTATTGACAAAAGATCCCTTCGACCTTGGAAGGGGAAGATGACTCCTAGTACTTAGGTAGTGTTGGGTTTGCATTCATCGATCGACATCGATTCAGGCATATTGAGTTGCCTTGATATCCCAAGAACGTGTTCTTACGATAATTCTTTAAGGCCGAGCCCCCAAAACAATTCAAGATCCCATCAACAAAGTACTACAAGGGGCAAAACAGTTCAGTCACTACATAGCCTTGTTCGAGTCTGCCCTGTGTTTGCTAAGGATTACCGACGTGTTGATGTGCCGTATTTTATTCACCACGTTAGGGAGTCAAACCTCAGGTGGTTCACGGATCATCGACAAGAGCAATCACGTCGTTCTTCGACTTCAAGCTGACATTTAAGAAGAACTCACATGCTATTCTACAACTCTAATAGAGACAGCGAGAGATTGCGCTTGTTTATCACTCACTTCCAGAAGGGGAAATGTTGGAAGTGCGGGAATTAGAGCCCACAATCTCTAATGCCGGCTTAGCGTAGGAGATGAAGAAAGGACCATTTCGATATACATTAGGCTGCAACTATCGAAGACGCCAGTCAAGCTTTTTGTGTTATGCTGCACATATCGACTAATGACCATAATTCCAACCTTGCTCTTCCATATTAGAATCTTTCGCCCGTCCCCCACAAAAAGGGTCGCTTATGGTGATGGGTGAAGATCGATACATGATTTGCAACCAGCCATTCGCTCTCTGTACGAAGACATGCTGCCGCCTCGAGATCACATGGCAACCGACCTAACACATAACCAAGGGAACCTGACCTGGTATCGTGACCAACAATCGACTCGGTATGACAAGCACACACTGTTTAACCACGAAGTGCCCAAACAAACTCTGCTGAGAGTTTCAATGATCGAGATAGTAGATACCATACAAACAAAGATTGCTTTAAGAGATAAGATTAGAGCTTACCTTCAAGATTTAAAGAAGTACTGTGCATGCCTCCAGGACCATACGTGATAGAGTAGTGTCGACAACTCCAAGGCAAAAAATCGAAGGAATTTGTAGCATTTAGAGCAATGATCCAACTACAAATGAGGGCTCCAGTTGAGGAGATATCAAATAAACCAATTTGAGTCCATGAGATTTGTATCGTTGGCGTAGTCCCAACCATCTTTGGGGGTGATGGAGAATCATTCCATCAAGCCAATCTAAAGAGGTTTTAGTCGGGAGAATTATGCGTAGCCACCCTCACACTCAATTGCAACTCGCATCCTCCCATAATTTTCAACAACGAAGATCTATCCCCTAAGAGCAACTCTTATAACGAGCCCATCATCATAACCGCGCTAATTGCCAACCATCAAAATTGGCAGCATCATCATCGACACTGGCATCTTTGTGAATTTCCTTTTCAAGTCAATGTTAAAAAAGATGGCCCTCAGAGCTGAACGACTGACTGCCGCATCAAGGCCACTATGTGGTTTTTTTTGGCGAGAGGAAGGAGACACTAGGAACCATTGTTTAATCGATGATTTGGGGGGGAAAGACAAACTGTTCACCAACATGACAGACTTAATAGTGATCGAATTGCCAACCACCTAAAATGCCATTTTTTGTGGTCCCCTACTCAATTTTTTTCGAGCGGCAGAAGATGACAAAGGTCATAGTGGCTGCTATGGAGTTGAGCATAATCTGAGTTGGGTATGATGCCATAACGGGCAAAGATGGAGTGTAACTCTTGACAAAAAAAAGTAGTTGGAGGTTAAATTAAACCTGATCTTTATAAAAGAGGTGGCCGTTATCACACAAACAGTTAGCACGGTCGGTCTCACCAGCGACCCAAAACTTGATTGTGGGATTATTAAAGACGCAAGCCTCTTATAGTCGATCAACCTCTCCTTGAGCCATCCACAATCGGTCTTTTAGTACGGCCGACTTGGAGTTTTTCAGAGAATATAATATAGCCATCGAGTAGAGTGCAGACAAAGGACCTATAAAATGATAAAGAAAAAAAAGGTCAGAGTACGCTCTTTATATATATAGGGGAACAAAGGAATTTGAACCACCGTGTAGGGGTAAAATCAAAATTAGATAACCGTTTTTGTAATGGTTAGATAACGAGACCACTTCAACACAATAAACGAAGAAGGAAAAATTAAGTTTATTCCAAATATATATATATATTAAATTACAAAGAGCGCTCATATAGTAGTTCGAGAGGAAATAATTTACTTGGTGGTCGATCACCGCTTTAGTTCAGTTTTACTCTAGCTAAAGGAACCTCTTATAAGAAATTCTCCCCCAGTCCTAAAATGACCCAATCGTTTTGACTCGACTTGGGCCTAAATCATCAAGGATCTCTCCCGGTCATTTGACAACCCCCGACTAAGAATTGCCACCTCGTCTGTCTTCTCCACCTTCTTCATTCGAGTCGCCAGGCAGCTCAAATCTTGCCCTGTTGATCCCTGCCAACCAAGTGAAGAAATTCTTGATTTTGTCCAGGAGACATGCAAACAACCCTGGGGCTTTCCCATGCTCTTTAAGGGGAATGTTAGGGCGATCAACTCCACCATCCTCACTTGAGTGTCATCTGCTCTCGCCTGGTGCCTGTTTCGTTATCGTTGATAACTCATTCTTATTCTCGCCAATGCCACTTAGGGCTAGATCCTCACTCAAACCTCTCAAAGTTGAGTCATGCACCAACAAACAATGTAAAGCAAAAGGATTTCAAAAAGAAAAAAAATCACCAAATATGAATAAGGCTCCTCAGACTCGAGAATCGATCCAACTCGGACATTGTAATCCACAAAACACCTTGACCGCGTGACGGGTGTGCATTAGAAGCCTCTTGCATGACCTATTCAATCAACTGGTCTTGCGTTGCAACAAAATGCTATGAAGTTGGATTAATGGTTGGGTTATCGAATCGATGGTCGGGTTGGTCAACTAAACATTCCTTTGCTTATTGCCGAGGAACAAATAATGAGATCCCACCTGATTCGATGGTGAAAGTTCAAGCATTTTTCTCTTCTTAACGACGACTTTCTTCTTTCTTTCACCTCTCAGGCTGTGATGCCCTTTTAGTTTCCTCAAAGCAAAATGGGCTTTGTTGGAGATATCACCCAAGGGGTTTGATATGTTCTCCATCACAACACCGGAAAGCAGATCAATTCAAACTAGATTAGTCTTGGAACAAATAAGGAATGAGTAGTCCCATTGTGTCTTATTTATAAAAATAAAAAGCACAGAAATTAATGGAGTTCAACCATAGAATCATTAATTAATAATAAAGGTGATCTGCTGGTGCAATAGATTCTCTTATTATTATCGCAATGTTGCTTTGAAGGTGAACTAAATACATACATCAAAATTATGACAACGATGATTCTAAGAAGGTTTAATGATTCAAAAGGGAAGAGTACAATGAAGGTGGACCAACTGCAAGATACTGAAGCTCACTTTTCCGACCAAGTGATGTTGTTCGAGTCAAGTCAGCAAGGCTAAAGCTAATTGAGCCACATGGCAGACAAAAAGACGACAGGATGACTCAAGCCCGAGTCATTCAGGCAGACAAGAGATGGAAGAACACATCTGAGTGAGCCATTACTAGAAAAACGACCCAATGCAATAGCCACCCTCTCGTGAAATTGATCTAAAGGAAGATTCATTTTCGCAGTATCTCTGACCATCTGAGGGACACCTTGGAAGTTCCACATATGGGACTAAGGATTGACACTCAGACTAATATCTGCCGACCCACTCATACTAATCAAGCTTTAGCCGACCGAGCTGGTCCCGCAGACCCAAAACTTACTAAGATCAACCGACCAAGTTAGAAAGTAGCCGAACAATAGACTTATGCATGTTAAATGCCAAAAATATCTAGTACGTACCTCTTTAAAATAGGGGCAACAATGTAATATCATCATATGTACTATCTCCTCTATAAATAAGAGAATTATTTTATGAATAAGACATAATTGATCACCATAAGTTACCTTTCCCTCTCTCTAGTTACGCATTTTCATAGGCATTTAATACCAAAGTGATTACACTCCTCAAGATAAAGAAAAACATACATAATTAGTACAGTGTACAACGTTCGGATTTATATTTGAAAACCATGCAATTATTATCAAATAAAACTTTAGGTGTGAGATATGTAAATGCATAAGAATTGTGTGGTATGTATGTATGTTTTTCTTTTTTTATTCTAATTATGGACTAATTTTTTTTTAATCATCTCACTGTACATTTTCTATGCTGCGTGGTACACACAATATGTAATTTGTAAATTTTTTAGCATAATGCAAGTGTATACATAGAGAGTGTATTTTATGTGCTTATTGGCTTCATAAAATTTTCTATTTTCTTAAGGTGTATTTACATACATACCACTTAATTCTTATTCATTTATATATCTAACCCTTAAATTTTTATATTTATGTGCACGACAGTCAAATTTTTAACATCACTTTAAAAGTGCCATTACTTTTTTTTTAGGTGAAATACATATTTTCATGCATGGATTTATAATGCGGAAGTGTTACAAATATAAATATTAAATTGGTGCATTTACATTAATACCACCCAATGCTCATGTATTTAAATATCTAGCATCCGAACGTTGTTTTTATACATTTATACCACCCAAATATTTCATATCACATAATAAATACCACCATTCTAACTTCTAAAAACTGAAATACACATTTTCTTACACGGCATGATGGTATTCATGTAAAAAATTAAAGTTTGGGTGTTAGATATGTAAATAGATAAAGAATTGCATGGTTGGTTTTCATTTACTAAAAAACCATATAATGCATGAATCTTTGCAGGAGCACATGGCTTATTTCAGAAAGAGGACAGCCTTGGAAATTCTTAGATTGAAAGCTGGATGAGATTTGGTTTAGATAGACGTATGGCCTTCTTATGTTTCCCTGCCCAGTGCTTGGAATGCATTGAGATTAATGGAGAATACCCAGAGCCAACAGATTTAAGGATTCAAATGAAGAGGAAATCCTTTTGCAGAAGCTTATGCTTTGCTTCTCTGCTGCTACATTGGAGATGCCTCACTTCATTCTCATTATATTTGCAGGCAAGATGCAATTTTTAATTTTCTTTTTGAGTTTTTAAAAGCTTCAATATGTTCTTGTGATGCCTGTTTTTTCTGCTCTATGCTCATTGTATGTTCTTATTATTGGATAAAATTGTCACTATTTGTTTTCAATGAGTGCAGTACATATTTTCATTGGAGAGGCTGCATTTCATTTGATCATGTGTAGGCAATAGTTTTTACCTTTTTTGGGAAATTTGCATAATTACCCTACAATTCTTATGAATTTGCATATCAGACACCTAAATTTGATATTTACATTTATAAGACCTTGGTGCTATGAACCTTCATAAAAAGGAAAAAAAATTAGTGCGCTATGAATGTAATTATTGAAGTTTAGGTGGTTAGATATGTGAATGCATAAGAATTGTATGGGTATGTATGTTCCTTTGTTTTTTCAATATGTAGCTCTTATGTTTTAATTTTTATGTATTTGATTTTTTTTTAAAGTTAAAATAGAAAATACTCAGTAAATGGCTTTATTTCAAATTAATGGTTTGTCTAATTTTATTTTTTCTCTAATTTATATTTTTTTAGCTTAGTTGCTGAAAATATTAGAAAAGTTGAAAATAAATATTTAAATTATATAAGTTAAATAAAATAATAATAAATTAATATTATTTTTATTCATTCAATAAATAATATTTTAATTTGAGATTATATTTTGAGTACTGTTTTAAAAAAAATAATAAATCATATTTTATTTTTTTGGTCATTCAATCTAAATTAATCTTTTAAAATTTAATGATATTTGAACTAGGTCAATAAAAAAATAAGATTTGTTCAATCTTAATTTTATCCAAAAAAGAAAAAAATGATTTATGAGTTTGAATTGAATGATTGGTTTAAGGTTGAAATTGTCGAACCGGTCGGTCAATCTGGTTTATGGTCCGTTTGAGGCAGCTTATAAGTGCGGGTGGCGTTTTGAAAACGCCGCTGTACCGTTTGTTTCGCGCTTTTGATCAGCTTATTCGAAATTGTTTTTGAGTTTTTATACTAAATGCATGTCACAGGTCGACCTCTGCGGCCTGTGCGTTTCAGGATAATTAACTTATCCTGGAACACATAAGCTGCCCAAAACGAACTTTAATTGAGAGCCTGCTCTCGGGGCTTGTATAAATATATACACCTAATTTTTATATTCTCGGGAAATTAAAATTGATTGTTATTTTTCTTTTTGTGTTGAAAGGTGTTAATATTTTACTTTTTCTGTAGAAAAATTATTATGTCTGTTGCCCGGACGTTGAGTTACGTCCCGACGACAGCGGACGTTGAGTTACGTCCGGGCGACAACCGTGATGCAACGGACTATTGCCCAGACATAGAGCTGCGTTCGAACGACGGGTGTAATAATCTATTTTCTGTAATTGCTTTTTAAAAAATAATTGGGGGCAAAAATAACTTTTTTTAGAGCATTTTTTTTATATATATCAAGAATAAAATTTTCATGTAGGGGTTTGAAGCACCAAAAGTGATATTTATACAAATAGGATAATTTAATTGTGAGATATGGAGATACATAAGAATTGTGGGCTATGCATGTAAATTTTTCCTCTTTTTATTGGTTAATGATTGTGTCTTAAAAGCCTTGACTAATTTAAGTTAATATAGTGATATTTTTATATGAATATAAAGAAAAAAAGTTTGGGTGTAAGATATGTAATACATAAGAATTGGATGGCATGTATGTAAATTAAATTGATAAAGATTAAGTATTTAATTTAATTTTAATTTTATTTTACATTATACTAATTAATAATTAATTATTCACTAAATTAATTAGTTATTTAAAAAAAATCTTAAACTAATTATTATTTTGCATTAACTAATTATTAATTATATTAATTAATNTATATATATGTATATATATATATATATGTATATATATATATATATATATGTATAATTTTCATATTTCGAGATATTTCAAGCTAAAACGAGCCAGACAAGTTCAAGGTTGTTTGTGTTCAACTTATTTTTAATTCAAACTTAAAAAATCTATTTATATTCGACTCGCACGCTTAGAGAACAATTCAAACACGAGCTATTTAACGAGTCAAATTCTAATTGTTTGCGAACATGAATCTTTTTTTATAGCCCTAGCAACATGCAAGTTAGATGGACTCGTTGAGCTCCATGATGAACCACGAGGTGGAAGAATAAAAAATTAAATGAGATTGAAGAAGAGTTAATTTTGTTATTTTTACAAAATTTGTGTTATATTGATAAATATAAAGTTTTTAAGTGTGAGATCCGTAAATGTTGATGTTAAGGGGTTGTATGGCTAACATATTATATATTTAATGAGCAATAATAAGACAAATAATAAGAATTATTTAATATGAATTATTAAATATAATTTTTAAAAAATATTTTAAATAGTCAGAAATTTTAATAAAATTTAAATGTATGTTATTTTAATATATATTTAAACAAATTGGTGCACAATTTATGAGTAGGTCAGGCTTGAGTATGGCTTCTCAGCTCTTTGAGCTTAGCATGCAAAACATTTATGGAGTTTAAGTTTGAGCGGAATTGGCCGTTAAATGAAGCTGATTTGTATGCTTATTTAAGGCCCGTTTGGGGCAGCTTATAAGTGAGGTGGTGTTTTTAAAAACACCGCCTAATCGTTTGATTTGTGCGTTTTTTAAAACGTTGTCTGTCGCGTTTGAATTTTTTATACTAAACGCAGACCGCGAGTCTACCTCTGCGGTCAACCAGTGAGCTACGTTTCAAGATAAGCTGTTTATCCTGAAACGCACAAGCTGCCACAAACTGACACTTAATGAGTGAGTTGTAACCTACATTGCATATTTTGGCTCAGTTACACCACTCACCAGTGTTTATTGCAAATAACTTTTTTTAAAAATAGAGACTAATTTCATAGCTTCATGTTATGCAAAAAACAACGTAATAGTAAATTACATTTGGACTACTCTGTAATTATAATTTTAATCAAAGTATGCTATAAAGGGCTTGTAATAAAAGTTCTTAAAAAAATAATAAACAAAAGCAGCACAATCTAATCACATAATTAGGGCTGTCAAAAAAGCTCGTTGTTCGCGAACAGCTTAAGAAGCAAGTCGAACATAAACAAATTTTTAAAGCTCCCGAACACGAACAACTCTTTCTTCGCTTGTGTTGGACTCGTTTTAGCTCTAAATAAAAAAAAAATTATTATATATTACATATATTTATATCTAAGTTTAAATAGTAATGCCTTGTATGATAATGTGGTTAGTGTCTTCTTTTGCATACATTTGGTCCAGATTCAAATCCAACACTTTACATCTATTATTTTTAATTTAACTTTAACGAGTAAATTTCGAGTCGAACACGAACACAAATATTTAAATCGAGCTGAACACGAACACTGTTCACGAGCCAATTTCAAACACGAGCAGTTTCGAACGAGCCGAACACGAGACAAGCCTGAGCTAGCTCAAGCTCGGCTCATTCACAGCCCTACACATAATGCAGTTTATTTACTAATTTAACAGTTCTCTTAAAAAAAATACAAATTTAAAATGTTCTTTCTATAGCAAAAGTTTGAAAGACTGAATCAAGCAGGAGTGCAAATAGTTAAGTTAAAACGAAGATATTTTTAATTTAATATGAAAGATTTAGATGGTATATATGTAAAAAATTAAGTTTAATTGTTATACATGTAAATACATAGAAATTAGGTGGTATGAATGCAAATGCCCCTTTTTCTTTGTGTCATTTTCTGTTTTTACTGAAAAGAAGGGGCATTTACATACATACCACCCAATTCCTATAGATTTACATATCTAACACCTAAACTTTATTTTTTACATTTATAACACCAAAAAATATAACTGTTTTAACCTTTAAAAAGTGAAATGCACCTTTTCATGCATAAATAAGGAGGCAAATATGTAAAAAATGAAGTATAGATGTTAGATTATGCAAATACATAAGAATTATGGGTACGTACGTAAATCTGAAACCTGGGGAGCCTGCTACAGGTTTTAACTTCCTCTGAATTGCTTGGAGAGAATCTCTTCAGAAGGAACCTCTAAGGTTGCACCAGCATGATCTTTACCAGGCTTCACGACTGCAAAACAAAAGTATTTACAAATCTAACATCCTGGTGTCATAAACCTATGCATGAAAATATGTACCTCACTTTTAGGAGATATAAGGTAATAGCTCTAACACAACTGTGACAAAATTGAGGAGTAGCTTGATTTACTAAATCCTAGATTAAAATCATCATTTTTTATGTCCAACAACATTTAGCTTGAATACATTACAATGCAGCACCTTAAAACGATGGTTATGAAGATATTTTTGATGTGATATTAAAGATTGTGAATGACAAGCATATAAATATGAATGTTTAGGAGTTGGATATGCAAGCACATGAGACTTGTATGGTATAACTAGTAGCCATAAGCTATAAAAGTAAAAAGAATGGAAGGTATACATACATACCGCTTAATTTCTATGTGTTGAAATATCTAGCACAAAAACTTCAATTTTTACATATACTTCACCTTGCCAATGCATGAAAAGGTGTACTTTCACTTTTTAAAAGTTAAAATAGTGATAATTTTGATGTGACGTGAAAGATTGGAGGGGCGTAAATGTAAAAAAGTAAATTCTAGATGTTAAATATGCAAATGCCCCAAAAAGAATGGCAAGTCATGTGATGTAAGCAAAGAAAGAGCCTCGAGTTACCTTTGTGGCAACAACGATGGCAAATCTTGCACAAGGGGGGCTTCCTTTGCTCTATTCTCACCTTCTAATCAGGCTTGTTTCTTCTTCACTCTGGTTAATTTTTTTTAGATAAATATTTATTTCTTGATGAAGCAATATTTTATTTCCATTATCTAATTTACATGCAAAAACAAAAAGAGGCATTTACATACATACCACTCAATTCTTATGTAACTTAAATTTTACTTTTTACATTTATACCGCCCAAATATTTCATATCACATTAACAAATACAACTATTTTAACTTTTAAAAGTGAAATATATATTTGCATGTTGTAAACAGAAATTATGTCAGCACGAATCTTGAGAAGATCTGACGATCCATGAGATAAAAGAAAATCAAAGGGTGGACTTGCTCGCAAAAGGCTTGGGGGACCCAGACGCCCGATCAGATGAATCAAACTCAAAGTCAATTGTTATCAAGAAGAGTATGTGGTACAAGTCGAGTGGCTAACCAAATCATAAGACAAATGATCAACCACCAAACATAACACTTCGGTGCAATCAAGCCCGAAGAAGGCGACAATCTCAGACCTTATGACTACACTGAAGACGACCGATAGCCTTCACCCAAGATCTCTTCGTCTAAGGGCAGACTACCTATCGTATTACAGTGATTCACCATTTGCTCGATAGCCAAGCTTCACTCCTTCAACGGAAGTTCTTTGACGAGAGTCAAGGGCCGACGAACATTATGTCAACCGATCAGCAAGACTTAGCCGATCAATTCTACCGACTCCCGACCAGTAGAAGATAGGGAGACCAACAACGTCTACTGATCTAACATTTTGCAACCTAAACCGAGTCACTTGTTACCCAACTATATACCCACCAAGACTTCAATACAACAACCAAGTAGCAGAGCCTACCTGATCTAGTCGACCGACAAAGCTCGACGAAGTCCTATCAAGGCCGGCCGGCTGAGCCCAAGAGCAACAAAAATAATAACATGTACAGTCCTCACTTAAGTAGATGCATAAATTTAACTTCACATATTACACCCCCTTTGTCTAAAAATAGGGGGTCATTTCATAATAAAATGTTACACAATTCTCTCATTCTACCATTCATTACTATGCATTGTCTCTCTCTAATGTTCTATACTCTATTCCTTGGGTATGATTATTGTTCATTATTGTGCTCTCTCTCTCCCCCCTATTTCACACTTTATTACTTGGGTGTGACTCTCGGACAGATTCATATTCAACAATTCAAGGGTAAGGTGGATGTATGTAAAAATTGAAATTTCGGTGTTAGATATGTAAATACATAGGAATTGAGTGGTATGTATGTAAAACTTCCAAACATGAAATGGTCACAAAATTTTCAAAAAAGTATCACACAACAAATTGGAGGACATAAAAGATAGTTTCAAGGGAAAGTCTTCACCATGGACTCTAGAAGAAAGGAAGCCCAATCTCAATAATCTCCAACAACCAATCTCTCCATAAAAACACGTCATGAGCTCACTTAATGATTAACATACCAACACCAACTCAGCACTAAGCGTTGCTTCCAACCAAATATAAGGGTGAAAAACTTCAAGTGTACAAGACAATGATTGTCAAAAAGTTTTAGTTGGGATTTAAATAAAATATTTATCACTTCAAAAATGTCCAGCCATGCTTGAATGTGCAACGCACGAAATTCAAAAGTGTCATATTCGAGTTCTCATCCTGCCCTAAAAAATAAAAACAAGGCACTCAAATCATATTGATTTACATATCTCACACCAAAACTTTCATTTTTACATGCATACAGCACCCAATTCTTTCACATCAAATCAAAAATAGCACCAATTGTTACTTTTTCATAACACGTCCGTGGTTGACTAGATTCAAATTCAGTTATTCTATAAACAAATCCGCAGTTCTACCCTCAGATTCTTCTTTCGTCCCGCATCGTACCCAAGAATCAACCAACACTACCTAATTCGGAACACAATATTACCCGAGATAGTGATGATACAGTAACAAGAGAGGGCGTTGATAAGGTTAGAGACTAAATACCAAAACCGCCATTAGAGCTTCGCTTGGCCTGGACGATCATGTGGGTGATGAAGTGGGAAGCATCGCGCGCCTCGTCGACGAGCCTCTTCACCTCCGCCTCGGAAGAGACGGCACGATTCTCCTCAAATCTTCGCCGGATCTCCGCCGCCGACTGGCATATCATCAGCGTATCGCCGTCGAAAGTCTTCCGTGTCGCCCTAAGGAGCGCTCTGTACATGGAGAGCACCTCCACCGCCATTACCCCTCCCCGCCCTAAATTGTACAGAAAAAGGCTTTCACGGCGCCGCACCAGGGTCAGATGTATTTAAATGTAAAATGAAAAAAATTAAGGGTTAGATATGTAAATATATAAGAACTGAGTGACATGTATTTGAATTTCCCATATATACTATGAGAGTGTGAAATTGGGTTTGGTGGGGTTGAGACTGACCCGAAATTGACTTGTTCGAAACATTAAATGGGTTAGCAACACGAATCCAACCCATATTCAACTCGCTGACTCGAAAGTCAAACCTATTCCATAAGACCCCATTTAATATATTACATCAGTAGTCCCGATTCAGTCCAATCATAATACGTCACCTGTACGATTTGACCCTACTGAATACAAATAACTAAATTGTTTAACGCATAACAGAATCAGACTGTACACGTAGTACATTGTGACTGGACAACATCAGGACTCTTGATGTAATATTTTTTATTTAACCAAGGCATACCACTATTCAATTAAATTTTACTTTTAATAAAAAAATTTGTTATAGTTTATTTCATTTAAATTACGCTCTCATGTTGAATTTTTTTAGGACGTAAGGTCGTTATGTGTTTTGCAAATCCATAAAATCTAGATGATCTTGTGAGATGAGCATAAGGCGGAAAGGGATAGAGCTCGAGCTTGCACGTATTAATCCTAATGCCCCTTCATACCACTCATGTTAGGTGGTAATGACCACCTTACCCTCGTAGGGCTAAAAAATATAATAAAAATAAAAATATTATATTATAGGACGCAATGCAGAGATTTATAATTGAAAAGATATCATTAGGGTTGTCAAGCAACTCATAAATAGGCATAGACGATAATGATTTAAAGTAGGGTCGTTCTGGTAACCCTCAAAGATCGATAAATGAGAGTGGCAGTGAAGCTTGATAAATGCAGGCAAGCTCGACAAAAGAGCTTGATGAGTACGGGCGAGCTAGGCAGAGGAGCTCGCCAGGTTCTCTTGAGCAGTAATCTTTGTAGCTATCACTCGTGATTAGCAAGTAGACTCTAAGTGCATAAAAATATTTACATTAATATATGGCTTCATGGGTATCTTTGGAAGTCACTTTAGGACGTACTCTTTGTAGTTTCGCACTCCATTCAATTTAAACTTTATGGGGCATTTACAATAATACCACCCAATTTCAATTTATTTACATATATAACACCAAAACTTTATTATTTACATTTATACCACCCAAAGCATTACCATCACATAAAAAAAAAACCACTATTTAAAAATCGAAGCATAAGTGCAATACATTTAAATACATAAGAAATGATTTTGAGGTATTTGAAAGCTTCCCCCCAAATTTTGGTCTTGTTAAAATTTTTTCAAGAGCCTATTTTTAAGGCTACATTAAGAGGCTAGGCTTAATTTTATGCATTTATATAAAAAATAAAAATAAAACTATATGAAAAATAAATGGGTATTTACTAATATACATCACAATTCTCGTGTATTTACATATCTAACACTTATACATTCGTATTTACATTCAAACTTCTCAAATCTTTAATACTAAATCAAAAATATCACCATTACATGCTTTTTAAAAGTTTACTATATATATTCATGCTTAGATTTAAGTCAACAAAATATTATAAATATAAATATGAAAGTTCCAAGTGTTATATATTAATTTATAAGTATTGTGTGGCATGCATGTAAATTTACCAAAATACCACAATTCTTATGTATCAACATATTTAACACCTAACTTCCATATTTACTTACACAAACATTACTAGGGCAGTCAAAAAAAGCTCGTTGTTCGCAGACTGCAAGTGTCAGGCTTGTTAACTAGCTTGTGGTTGAATCATTCATTAAGCAAGTCGAGCACAAACAAACTTTTAAGCTTGACATAAAAGACATTACCTATTATTTATGTAATAATATAACTATTTATATCTAACTTTAAATCGCCACACTGGTATGGTGAAAATACATTTTGTGCCTTTTATTGCATAAGAATAATGCCAGAATGGTGCAGCTTTAAATCCAACATTCTCCATCTATTCTCTAGCTAATTTAAACAAGCCAATTTGAAATGAACACAAACACGAATATGTAAATCAAGCACAGCCGCAAAATACGTAGTTCCCGAGCCGATTTCAAACATATTTAATCCCACATCAAAAATACCACTGAGAGCACCGGTTTATGACACTGAAGGGTTATAAATGTAAATATGAAAATGCAACTTTATAAAGAATCTATGGCATGTATGTAATATTCTAAAAATAATACCAACAGAATAAAAAATAATAGGGCTAAAAAGGAACAGAGAATGTGTTTCTGTAATGAAAACAGAGCAAATTTAACAGAGAGCCAAAGTATAAGGTATAGCTTAATGTATAGCTTGAGAAAATCAGAAAGTTCAAAAAACAGATCTAGTATTCACCAAAAGATTTAAATACCTAAAACATCAATTTGCAAATCAAACAAACTTATGCTATTGTTTGTAGAAAGTGTCAGATCTTTGTAAAGGTTAAAGCATGCCGGCAAACAGAAAAATACTTTATTCATGAAAACATGCCAATTACCGACGAGCTGACTCCACTGCTGTGATCGGAGTACGCCTGCAAAATGTGACAGATTTATCAGTCCAAAAATGTATTTCTATGTATTTATATATCTAAAACCTAAATTTTGCTTTTCAAATTTATACCACCCAACTCTTTCATATGCATGGGTAAGGGGGTATGTATGTAAAAATTGAAGGTTTGGTGTGTTAGATATGTCAATACATGGGAATTGAGAGGGATATGCATGTAAAACTTCCTTAAAAACAATGAGATTAAAGGGAGACCGTTTGTTTAAGTATCGATTGAACGAGACCGGGACGAGCTCCTGCCGCGCTTCGTTCGTTTAATTCGTGGCTGCACAATGCACACACGAAGAAAGACATGAGATGCAAAGGAGCTAAAGCAGCATTTAGGGTGCAACAAAATTGAGGAGAAAAAGTTAATCTTACAGAAGCCGGCAAGGATTCTGATTTTGAACTAGATCTGCAAGGAATTACAGAAACAATGATATTTTGCATATAAAAAGTATGTTTGCAACCTCAGATGTTCGGCGGTAGATATGCAATAATAAAAGAAAATTAAGATTGAGGCATAAAATAATTAGGGAGTTATTCGCAACAATAAAAGACCAGTGAGGCAATTGATGATGCTACAGAAGATTGGTCGTGGAAATCATTAGCTGTATCCGAAGCTCTGTTGAAGGTCCAATTGAGAAGTTCTCTAAGCTGACACATTTTACCATTTGGCCATAGCTTATTTGATGTTTTTTTAAGATATTTTTATAGTGAAAATGAATTTTGCACTATACAAAATTCGATTTTTTTTCACAACAGTTCTGTAGATAATTTTCCGTATATCGCTTCAACAATAAGAGCTATAAGTCATCATAATATAGAAAAATTATTATGCTTTTTTGGAGCTTCAGAGCTGCTCGTTTATCAAACAGCATACCTTAAAACGCATTTTGCACCAAATCCCATCATGTTTCCTAATATCCAGTCCCCAGAACGCCGCTTAAGCCCAATCTATAAAAAAAGGCAACTTTACAACGATATAAGTTGAAAAAACGGGAGCCCGGAGATCTGGAGCACAGCTGTGTTGCTTTTAAAGAAAATGATACGAAAATTATGAAACAAACCCAATCAATTAAGTAAATAATTTCAAATATTTCATAGACTCGTGCATAAAATCACAAAAAAAGGGGGAAAAAGAAGAAGAAGAAGCACAAAAATTAGGCCGACTAAAATTTTCAGACCGGAGGTTCAACCAAATCAACTTCGAAACGCAGGGCCTAAGTTGAAGTTGCGATATCAATATTTATAAGGTTAGCAAACCAACTACATCAAACACTCCAACATAACCACAATTTATTCCTTCATAAAATTGTAGCTGAGGTTCGCCGGCCATTCTATTCCTTTCCATCCTTTAGTCCGTCAACTAGCCTTCTCGTTCCTTGTTTCATCGCATGCGATTTCCATTCTTTTTAACTTGCATATGATGTGCAACATTACAACAAACAATTTGTTAGGTATGTATCATTCAATATAGGCTAACATAAATTTTAATGCATGATCGCCATGAAGAAATATGATTTCCATTTTTTTATTATTTTTTCAAGACCGTTGCCGATGGAAGAAGGAGAAGCCCGAAAAAGCATATTAATTAATTAATTGATGCATGTGCCTCAGCATTATATTTCTTTTTTAGATTTGCTAGAAACCTTGTTGAAGCATGCAAAAAATCCCTCTGCCGGAATAATTGCGGCCATCAACAAAGACCTAAGTTTATGCTAATTGGAGGTAGGTTGGCAACGAAAAATGGGAGAGATATATAGATATAAAAAGATGGAGATGTGATATCAAGTGATATGCAACTATGTCAATGATGGTCAGGAGGTTAACAAAGTGAGTGTGTCACAAGCATAAATTCACAATGCAAACAAATCTGACATTAGCTTGAGAGGTGGCACAGACAAAAACTTTGTGATGGTCGCTTAACTAATATAACACAAGAAAGAATGGGAAGATGGACACGGTTTACTCACATAAAAAAAATGTAATCATGGTATCCACGCAATTTCATAATTGTTAGGCTATACATTCAAAGTTTTGCTAGGACTCCTTTCTGGAAGAAATTTAGTTGGAATTTTCTAGCATGCTCTATCTATCCATATATCATTATCATAATCACTTTGCATCTCTCTAGACCTCAATAAATAAAAATTGGGTGCAGTTTGTTTATCTAGTTCCATATCCTTCAAATTTTGTACCTTATTGCACTAAACAATGTGCAACTTTACATAGTATAGAAGAAATTATCTTATTGTGGCCGAATAAAATGTATGGGAAAGAAAATTGCAGTATTGGTAACAGAGTATTCCAATTCATACCAGGGAAGGTTGTCTTTTGTGAATATCTCACTTTGAGGGTTGGCAGCATGCATGTTCACCCCAGCTCTATTATAGTTGATTTCCCGAGAGCGACAAACCATATTTCTTCATGGCTAGGAGTATCCATTTCGGAACATGGTATTACTATTATTGAAAGGAGTGCGTAGCAAATAAAATTCTCGTGAGCTCATGCAGAGCTTCATGATCCTCAGAGTAACAGTCCTCTCAATGATTATTTGATTGATTCGCTAATTAATTGACATACTTCATGATATGGCAACATTAAACATGAGCACAATTCATGTCTGGAAGTGCATTATGAATTGGAAGTGCATTATGTTAAATTATAATTAGGGTCATTAAAAAAGCTCATCGTTCGAACATCTAGTGTTTGGCTCACTAAATAACTTGACAAACTTTTGTTTGGTTAGACTTGAATTACTTAAATAATTAATAAATAATATTATTATAACATTTCTATATGGATTTTTTATGTTCTATTAAGAAAATACTAATTCTTATTTTTTTTAAATCATTCAATCTTATTTTCAAGCCAAACACAAACTAAAATAAACAAAAGAATTTGAATCAAGCTGAGCACAAATGTTCTATTCACAACCTATTTGGAATATGAGCCTTTTTCAAGCAAAAAAAAAATTCAAATAAGTTGAACACGAACAAAAATTGGGCTCATTCAAGCTCAGCTCGTTTACGCCCATTCAAAATCACACAAACTGTGTAGCTTTTCTTATATTCTCGTAATCCTAGCAGAATATCTCCTCCTAAGTTGCTATGTGCTCAATCTCCTCATTAATACAATACAAGTACTGAGGAATTATATGTTAAGTTAACAGATTTAGATTACTGATAAAGATTGCAGTTATTAGATGTATACAAGAACCAGGAATTTAGACATTATCCCATTTATTAAACTATAGGTACTGATTTCTAATAAATGGTGTTTGTAATAAGCTTGTAGTTGAAATTTTATTTTATCATCTAAATCTAAGACGTCCTGCATCAGCCCATGCAACCACTGAAGCATGGCCAAACGCTTCTACATTGTTCCTTATTCTTTAACATGTTTTTGTTTGATTTTCACTGTCGCCCCCATCCCTCACCACCATTTGATCAAGAGGAAAGATATCATTTTATGTTGGTTCGTTTTGAAACACTTCACGTCCTCCAAAATGCCAAAAAAAACTTTCGTTTAGATACCCACCTCAGGTTAATCTAAAAATCAAAAGAGACCTCAGATAAGTTTTATTTAAATATGAAACTCGAGAAAAACAAGAACTCATATCTTAAGTATCCAAATGCAATCTACCGTTGCCAAAATAAAATAAAATAAAAACTGCCAATCAGATCCTCTGCCTCCAAACAAGTTAATCTCAAAACAACATATATGAATTTGTTATTTCAGTTGCCAAAATAAAATAAAATAAAAACTGCCAATCAGATCCTCTGCCTCCAAACAAGTTAATCTCAAAACAACATATATGAATTTGTTATTTCATTTGTCATAATGACCTTTCCTTAAGTAATAGTGGTTGAATTTATTTTAGGAACAATAGTAGTACTTCTATTTTAGCATGCAATATGTATTCCAGGCATTAGATCAGAGAGCAAACGAAAATTCTAAGAAAGATATGGGAAGGCAGAAAATAAAGTAACGGCAACATAGCAACTTAATCATCATCAACAGATTTTTCTTATTATTTTTATCTTTATTTTTAGCATCAGCAGGTTTAAAATGAGAAGCTTGCTCAAGAAAGACACAAGAAATTAAAAAAAAAAAAAAATCAATGTGATCTCACAATCAAAGCAATAAATGAGAATAAAACACAAAATAATGAGCAATTTATATAAGCTAATAACACAAAACCACATGAAACTCCCAACTACCTCCACTAGTATATAAAGCTTAATATTTATAATTAATAAATAAAAATTAGAAGTTCCACAAAAAGAGAATTTTAAGATAAATGCATACCTAGATAAAGACTTTTTTGCAGAAACTGAACGGGAACGGGAACGGGAGGAAACAGATTTTGATCGAGATCTAGACAATGAACGGCGTGAAGACCTGCCCTTTGGACTGTGCAACAGACTAATATCAGAATCAAAATTTTCAATAAACCAGACTAAAATACAAACACAGAATGGCAAGATTTTCAGCTTAGGTACCTCCTTGGGCTATAGCTGCGACTACCACTGCGGCTCCTGGATGAGGCTGGGCTACGGCTCCGGCTCCTAGAATAGCTTCTCCTAGAATCATATTTGGGATCATATTCTCTCACCTATGATAAAATCACATGAAAAAAATGCATTATTCATCTCTATGTAATTAATGGCCTGAAATGACAAAGTAAACTAGAAAGTTGTAAATTATTTACCCTAATAAAAGACCGTGAAAATGCATTTCGAAACTCGGAATCATCAAGTTTCCTTATCTGCAGATCAATGCCCAAGAACATTTATATCAAAATCAATGATTAAAGATGTGCAATGTAGAAAATACAAATCTATAGCCTGGATAGAAAGAAAATAGGTTACAGCATATTTCATATCATCATAGTTTGTATAATCCACAATTCCAATGGTTCCTGCAAATATTCAGGTAAACAAATAAGAAATAATCAGTAAGAATTTAACCTTTTTTTAGTGTGCTCTACTAGGATAATCATTTTAGGTGAACAGAACCCGTATCAAAATCCAAAAAACGGTCATGCTTCCAACTTAAAGGTAAAATTTACACCAGGAAAATGAAAGGCGAATTAGAATTATGAATAGTTATAAAGTAAATAAGCAATTTGTACGTAAAGTAAACTAATCCATAAAACATTATGGCATGTGAGCAAAATTCACGTAGATAACATAATCATCATTAACATTATACTATCTGAGGAAGGTTTTATGAATCTTGATTTTTCATTAATTCCCGCAAAATGTTGTTTGAGCATTGAATTCTTAAGCAACCCCTATGCATGTAACCTTAGGCCAACCACTTCTTCTTAATCCTATAAATGTATTTTCAATTAGACTGTCTTTAATAGATATCACTCTAAGTGTTCTTCCAATATAATAATTACTTATTTTAACCTTCATAATTTTGACACGCGGCCATCTAATATTCTCATCTATGCCACACTCAACCTGGATGTTAAGGATCTGAATTGATAAACATTCAGATCCATAAAACATTATAGGTCTAATTTCAACTTTATAAGAAAATTATCTTTAAATCTCCAAGATATCATTTTATAACACAGAACTCATACAACACTTTCTATTTTAGCCATTCAGTCACAAGTTATATTTTCATAGACATTTTACATTCTTTTGTAAATCATATAAAAAATTATTAAAATTATCACACAAAAGCACTGCCTTATCTTCCAATAATATTGAATCATAATTTTTAATATTATATCCACTAGGATCACATAAAAAATATTCAGTTTTTGTTCTTCTAATTCTAAGTCGGTTATCTTCTAAATATTTCCTCAACTCATTTGAATTTTCACCTATTTCAATGCATGCATGCCCAATTATAACTATATTATTTGTAAAAATCATGCACCAAAACATTTCCCATAAAGTATCCACCAATATGAAAAGATATGCACTCAATTTTGATTTTTGAACTAAACTTAGTAAAATTGAAAGCTCTTATTATAAGCTCTTATTATAATTCTACTTTTAGTGCTAATAAATTCTCAATCATACATATTATCAACAGTATTCATATACCTTTAAAAAACAACTATTTATCTCATCGTGAACCAAATTAATTATCATGGTGCTTAATCATATGTAGACTCGAGATCAATAAGAAAATGTGAAGGTTATTTGCTTGCTCACTATGCTTCACTGTCAATTATCTTAGCATAAAAATTGCTTCTATGATAAGTCTTCCTTGAATAAAAATAAATAAGTTCTCAAAAAGTAGCATAGTTTTTCTAATTCAATGAATCATTACTCTCTCCATCGTTTTAATGCATGGCTCATAAGTTTGCTTTATCTAAAACTAATATGAATGTCATCCTTATTTTTAATTAATGATTCCAAAATTATGTCAATGCTTTATTATCCAAGATTTAAATGGCATCTACATGCCTACGACAAAAGCCTTTACATCCTAATGTGCACCAAATCATATGCCTTTTTAAGAATAATAAAAATAATAGAAATTTTTTTATTTGCTCTCTATACTTCATCATTAATTTTCTTAATACAACAATCACTTTCATAGTAGATCTTCCAATCATGAAATCAAATTGATTCTCCAAAACAGAAATTTTTCTAGGTCTATATTTCATTAATCTCTCACTGAGTGACATGAGTTGATTCTTCCAAAATTAACATAATCTTGAATATCCCCTTGGTTCCTAAATATTGATAGCAAATGGTGCCTCTCCAATCATTTGGTATCTTCTTAACCCTCAACTTTCTATTAAAATAATTATTAACCAAACTACTGTAATATCCCTCATAACTATCAAAAACTCAATAGATAATTCATTTTGGCTATAATGATAAATTGAAGAAGCAACTATCCAAGTATATTTCTCTACTACTACTTAGTTAAAGTGGCCTCCACAACCCCAGTATTTAGATAGTATAAAGCAAAAGAATGTAAGACCAGTTTATTATAACGTACAAACATATCTGAATCATGATAAAAGGAAGAACTGGGACAAAATTAAAATAAAAATAGTTCAAAGTACAATAAAGAGTATCAAGAATTTTCTTAANTTTGGCTATAATGATAAATTGAAGAAGCAACTATCCAAGTATATTTCTCTACTACTACTTAGTTAAAGTGGCTTCCACAATCCCAGTATTTAGATAGAGTATAAAGCAAAAGAATGTAAGACCAGTTTATTATAACGTACAAACATATCTGAATCATGATAAAAGGAAGATCTGACAAAATTAACATAAAAATAGTTCAAATTACAATAAAGAGTATCAAGAATTTTCTTAGNATGCAATATGTATTCCAGGCATTAGATCAGAGAGCAAACGAAAATTCTAAGAAAGATATGGGAAGGCAGAAAGTAAAGTAACGGCAACATAGCAACTTAATCATCATCAACAGATTTTTTTTTATTATTTTTATCTTTATTTTTAGCATCAGCAGGTTTAAAATGAGAAGCTTGCTCAAGAAAGACGCAAGAAAAAAAAAATCAATGTGATCTCACAATCAAAGCAATAAATGAGAATAAAACACAAAATAATGAGCAATTTATATAAGCTAATAGCACAAAACCACATGAAACTCCCAACTACCTCCACTAGTATATAAAGCTTAATATATATAATTAATAAATAAAAATTAGAAGTTCCACAAAAAGAGAATTTTAAGATAAATGCATACCTAGATAAAGACTTTTTTGCAGAAANTGCCAGAAACACTTTCGCACATCTTCAACTTTCTTATTAATTACTCATTTATCTTATTTTTTTGCTACCTGTTCCTTATTTGCTTCATAGGCTCCCTTTCCGCTAACATTTAGAGGAAGGAATAAGTGTCATATGCAGAAGGCAAATAGAAAAGGATGATGCAACAAAAAAAAGTATGTCAAACGCAGGGATCAAAGTATAGAAAAAAAAATTACACTTTGATAAAATATATCCTAAAAGACCTATAAGACGTAAATCTTTAAAATAAGAAACCACAGCACCACTAACCTCTGCGTTCACGGTACACCTCAGAGAAACAAACATCACCAGCTCTCCGCATGTGATCCTAAACAAATGCACATCAAAATGTAAGAACCCTTACAGGATTAAAAAATAAAAATAAAATCATGGCGTTATTGTAAAGCAGCACTCGCCTTCAAGTCTTGCCATGATGCAGAAGATGGCAAACCAGTCACAATAACTGCACGACAAAATGGAAAATGATAAATGGACACCCTTGCTAAAACATAAAGGAAGATCTACATACATATCACTAAATTCTTATGTCTTTACATATCTAACACTAAAATTTCAATTTTTACAAGCATACCACCTTTCTTAAGTTAAACGAGTGGTACTTTTTATGTGATAAGGAAATTTTTGGGTGGCATAAATTCAAACAAGCAAACTTTAGATGTTAAATATGTAAATACATGGGTATTCGGTGGTCCGTATGTAAATGCCCCAAAGATAAATAATGCATTGCATTCCAAACCAATGATGCGCGCAATGCAAAAAAACATTTTGTATAGACGCTGCACCTTGATAATCTGAACGACGGGAAACGCTACCGCCGCCGCTACTAAAGCTGTTGTAACGATCATTTGAGGAGCCGCCGCCTCTTCTGCCATGAGCGAGCTCCACCTGAATCACAAAATGACGGATAAAATTAAAAAATTATATTATCAATGACATTATATCATTTAAGAACAATTTACCTACACGTAATCTGTAGCCATCAAAATTATAACCATCTCGACCATAGATGGCATCTTCAGCATCACGAGCATCCTCGAACTACGAAAGAAAAAAATTCAAATAGCTCATGTTAATAGTGTCAAAAAGAAACACTTTCAAAGAGATATTAAGCGAAATGGTACATTTAGAACACCAAGAGTAAACTTGTGAATTCCAGGATTTAAAATATTTGGGGCATTTACATATATAGCACCCAATTCTTATGTATTTACATATCTCACATCTAAGCTTTCAAATTTACACGCATAACACTCAAATCTTTAATATCACATAAAAAATAGCACTATTACCACTTTTTAAAAATCAAATAAACCTTATCATGCATAGATTTAAAACATCAAAGAGTTATGTGAATCAATATGAAAGTTTAGGTGTTTGATATGTAAATACATAACAACTGTGTGCTAAGTACGTAAATTTCCCAATATATTTTTAATATAAACCATTTAGAACCATGGTTCCCAAACAGTTCGACCTAGGAAAATCAGCATCATGCAATCCTAATTAAAAAATTGGCACTGGTCAAGAGAAAGACTTACCTCAATGAAAGCATAACCTGGAGGTCTCGGAGGAATCTTCAATTCAATGTCAACAATATTTCCAAACTGCACAGATAAGCTCTCCAATCAAAATCTCAAAGTGCAATTTAACAAACCAATGTCAGTATTCAAAAAAAGGTAAAATCAATGTAAGAATGCCTGAATACTGCAAAAACTAAAATTTACCCAATCAAGAAAACACAAAAACCCATTTGAATCGGACACAAATTTTGGGTTTGGGTCAACTAGTGTAGGATTCAGATAATTTGGTCAGCTTTAAATAGTCTAAAATGAATGAGAAACAATTCAACTCAAACTAAAAACATGGGCATAATCTATTAAATAAGTCGATTCTCCTTTTAATCATTTTTTTCAACAACAAATAATACCGATCAGCTGCTTTTGTAATTTTTTTCAAGTTGGCGTGAACAAATTCGATCATAATCTTCTCGGGTCAGCTTGACACTAAAACGACATGGCGCGAGTGCTTATTATGTTGCATTAGGTCAAGCAAATTTTAATTGAGTCAGTTCGAGTTATGAGATTTTCACTTCATTCAATAAGCAATTCAAGAAATAATTGAAGTTTTTGATATACTAGTGCATGGAGTAGAAGACTAAATAATTCCATCCAGTGTATAAACACCATAATTTTATTAAATCCACATTGATTGCTTCACTTCTTTATAGCTCTTGTGCAAAAGTATAATTTTACTCCTATGAGGGGCTATAAGAACTCTTGCTTTGACAAAGAAACCATGTTGCTAGTAACTTTTGTGTCACTAGATGCTATTATAATAATATGCTTATCATGAAATCAAAAGATTACAATCAAATATTACCTCTAAAAATCTTCATTCAAAACTCTGCCAAAAATAGTTCACATGATGGTTCATCAAAGATGACAAGAAAGCCCCAGAGGGCCCATAGTTCCGAATACAAAGTCCTCACTAGAAGTTTGTGATCTCCAGGGCATTAGCCTAGCCATAATCCCAAGCAAACTCCTTTCCTTAATATTGGTTAAAATTGTGATCATTGAGGAATTAACTCGGGCTATGATCATAAGATAATTACTTCCTTTGCAATGGTTGAAGTTGTAATCATTAAGGCATTACTACTGGCCAGAATCCCAAGAGACCTCCTTTTAGTACTAAAAAAGGTTGTAGTTGCTAAGAGATGACCTCAAAAAAACTCCTTCCTTTCCAATTAATTGTTGTGTTTATTGAGTCAACCAGATTCAATGAGGCATAATATCTGAAATTGTGGCCGCTCATGTAATATGGGTCTAAGTCATAATCCTAAGTGGACACTTCTGTTCACTCTCAAAAAAATTATGGGGCAAAGAGATTATTCCCAATATGAGATGTATAATGGATTATCTTACTCTTCTGTATAAAAATATCTCAAAGACTCAATCCCAAATGGGAAATCATGACATCACTCCGAAAAATGGTCAAATAAGCTTTGATATCTACAATCATCCTACAAAGGTTGACCAATAAAAATAGACATCCATAAGAAAAAACATCATATTGCACCATAAAAAAGGCACTTCAAATACTAAACTGCTGAATTACTTCTTCATAAATACAAAAAGCTCTTGTTTTATCAGAGAATCAGCTTCAAAAAGATTGTTGCCCCAATAATTTCTTCTCCATCAACAAAATTTCATAATATGCGGCCCCAGAAAGTAAATAAAGTTATCATTGTTAAACCCATGTAGTGGGTGTCTCTCCTAGCATTTTTATCGCCTTAACGTTGAACAAATGATACACGAAGGAGGACAAAGCCAAATGCTCAATGCTTGAGATCGCCGCTATTATCTTGATATCAAAAGAGCAAATATTCAGAAGGGTACTGGGCCGAGGGCTTAGATATTGAGATCATAGTTGATGCCACCAACATTGAATAAATTATTCACAAATGAATGGGCTCTAGCTCAAGATCATAAAATTTGAGATTACCGTTGTGGCCTCAATTTTAATAAGAGCACACAAAGAAGGTTGGGGCCATGAATTCAATATTTGAGACCGCCATTAGTGCCTTCTCAACAAGCAAACATCGCACATAGAGACTACTAGCCAGAGACTAAATGTCTGAAAGGCTAAGATCACCATTGTTGTCTCAAAGTAGATCAAAAAATGCAAGACGGTGTGCCAAGATGAGAGCTTATCAACCAAGTCACCCATTAATTGCCATAATGTCAAAAGAACAATGCACNTTATCTACCAAGTCACCCATTAATTGTCATAATGTCAAAAGAACAATGCATGAAGAAAGATAAGTAAAAGATCAAAATCCAACTTACCTAGAGAAAAGAGTGATCGTGCTACAAAAACTCCTTCAAATTAGTCCACATATTCAAAGAATAATTGAATAAAGTAGTGAAAGCTATTTGGAGCTCTTAAATGGTACATGCAAAGCTAGCAAGGATCCACCTAAAAGGGCTGGTATGCTTGTGCCCACCATTATGATAGATACAGCACCCCAATGAGTTGTTGAGTAACGAAGTGTTGATGCTTGAAAAGCATACATGCGATTTTGACTCGAGTTCAAGAAAAACAAACTAATCTTGAAATCGATGATTTTGATTTCAACTGACACCAAGTTCAATTTGAATTAAAACTAAACAATTTTGAGTTAAGTGTCAAGTTGATTTGATTCAATTTTATTAAAATATATTCTATGTGCATTAAATAATTTTTTTTATAAATTTAACTTGAGAACTATAGCCTGCAATGCTTGTGCCCACCATTATGATAGATACAACACCCCAATGAGTAGTTGAGTAACGAAGTGTTGATGCTTGAAAAGCATACATGCGATTTTGACTCAAGTTCAAGAAAAACAAACTAATCTTGAAATCGATGATTTTGATTTCAACTGACACAAAGTTCAATTTGAATTAGAATTAAACAATTTTGAGTTAAGTGCCAATTTGATTTGATTCAATTTTATTAAAAATATATTCTATGTGCATTAAATAATTTTTTTATAAATTTATCTCGAGAACAATAGCCTACAATGCTTGTGCCCACCAATATGATAGATACAACACCCCAATGAGTAGTTTAGTAACGAAGTGTTGATGCTTGAAAAGCATACATGCGATTTTGACTCGAGTTCAAGAAAAACAAACTAATCTTGAAATCGATGATTTTAAATTCAACTGACACCAAATTCAATTTGAATTAAAACTAAACAATTTTGAGTTAAGTGCTAAGTTGATTTGATTCAATTTTATTAAAATATATTCTATGTGCATTAAATATTTTTTTATAAATTTATCTTGAGAACTATAGTCTGCAATGCTCTATGGCGTTGAATGTTGGCCTTTAAAAGAGAAGCAAAATACTAAGTTAAGTGTTGTCGAGATGAGAATGATCAGGTGGATGAGTGGCTTTGCACTTAGAGACAGTGCGAAATGAATATATCTGTGATAGGGTTGATGTAGCTTCTTTGACAAACAAATTAGAGAAAATCATCTTATAGATGGTTTGGTCACATTAAATGTCTACCATCTGATGATCTGATGAGGAGAGTAGATGTTTTAGATTCGACTAGCGTTAAGAAAGGCAGAGGTAGACCTAGGAAGACTAGGGCTTATTGTATAAAAAATGATCTATATTTATTGGAACTAAATGAAAATATGACACTAAAGAGGACGCAATGGAGAAAAAGAATTCATGTGACCCTACGTGGTGGGATTAAGGTTTTGTTGTTGTTGTATCTTGAGAACTATAATTCATAAATATTTGTGCTATGAAATAAGAAGGCGTAATCAAATATATGAATACATGTGTTAAATTATTCTAATTTTGAGTGAGCATTTTTGTAGTCAACGAAAATAAAATATTGAAATTTGAGACAAATAAAATTCAAAGGATATTAAACAAGTTTCAAGGCTTGAAACAAAATTGTTGATTTGAAGCATTTGTCATGCGGTTCGACTGTAGAAGCAAGCAATGCAACAAAGTAGTTCAAGCAATATTATTTCAATTTAGCCCCTGGCATTATACATGAATTTCAATGGAAGTTATCAAAAATTGAAGGGAATTCATGTTATTTGAATTAACAGTGCTATCTATTAAGAAACAAATCTACAAGAATCTATTAAAGTTAGAAAATCAATTTTTTTAGCCTTGTTCAAAAGAAACCCCGGAAAAGGGGATGGAAAATAATGTGCCCTTGAAAGTACTTATCCTTGGATTAATTTAAACAAGCAAATTAGGAGTCTCAACATTCATGCTCCTATGATCCCACACTTAAAAAACCAAACAATACGAGCCCTCCCAACTACCACATCATCAAATTATATCAAGATATATGTTGATCTTGTAAGTGAGCACGATGAACTATTAGGGGTCTCAATTCAAGTTGAAAGATTGAGTCTAACCCAATTTTGACCTCGACCCAAATATATTTGATTGAACCCGTCCCCATTATAATTTGGGTGAAAACAATCAACTTTAAGTTGACTCAACCATAAATCAACTAGCACAAACCCGAACAATTTAATACAACTATGCATAAATCTAGAAATTTTATTATCAACATAATCCATTTAACTCGACCATGACCCATCTACATCATGCCCCAAAAGCATTTGGCTGTTATTTTCAAATTTTCAGGTCCAGCTCAAACCAAAATCAAATTTTATCGGATCAAGATTTTAGACAAAAATTCAACCTAAATTTTAGTCAAATTAATCAAAACTCTTTTTTATTGGACCCCTGCCAAATATCAGGTCGTCATTTGTAGACAGTCCTACAAACTTTATATGATTGTCAATATGAGGGTCAATATCGAACATGGCACGAAAAAAATAAGTTTAATTTTAATCCTTATAACATTCGGGTTGAGTTTGGGTCATCTATTTTTACACAAATAAGTATGAAATTGAAATATTAGTACAGTGAAATTCACAAAATCCCCATGCCCAAATTTTGACCCAAGTTTGACCTCGACCAAAATATGCTTGGCTAAACCGATCCCCATTATTATTGGGTGAAAATAATCAACTTTAAGTTTACTCAACCATACCTGGCACGAACCCGAACAATTTAATCCATCTATGCATAAATCAAGAAATTTTATCAACACAACCCATTTAACTTGACCATGACCCATCTACATCATGTCCCAATAGCATTTGGGTGTCATTTTCAACTTTTTAGGTCAACTCAAACCAAAATCAAAGTTTACTCAGATCAAAATTTTAGACACAAATTCAACACAATTTTAGTCACATCAACCGAACAGGTCTCCATTATAATTTGGTGAAAAAAATCAACCTTTAGTTGACTCAACCATAAATCACCCAGCATGAACCCAAACTTTTTAATCCATCTATGCTTAAATCAAGAATTTTTTTTTATCAACACAAACCATTTAACTTGAACAAGACCTATCTACATAATGCCACAATAGCTTTTGGGTGTCATTTTCAACTTTTTAGGTCAACTCAAACCAAAATCAAAATTTAATCGAATCAAGATTTTAGACACAAATTCAACCCAAAATTTAGTCAAATCAACCAAAACTTGGATTTTTTTTATTAGGCCCCTACCAAGTTGTCATGTCAGGTCGTTTGTTGACACCCCTACAAACTTTGTATGAATGCCAACATGAGGGTCAATATTGAACATGGCACAATAAATTAAGTTTAATTTTAATCCATATAATATTCGGGCTGAGTTTGGGTCAGTTATTTTTATACACAAAGTATGAAATAGAAACATTAATATAGAGAGATTCCCACCACCACCCCGCCGCGCGCACAATTTGAACTCAACTTCAAGCAAAGCCTAAAAGTATATAAAGCTAAAAAATACTAAATTGCCAGTCAATTCTTAGATGACAANGGGGGGGGTCATGGAATCACTTTCTGTTTATTTTTTTTGTTCTTTATTTGATTTTTTTTAAAACATAAAAACAAAAACATGTTTGTTATGCTAATAATTTTTCTATTTTTAAAAATAAACACAAAAAATATGTTCAAAAAAGAAAAAAAACCAAAAAAATTTAATCATCCCCTCCAACTCCTCCCCTTCCTCCCTCAACCCCCTCCTTCACAATCGCCTCAACCCGCACTGGTCCACTCTACTCCGTTCCTCCACTGCCACCATCGGAAGCAGTTAGCTTCTCCACCAGTGAAATCACCTACAACTTTTTCGTCGTAGTCGCGTCGTTGAAACCAACGAGCTCCACTTTACGCTTCTTCGCTACTTATCACTCAACCACCACCTTTGTTGGAATCTCTGTGGTGGCTGTCAGTTGGCGGTGCAAATTAAGGAGGAGAGGAGATATAACAAAAAGAAGAAGATGATGAAGCAGTAACAACGGAAAAGAAGGCATCGCATTGGCGTCGCATATAAAGAAGGCATTGGCAGCAAAGAAGGCATCGACATCGAAGAAGGCAATATTTGTTTTGGAATCGCTTTCTATTTATTTTTTTGTTCTTTACTTCTTTTTTTTTTTGTTTAAACATAAAAACCAAAACATGTTTGTTATGCTAATAATTTTTCTATTTTTAAAATAAAAACAAAAAATATGTTTAGAAAAGAAAAAAAAACAAAAAAAATTTAATTATACCTTCCAACTCCTCCCCTTCCTCCCTCAACCCCCTCCCCCACAATCGCCTCAACCCTCACTGGTCCACTCTACTCCGTTCCTCCACTGCCGCCATCAGAAGCAATTAGAGCTTCTCCACCAGTGAAATCACCTACAACTTTTTTGTCGTAGTCACGCCATTGAAACCAACGAGCTCCACTTTACGCTTCTTCGCTACTTATCACTCGACCACCGCCTTTGTTGGAATTGGTGGTTGTCAATTGGCGGTGCAAATTAAGGAGGAGAGGAGATATAACAAAAGAAGAAGATGATGAAGCAGTAACAACGAAAAAGAAGGCATCGCATTAGCGTCGCATATAAAGAAGGCATTGGCATCAAAGAAGGCATCGACATCGAAGAAGGCAATGTGGTCGGGGTTGGGGTCGCCATGGGTGGGGAGCTAAAAACATAAAAACAGATTTTAGTTGTTTTGTGTTTTTGAAAAAAGAAAAACAAGTTTTTTAAATACAAAATAAAATAAAATAAAAAACATATGAAAAAATAGGAAACAAAAAAGATCATTTGTTTTAGTTTATGTTCTTTGAAAACAAAAAATGACTCCATACGGAGCCTTAATGTATGCAATTGTTTTAGAATTACCATTATTTGAAACCCACTATCAAATAGTACACATAAGTCTTAACCAATCCTACTTTGTAGTGTCCTATCCCCCACTAAGTGCTAACGTTGGGATCAAGTTTGGTTCATCCAAAAAAGAACGACTTGCCTATTCGATTCATTTATTATGAGAACATCATACAATTTTTTTTCTAAGTTTTATGTGTCAATGAGTTGACACTAACCTGCCACTACTTAATTATTTTTGTGTCGCATAAAGTTCATTTTGATCGAGCAAAATTCAAATGATAACTTTTAACCATTTTAATAAACAAGTTGGGCTCATTTTAACCGCCATGGTCATGGAGGTTTTTTTTTTATACACCCGATTTTGGCCACTAGGGGGGGGGGCGGCGGCGGCGGCTAAGAAGTGAACCTAATCCATAAATTCAATTTGATACACCCGATTGGCACCAATCTCAACTTTCCAACATGAATTTAATCATCCATTTTATATCACTTTTAGTAATAATATCAAGATCAACATCACAAATCCAACAATATTCTTTAAATTTCTAACAATATTAATTCCATAAGGCCGTAACCAAAGGTCTCTTTAAGCATCCATTAATTATAAAAACTGAGTATTTCAAGATTCGTGCAAACTGCACACCAGAGGACAAACAAGGTGACAGTCATTCCTTCCACCTTGGCAACTCCCACGCAATCAAATTTCATAAAGATACATGCCAACCATCTAAGCATGCTCCTAAGTACAAGAAAAGCAAACAAACAACAAACATAGAACATAGAACACAACAGGAAAGCTCATGGTCTAAGCAAATGTATGATTTTGACTGGACCTTGTAAAAAAGATCCTCGATCTCTCTCTCGCGAATATCACCAGGAAGATTGCCAACATATATTCTCCGGCTGCGAGCCATGCCCTGCAAATTCTAATACTTAAAAAAATCAGAATGACATCCCGAACGATAACAAACAGTGCGTAACAAAACCCTAATCTAAGGAACCATGAGACTCACAGTTCTTGCAATTCGAAATCCCACACCGCCGCAATCAAAACCCAGCCACACCAATCAAAACAAATATCGAACAATTTCACGGCTAAACAGGAAGCTCCGATCAAACAGCGCCTGAAAGGGCGCGGAAATTGAAAAGGAAATCAAAGCTTAGAGATCATAGTTTTTTTCTACTTGGCGGCCTAGGTTTGTAGCATCACAGTAAATCTTACCGGGCGTGACTTGTAAAAGCCCTAGGAAGATGAACAATGGCCGGAGATGGCGATATCCCCTCAATTTCTTGGAGACTTTTTAATTATGCCCCTCGAAGTTTATAAATATTTACGCAAATGCCACTCAACTAATATGTATTATTTAATTTTATTTTAATTGCTATAATAGTGATATTTTTTATGTGAAAAAAATATCATTTTGGTGGTAGTCTAAAACAAATTGGATGCTTATATATGTAATTATGAAACTTAACGTGGTCTAAATTTTATAATAGTCAAATTAGAAATGTGTCTAAATAGTCCCTCGCTATTTATAAGATGTCAGTTTAGTCTCAAAATTTATAGAAGTGTCAAAATAGTTTTCGATTATTTTGAAATTGAGTTATAATAGTCCGTTATGAAGACTATGTCAACTCTAAATTAAAGTAATGGAGCAATATTTTAGCAATTCTATAAAATATAGGGTTAAATCGACATCATGTAAATGGTTGGACAAAACCCTAACTTTAAAATTTTGTCATACTCTCTTATGATGATGAAATATCATTATGATACCGATATACAAAATTAAATGATAATGAAAGATCAACAATAGCTATTTAATAGAGAAAAAAATATTATGTCCAGAAAATTACAAGTGCAGACGATATGGTGTGTTCCAGGTCATCGTCCACTACATTGTGCGATCAATGTCATCATCTGCACGTCTCGACAACCTCCATAATTCAAGATTTTATTGAACATTTTCTTTAGTATTTTCCTCATAAATAATATCATCAGCAAAAAAGCATGCACCAAGCTACATCTTACTGTAAATGTCCAATAAGAGGATCCAATATGGGCTTAAAGTCGATCTTCAATGTAATCCAACTCAAATAGGAAAATACATGATTAATCCTCCTACTGTTCTAACACAAGTAACAACTCTACTATACATATCTTTAATGACTTAAATATAAGTCATATTAATATATTTCTTCTCTAGAACTCTCCAAAAGACTTCTCTTTGAACCTTATCGTAAGCTTTTTCAAAATCAATATAAATCATATCTAGAACCTCCTTGTTTTCTTTATATTTCTCCACCAAATCTCTCAATGAATGTATAACTTTCATAGCAGACCTATCTGACATAAATCTAAACTAATTATGAGAAATATTTGTATCACGAACCTATGTTCAATTGTCCTCTCCATGATTTTAAAGTACGACACATCAACTTATTTCCTCTATTATTTGCACATTATTGTGCATCACTTTTATTCTTAAAAATTGAGACCAAAATACTCCTTCTCTACTCCTAAAACATATTTTTTTTAATAATATTATAATAATATTAAAAAGTTCAGTAAACCAAGAAACTCCTAAATCTTACGAGTATTTCCACACTTCAATTTGCATATCATCAAGTCCCACTAAATTTTCACCATTAATTTTCTTTAAAGTATGATCAACTATTTTTTACTAATGCGACGGTAACAATAAAACAGTTTATCATTATCAATGATATGAAGATCACCAAGATCAATCTTATATTTAGAAACTTCATTGAAAAGTTTATCAAAACAGCTCACCTACCTATGTTGAATATCTTTATCAAAGAAAAACATATTTTAAAACTTTTATCTTTAATGCACTTTACTTAAATTANTTAGCTGGCTAGGACTGGGCCACATTCTGAGCAGATTCTTATTAGCAAGAATGTGTCTCCCTCTTTAGCTTTTCTTTTGAAGGGAGATCTTTTCTCCTTCCCTTTCATTAGGTGTTCTTCTTGTTAGTTGGGATTTTTAGTAAGGGTTTCCCCTTAGTTTTGTAGCCTTTTTATTTTTTTAAAGAATTTGAAGCTATTCTAGTTCCTCTATAGATATATATATATATATATATATATATTCACCTTTTTTAGTATATAACCTATTATAAAGACCACCAAATCCAAAAAAAAATTTGTCGCGGATTATTCCTTCGATCTCTCACCATATACTTTCTCTCATTTCTCTAAGCTTTTGCAGTTAAATCAATTTTTATAACATTACTTCTTATATTCTCTTTTCTTGCATGTTATTATTTCACCTCATACTATTTTTATTTATAAAAATTTTCTCTTTTGATTCTACAAGTACATCTTTTGTCATTGTTTATTAGTTCTTTTTAACTTTATTCCACATAAAATTTGATTTTTCATGAACATCTCAAATCTTATAATCTTGAATTTTGCCATAAAAATAATTTTACTTGTGTCTTGTAGGTGCCCTCATCTAATGATAAAGTTTTCTTGTATTATTTATCTTACAACGCTTCATCTTAGAATCCAAAACTAATAATCAATTTTGAGTACGTAAATTTTCACTTTGAATCACCTTATAATCTTCACACTCTTGACAATCTCTTCTTATCATAAGAAAATAATAAATTTGCGTTTTATTAGATTCAATTTTCTAAGTAATAATATGTTCATATTTTTTCTTAAAAAAATTATTTGCAGTAACAGAAACAAATGCTAAAACAAAATTTGATATAATTTTACCTACTTTATTAATCACTCCAAAACTGTTGCCACCAAGAATATTACTAAAATCTTCTATCACTCAACCAACATGTTCATTCAATTCCCCTCTAATAAAAATTCTCTGTTCAAGAGGAATTATTATGAGTCATTCCATAATTTCTCTTTTGAGCCTATATCTAAACCTACTTGATAACCATGAGTACTTATAACATTAAAAATCTTAGTATCAACAATAATCTTTGGGGTTATAATTCTATCTTCAATTCTATTAATTTAAATAATCTTATCATTTAAACTCTTATCTATAATTATACCCACACCATTTATAGTGTCTCACAAATACTAAAGTTTAAAACCCAAGTTATCAATTTCATTAGTTTTTTCTCCAACTTATTTAATTTATTGAATATATAATTTATTAATCTTATTATAAAAAATAATATCAATCAATTTCATTAATTTACATGTAATAATACCTATATTTCAAGATTCAATTGTAATATTAGTTTTGTGAACTAAATTTTTTACTCGTATTTGTCCGTAATGTGTGAACTCTTGCTTATTTAAAATTACACCCAGATGCTAGTGTAACAGCCCTTGCATACTTTTTTTACTAGATTTAGACTATATAACGCGTCGCTTCTAGGGGACGCTCTTATATTTACCAAAAAGGATTAAAAAGATCCATGTCATGATTTTTTTTATAAATTTTACGTTGGTTACCGACTATTTAACACAACCCTCAAGTTTTCACTTCCAAGACTTGGGATCTGACAAATCTAAAACAAAGCTTTGCATTTTAATTGAATTAGGCACATGCAACATAACATAGCTTAAGAAAATTGCGATCTTTATATCTTTCAACTAATTACGGACTTAATGTTCTATTCACTTCCCATTCATGTAACTTTATGTAAAGAGTTGATGACGTAATAAAAACTCAATGCACAACTTATGTACTAATGATAATAAGCATAATATATCTCAGTTCGTCGACGGTGAAGCTGAGGAACACTCAAGAGCTTGAAATTCCATTAGCTTTTTCATCTAGGTCTAGGTTTTGGTCAACTTTCATGAATGAAGTGAGGGTCTATTTATAGTTTTTTTAACCACATTCTCTATAAATAATGCATAAATCCAAACTACTCAATCGGACGACCCACAACGATCAATTTGATGAGATGATGTTTTATCACTTTATGAGTATTCGATTGTTTTAATAATGTCAGAATCGAGCGGTTTTAGACTCGTTGATTTAACTCGACAAAAACACTCGATTTGAATATAATTAGATTTGAAATTTGTTTGACAATTTAATGTCAAGGAGTTATATATCTATACAAATTTCGTGATATGTATGTTAATGCCTCAAAATCACAATAAATACTTTTTTTTTTTGAATTAGCAGCTTTATGATCAAATTCACGAAGCTCGCACAACCCAAAATGGAAGCTGTCGACCGGACCGTTCCGGTTCGAGTTTCTTAAGATCGCGGCCGAAAAATTCAACCGGCACCAGTCCGCCATGCTCAATCTCCACTCCAGCTACAGATCCCCAACCCTCTCCGGTATTCTTTCCGGCCTCACTTCCCCCTCACCCCGTCGACCATTCGAGCGCAAGGGCTACGGTATGATTTTTGAATCTCAGACTAATCCATGATTTCTACTGTAGCCATGGTTTTCATCTCTGATTTGCCTTCGTGCCTGTGTTTTTTAAGGAGGGAGGGAGGGAAAACAGCATAATTAGCTGTGTAGTGTGATATGTGGCTTGATGAAGCTCCCTTGATTGTAGAAAATTTTCTGTTTTGTAGATGTGCTGAGCTGTTGATGTGCGAAAGTTTTCATTAATGATTATCTTAATTTACGAATTGTTGAGTTGACGAATAGCTTGATCGGCAATTAGTCAAGTTGTTCAGTGCTTGCTTGTTCGCTACTTGATCGGATTAATTAGTGTGGAGAGTATGCTGATTTTGTTGAGCTGAATGGTTAAGTTTTCATGTAGGCTGAGTTGACCTGTGAACTGTTCTGTTGAGAAAATAAGGGCGAAGAAAAACAGTAACGACACAAATCCAGAAGAACACAGATATTTAATGAGGTTCGGCAAAGATGCCTACGTCCTCGGGAGCAAAGCGGCGAGTTACTTTCAATATTCAGAAAAGAGTTACAAAATAGAGGATTACCTCCTGGGATTACTAACAGGCCTATTTATAATNAAAATCCACCCCTATAAAGCGTTAAAGATCTAGCCATTTCAAGCCAAAGTCGAGGTTCCAAACCGAGCCAAAACCAAGCCCAACAAGAACCAGAAACCGGATCCGAGTTCAACAAGAAACAAGAAGCCAAAATTAAGCTCAACGAAAACCCAAAAGCCAAAGTCAGAGCTCAACAATATTAAAACAAGCCCAAGCATTGATATAGGTTCATATTTTAATATAAACTAAAGTTCCAACCATCTGTAGGTAAAACCGAGTCACCCAAAACTAAGAAACAACTTGCATATCTAAATATGATTTCAACAGACATTTGAACAGGAGTGAGGCCTCACGAGGAGCTAAGTCGAGCCCTCAAAACAAGCTACAACATTTTTTAAATTAAATAGATTTTCTCATAGCATATATTTCAAATCGAGGAGTGTCACAGGAAGCCAAAACCGAGCCCCCAAACATGCATAAAATAGTAAGATGCAATCCCTAGTTTAAACACATAACCAAATCGAACTCCTAAAACATGCTCATACTCCTATCCTTCACATGCTTTTAAAGTGAATGCCTCGAAATATATGAAAGTANGTAACAAAGTGTTGATGCTTGAAAAGCATACATGCGATTTTGACTCGAGTTCAAGAAAAACAAACTAATCTTAAAATTGATGATTTTAAATTCAACTGACACCAAGTTCAATTTGAATTAAAACTAAACAATTTTGAGTTAAGTGCCAAGTTGATTTGATTCAATTTTATTAAAATATATTCTATGTGCATTAAATAATTTTTTTGTAAATTTATCTTGAGAACTATAGTCTGCAATGCTCTATGGCGTTGAATGTTANAAACAATTTTGAGTTAAGTGCCAAGTTGATTTGATTCAATTTTATTAAAATATATTCTATGTGCATTAAATATTTTTTTTGTAAATTTATCTTGAGAACTATAGTCTGCAATGCTCTATGGCGTTGAATGTTGACCTTTAAAAGAGAAGCAAAATACTAAGTTAAGTGTTGTCGAGATGAGAATGATTAGGTGGATGAGTGGCTTTGCACTTAGAGACAAAATGCGAAATATATCNAACAATTTTGAGTTAAGTGCCAAGTTGATTTGATTCAATTTTATTAAAATATATTCTATGTGCATTAAATAAATTTTTTTATAAATTTATCTTGAGAACTATAGCCTGCAATGCTTGTGCCCACCATTAAGATGGATACAACACCCCAATGAGTAGATGAGTAACGAAGTGTTGATGCTTGAAAAGCATATATGCGATTTTGACTCAAGTTCAAGAAAAACAAACTAATCTTGAAGNGCATTAAATAAATTTTTTTATAAATTTATCTTGAGAACTATAGCCTGCAATGCTTGTGCCCACCATTAAGATAGATACAACAACCCAATGAGTAGATGAGTAACGAAGTGTTGATGCTTGAAAAGCATACATGCGATTTTGACTCAAGTTCAAGAAAAACAAACTAATCTTGAAATCGATGTTTTTGATTTCAACTGACACCAAGTTCAATTTGAATTA
>JXCR01139958.1:131219-145322 GCA_002079205.1 Phalaenopsis hybrid cultivar | reverse complement strand
AAAAATTATTTTTATATTTCATATTTTCAAATCTATATCTATCGAAAAAGTTGACCGACAAAAACACATTGATTTTTTCCAAACTTGCGCCCACATGGCTTGTTCTTGCTTTGGAGAAGTATCGTTACTGCTACCTTTCTCCTCCTAATTATTTTTCTCAAATCTCTCACATTGGAGTGTAAGCATCTCAATCGACTCCATCTTTTGGGACGCTATGCCCCTTTGACGGAACTCGTGGTTCAACAACGCCATAATTCAAGGTCTCCTTCTTATGCATAAGTATTATCGTGAAATTTTTGTACTCATAAGGTAGAAAATTCAACTAAAGAAGTGTCTTGTTTTTATCTCCAATCTTCTAATCCATATTTGACAATCTGTCAAAATTTTCATAAAATCTTTCAAGTTCTCATCATTAATAAATCCATGTTTCGTTTGAAACCTGTAGAGTTGACGCTTCATATGGAGAAAATTTTAAATGCTCTTCGTGAGATATTCGTTCTCAAACTTTCTCCACAATTTTTCTGCAGAAGTTTTCATAATCACCCCATATTTGATTTCTTGAGATAAGTAATTTCGGATCAAGCTATAAGCATTTTAGTTCATTTTCAACCAATCTTTTTCTAACATCTCTTCAGGGTGTTCATCGCTATCAAGAACTTTATTTAGATTCAAAGAGCACAACAAATTGATCACCTTGCATAGCCTCATGCCAAAGTTCATTTTGTCATCAAATCTCGTTACATTGATCTTGACGATATGTGTAACTACCTAGTAAATCAATGCCTTTTTCATCATCGTGGTGGATGTTGAAGTACCTGACAATATGCTATTATCCATTACTCTATCAGATATGGTAACTTAACTTGCTCCGATGTCTTTGCCTTTTGTCAGTGATTTTGCCGGAATCCAAACCGAGTGTGCTAGAATCACGCTAATCTATCTCTGATACCAAATTGTTGTGCAATATAATGTGGAAAACAAAATCACACAACAATAAAACAATCAAATACTGTGCGATTTATGCTGTTCAACACAAATCCACCTGCGTCCACAAGAAGGGTTATTCCACTATTAGCAGGTGGGTATATAGTGGAAAAAACAGCTGAAATAGTTTTACAATTCCTCACACCAAAATTAGTTCTAATCCCTTCTATAAATAAGAGAGGATTATGACATACAAGTTAAAGATATTTATGATATAGAAAAGATCATGCAATTAAATCTCTTCTAATTTGATTCTCTAATATCAATCTTTCTAATATACAATCATTAGATTTAATATTTTCCATAATGTGATGATCTTCTCAATGTTTCTTCTTGAGGCTGACTCAAGCCAAATTGAATTTATTTATTGCATGCTTATAGTTAAGTCTAGGCTACAAACATGGTATTAGGGTATAAAGTTCATCTTCACATGCTTGTACTACTACATGTATTATATGTTTCTGCTTATCTGAATGTTTATTTTAATGAAATTGAACCATACTTTGGTATAGAAGACCGCCTGAGTATCTCTACTTCTAAAAGACCATTTTATAAGTATTATGAGATATGATTTGTCTAGTTTCTTGTGAAAACTTAATGGAATTATTCATTTTTCATGTTTATTTTTGTAGATGTTATGTTTGATTGGATTGTCATAACATCTCCAGAAGCAGGTGTGGTCTTCCTAGAAGCATGGATGTAAGCATCTCTTAAGCTCATTATTATTTAACTTCTAATATTTTTATTATGTTAATTTTTATAGTAGATTTCCGTGATAATTTTTAATAAAAATAAGGAATTCATTCCAAATTTTGTTTTGCTTTCAAAAGTTAATCTTTGAAAAATAATGTGCTTTTAATTTGTTTGATTGTAAACTTCATTTATGAACTCGTCATTATCATGATTAGCCTTATCCATGCTACTTTTGGTGGGCATTATGTGGGATTTCTTTGCCTAAATTTAAGTTTGACATGGAATATTTCTTTTGTACATGACATGATACGTCAGTTTTTTTTAATGATATCTAGTTTATTAGCTACAAATACATCATCCAGCGTCCGTAACTTATCTTTGTAGTCGTTTTATTCTTCATCCTCATTTGAATTTCTTCATTTGAGGCCATTTAAGCTTGGCTTCATTCAAATTGTACACCCAAGGGCATCTAGATCGAGTTCAACCAAGATGCCAGTCACTTGAACCAAATCCCTTGAAAGCTTGATGTTGTCCAAAGAAGCGTTAATTAAAGTAGCCTAAATTGAACTCACCACAAAGATGAAATTTCTTGTAGAAGTGATTCACTCATTGATGAATTTGGCAATCAAAGTCTTTAAGGCAACTCACCCACTCAAAATGAACTTGCTATTGAACTTGCCCATGGACCGGCTATTGATCATAACCACTAATCTCCTTGAGGGTTTTCTATATGGAACTCGTAGAGTTCTCTAGAGGAAGTTCCTCACCCTCAATATTGGGATTTATCTAGAGATTATCTAGAAAAAACTTTAGATTTTTTTACAATAAGTATTGTTTAGTTACTCATGAACACACCTTGCTATATAGTTTTACTTATTATGTAATAATAAATTTTTCTATTATGTTGAACCTTAGTCTAAACCTTTAAAGAGGGTGACACGGGGCGCGTTCTGCCCTCGATGCGACGAAGTCACGGACGCGACAAAAGTAGCGCAAGATCGGTTTGATCCGGATCGTCCGGGCCAGGGGGGGTTGACCAGTTTTGCCTAGCATGGAGTTCCGTTCTATTTAGAGCGGGGCCTGTATTACCCTAAGTTTATATATATGTTATTTGTTATGTTTTGGGGTAGTTTTGGATTTAGTTTTTTGTGAGGACGGCCGTCGGCTTCCTGGTATTCTCCTTAAGGGCTGTATCCGAAGGCGAGATGATACTCCCATTGTAACTGGTTTTGAAGTGGTGTTTATTTATCATTCTTGAGATCCCCAACCTTCATCTTTGCCTCCCAACCTGCAGTCCTTTGCTGCTGAACCCTCCCACCTGCTGTTTCTTTTCTGCAAGCCTTCCAATCAGATGTTCCTTTGCATGCAGCCTTCCCTACCTGCTGTCTTTTGCCTCCAAGCCTTCCAACCTACTATTTCTTTGTCGTAAGCCTTTCTATACCTGTTGTCCTTTTCAGAAAACCTCCAACTACTGTCTTTGACTGCCATGGCTCCCCAAAATCCTTTCTTTCCACAACCACGCCCCCTTACTGTAGCCTTCCGACTACTTTTGAACCAAGCTCTAGTTGGGTTTTTGTGTTGTGTATCTGTTGTTTCCTATTTAGGCATTTGTTATTTATAACCGATGTTTGCTTTTAATAATAAAAGTTGCATTTCACGTTGTTGTTTGATTCACTCTAGTATCATTTGATATCAGAGCTTGCCTAACCCTAGTCCTATCATAGGGTTTCTAACACCCGCTATACCCAAACTTATCTCCACCCCCTCTTAACCACCCCCTAAAAAAATTTCATTTCCTAGCACCTTACACACCTGCTTTCACCTACCTACACCAAAAATCTTAACCACGCCTCTGAGGAGACAATTAACAGAATTTGATCATGAATCTATCATGGACGACATAAAATAACTACCCCACCAAGTGTTACATCAACTCGATGACATTGAGGAAAGAAGTTAGGCGGGATCACCGTTGACCGTAACAGTGAAATCTGTGAAAGAGAACAAGAACAAGAACACCTGAATCCTTTTCGTATGAAAGATTCTAGTAGAGAAGAAGACAAACCACAACGCTTTGAGATATAGTATTAGTGGAGGGCTATAGATAAGGTGTTTACTGGAGGATGCATATATGAGATGTTTGTTAGAAGATACAGAGATGAAGTGCCTATTAGAGTATACAAAGATGGAGTGTCTACTAGGAGATACAAAGATGACATGCCTATTGGAGGATACACATATGAAGATAAAAGTTGACCTACCAGACTTCAAGAGGAGAATGAATCCAGATGATTTCCTCTTGTGGATGCAGATTGTTGAGCGAATCTTTAAACACAAGGAGGTCACCAATGACAGAAGAGTGAAGCTCCTCGCAACCATCAGTTAAAGAAGAATGTTTCTTTGTGGTGGGAGAACCGGAAGAGGGAGGGACAGAGAGTAGGTTTTTGATACAATCACTTCTTGGTAGAAAATGAAGAAGGCGATGCAGTGACAGTATTTACCTCTGTACTATCATCATGACATTTTCTTGAAGCTCCACTTCCTGAAGCGGGAGCTATCAGTGGAAGAGTACATGATATAATTTATGCAGCTTCAGTTGAAGTGTGAGTCGAAGGAGATAGAGGAACACACTATACTAGATACTTGGGAGGCCTGAAGCACGCTGTTATTAATGTGGTCTAGCTGCAATACTATTGGACACCGAGGGATGTATAAACCTTAGTACTGATGGAGATACAATAAGCCCTAAACCCAAACTACTGCCAGTCAGACAACCACCCACAGTTGGAGACCTCATGAGGAATATAGCTCAAAGAGTGGAGCTGACTGGTCAGGAGTAGGTCAAAGCCACTTAAAGTTAGAAGAAGCTTGAGAATAGCAACACACCCACTATAGTCCCTGCCAATAAATGCTTCAAATGCCGTAGTTTTGGGCACATTACTTCTAGTTACCCAACGAGCCGAGTTTTGTCCTTGATCAAGCAAGGTGTGGTGGGGGACGTAATAAGAGAGGAAGGAGTAGAAGAAAAGGGTGAGGAGTACCATCTTCCACCGGATAAGGTGGGTCCTACAGACTGAGGCTAGAGGGATCAACAGTGGCTTCTCCATAACATATTCTACACTTGTTGCACTGTGAAGTGAAATGTATGCAGTCTCATTACCGATGGAGGGAGCAATAAGAATGTGACATCTACACAGATGGTGGGCAAGTTGAGCCTCACGACTAAGAGAAATTACTAGCCATACTCCTTGATGTATTTGAGGGAGAAGAACATAATCAACATTGACAGGAGGTGCCTCATGGAGCATTCGATTGGAAATCAACCGCAGGAACAGATTTGGTGTGACATGGTGCCCATGGATGCCTATCATCTTTGTTGGGGAGACCGTGGTAATTTGATCGTCGAACTCAGCATGATGGGTTTAGAAATACCTACTGATTATATTTTTATTGCCAGTAGAGAGTGTTAGTAGGATTTGTTTTGGTCATGATAAAGGAAAGCAGGACAGAGGCGCCGAAAATAGATACAGGCCAGTCACTACAGAGAGCATGCCAGGATATCATGATTGATACCTTATCAACATGGCCGCCGTCATTAGAGGTTCAGACTATTCTCACGTCAGGTAGGACGGAGCCAACCGAAGACTATCTTTGGAAGACTTTGTATGGGTAAACTTGGTACGAAGTTCCAGTTTAGTTTAATAGTGCACCCTCGTATGGTTGGATCGAAATATATGATTTCTCACAAGTGGGAAAATTCCTCGGGTGTTTTAGAAGACAGTGCGGTTGATATTAGGATCCAGGTGCTTCTTGGATCGCAGTCGAAGATCTTTCAACCTCGGGAAGTTACAACTTATTCGTTACTTTCAACTTGCAGGCAGAAACTTTGACAAATGAGGTTGAAGCTCCCATAATCCTGAGAGATTAATGTGGGGTACTTAACCGTGGCAAATTCACGCATAATCGGTTTGGTCCGGGCCGATGTGAGCCAAGGAGGATATGATCTATCTTTCCAAGCATGGATTTCTCTTATATTTGGAGCGATGCCCACTCGTTTTTTTCCTAGGTCTATATATATGTTATTTATTTTGTTTTAGTGTAGTTTTGAATTCAGTTTTCTGTAATGACTGCTGTCGACTTCCCAGTCTTCTTCTCTAGGGCTGTATTCGAAGACGAGAAAATGCTCCGACTGTAACTCGTCTTGAGGTGGGGTTTATCTATCCTTCCTGACATCCCCAACCTTCATCTCAATTTCCCTCCCACCCGCTATTTCTTTGCCGCAAGCTATCCTNTTGCTTTCAATAATAAAAGTTGCATTTCACGTTGTTGTTTGATTCACTCTAGTATCATTTGATATCAGAGCTAGCCTAACCCTAGTCCTACACCCGCCATACCCAAACTTATCTCCACCCCCTCTTAACCACCCCCTAAAAAATTTTCATTTCCCTTCACCTTACACACCCGCTTTCACCTACCTACACCCAAAATCTTAACCACGCCCTTGAGGAGACAATTAACAGAATTTGATCATGAATCTATCATGGACGACATACAATAACTACCCCACCAAGTGTTACATCAACTCGATGACATTGAAGAAAGAAGTTAGGCGGGATCACCGTTGACCGTAACAGTGAAATATGTGAAAGAGAACAAGAACACCTGAATCCTTTTCGTATGAAAGATTCTAGTAGATAAGAAGACAAACCACAACGCTTTGAGATATAGTATTAGTAGAGGGCTATAGATGAGGTGTTTACTGGAAGATGCATATATGAGATGTTTGTTAGAAGATACAGAGATGAGGTGCCTATTAGAGTATACAAAAATGGAGTGTCTACTAGGAGATACAAAGATGACATGCCTATTGGAGGATACACATATGGAGATAAAAGTTGACCTACTAGACTTCAAGAGGAGAGTGGATCCAAATGATTTCCTCTTGTGGATGCAGATTGTTGAGCGAATCTTTAAACACAAGGAGGTCACCAATGACAGAAGAGTGAAGCTCCTCGCAACCATCAGTTAAAGAAGAATGTTTCTTTGTGGTGGGAGAACCGGAAGAGGGAGGGACAGAGAGTAGGTTTTTGGTAGAAAATGAAGAAGGCGATGCAGTGATAGTATGTACCCCCGTACTATCATCATGATATTTTTTTGAAGCTCCACCACCTGAAGCAGGAGCTATCAGTGGAAGAGTACATGACATAATTTATGCAGCTTCAGTTGAAGTGTGAGTCGAAGGAGATAGGGAACACACTATATTAGATACTTGGGAGGCCTGAAGCACGCTGTTAGTAATGTGGTCTAGCTGCAATACTATTGGACACTGAGGGATGTATAAACTTTAGTACTGATAGTGGAGAGACAACAAACCCTAAGCCCTAACTACTGCCAATCAGACAACCACCCACAGTTGGAGACCTCATGAGGAATATAGCTTAAAGAGTGGAGCTGACTGGTCAGGAGTAGGACAAAGCCACTTAAAGTTAGAAGAAGCTTGAGAATAGCAACACACCCACTATAGTCCCTTTCAAGAAATGTTTCAAATGCCGTAGTTTTGGGCACATCACTTCTAGTTACCCAACGAGCCGAGTTTTGTCCTTGATCAAGCAAGGTGTGGTGGGGGAAGTAATAAGAGAGGAAGGAGTAGAAGAAAATGGTGAGGAGTACCATCTTCCACTGGATAAGGTGGGTCCTACAGACTGAGGCTAGAGGGATCAACAGTGGCTTCTCCATAACACATTCTACACTTGTTGCACTGTGAAGTCAAATGTATGCAGTCTCATTACTGATGGAGGGAGCAATAAGAATGTGACATCTACACAGATGGTGGGCAAGTTGAGCCTCACGACTTAGAGTAATTACCAACCATACTCCCTGATATATTTGAGGGAGAAGAACATAATCATCATTGACAGGAGGTGCCTCATGGAGCATTTGATTGGAAATCAACCGTAGGACCAGACTTGGTGCGACATGGTGCCCATGGATGCCTATCATATTTTGTTGGGGAGACCATGGTAATTTGATCGTCGAACTCAGCATGATGGGTTTAAAAATACCTACTGATTATATTTTTATTGCCAGTAGGGATTGTTAGTAGAATTTGTTTTGGTCATGATAAAGGAAAGCAGGACAGAGGCGCCGAAAATAGATATAAGCCAGTCACTACAGAGAGCATGTTAGGATATCATGATTGATACCTTACCAACATGGCCGCCATCGTTAGAGGTTCAGACTATTCTCACATCAGGTAGGACAGAGCCAACCGAAGACTATCTTTGGAAGACTTTGTATGGGTAAACTTGGTACGAAGTTCCAGTTTAGTTTAATAGTGCACCCTCATATGGTTGGATCGAAATAGATGATTTCTCACAAGTGGGAAAATTCCTCGGGTGTTTTAGGAGACAGTGCGGTTGATATTAGGATCCAGGTGCTTCTTGGATTGCAGTCGAAGATCTTTCAACCTCGGGAAGTTACAACATATTCGTTACTTTCAACTTGTAGGCAGAAACTTCGACAAATGAGGTTGAAGCTTCCATAATCCTGAGAGATTAATGTGGGGTACTTAACCGTGGCAAATTCACGCATAATCGGTTTGGTTTGGGCCGATCTGAGCTAAGGAGGATATGATTTGTCCTTCCAAGCATGGATTTCTCTTATATTTGGAGCGAGGCCCACTCGTTTTTTTCCTAGGTCTATATTAATGTTATTTATTTTGTTTTAGTGCAGTTTTGAATTCAGTTTTTTGTAACGACTGCTGTCGACTTCCCAGTCTTCTTCTCTAGGGCTGTATTCGAAGATGAGAAAATGCTCCGACTGTAACTCGTCTTGAGGTGGGGTTTATCTATCCTTCCTGACATCCCCAACCTTCATCTCAATCTCCTTCCCACCCGCTATTTCTTTGCCGCTAGCCATCCTTACCTGCTGTCCTTTGCTGTCAAGCCTTCCAACATGTTGTTCCTTTGTCGTCAGCCTTCCCTTAACCAAGTTTCCTTTGCCTCCAAGCCTTCATCGCCAAGCCACCCCAACATCCTTTATTTTCCCAACCACAACCCATTACTGCAGCCTTTCCACCACCTTTGAACCAAGCTCTAGTTTGGTGTCTGTCTGTGTTATGCATCTCTGTTAATTCCTATTTTAGCATGTGTTGGTTGTAACCCCTATTTGCTTTTTAGTAATAAAAGTTGCATTTCTCGTTGTTGTTTGATTAACTCCGATATCGTTTGGTATCAGAGTTAGCTTAACCCTGGTCCTCTCTTATGGTTTCTAGCAACTACCATATCTAAACCTATCTCCACCACCCACACCGCCCCCCAAAATTTTCTTTTACCTCCATTCTACTCATCTCCCTTAACTTACCTACACCCAAAACCCTATCCATGCCCCCGAGGAGACAATTGCTGGAATTTGATCAGGAATTTACTATGGATGATATACAATGACTACTCCACTAAGTGATACATTAGTTCAAGGCCTTTGAAGAAAGAACTCAGGGGGGATCACCGTCAACCGTAACAGTGAAATCTGTGAAAGAGAGTAAGAAGAACACCAGAATCCCTTCTATACAAATGATTCTAGTGGAGAAGATAGACCACAATGCTTTGGGGTATAGTATCAGCGAAGACCTATAGATGAGTTGCCTGTTGGAGGGTACACAAGTTAGATGTATGTTAGAAGATATAGAGATGTAGTGCTCGTTAGAGGATTGAAAGATAGTGTGCCTGCTAGGAGATACATAGATGACATGCCTATTGAAGGATACAGAGATTTAGGGAAAAAGGTGGACCTATCGGACTTCGAAGGGAGAATGGATCCAGATGATTTTCTTGAGTGGATGTAGACTGTTGAGTGGATCTTTGAATACAAAGAGATACCAGATGATAGAAGACTAAAGCCACCATCAAGCTAAAGAAGAATACTTCTTTGTCATGGGAGAACGTGAAGAGGGAGAGAGAGACAATGATGCGACAAAATTACTACATGGGAGAAAATAAAGAAGGCGATGCAGTGACGATACCTACCCCCACACCACTGCCATTATATTTTCTTGAAGCTCCACTATCTGTAGCAGGAGCTATCAGTGGAGGAATACAAAAAAAAAATTATGCAGCTAAAGTTGAAGTGTGAGTGGAATGAGATAGAGGAACACACCATAAAAAGATACTTGGCGGGCCTGTAGCCCGCCATCAGTAATGTGGTCTAGTTGCAAACCTATTAGACACTGAATGAAGTGTAGAACTTAGGACTGAAAGTTAAGTGATAGCAGAAATAGACTAGGCAACCACTGATTGTTAAACAACCACCCACAATTGGAGATCTCAGAAGCAGCACGCCTCAGGGAATGGAGCAGACTGGTCAGAAGCAGGATAAAGCCACTCGAAGTGAGAAGAAGCCTGAGAAGAGCAGAACTCCCACTACAATTTTCAGTTAGAAAATGCTTTAGTTATCATTGTTTTGGGCGCATTGCTTCTAGTTGCCTGAAGAGCCGAGTTGCGTCCTTCATCGAGTAGAGTGTAGTGGAGGAAGTGAGCGAAGAGGAGGCAGTTGAAGAAAAGGGTATCATCTTCCACCTGATGTGGGCAAGATGCTTGTGGTTCGATGAGTTCTACAGACCGAGGCTATGAGGAATTAGCAATGACATCGCCACAAAATTTTCTACACCTATTACCCTGCGGAGGGAAATAGATATTGTCTAATCATTGATAAATGGAGCAACATGAATGCAACATCTACACAGATAAGTTAAGTTTCACGACTCAAAGACAATTTCAACCGTACTCTCGTGTGTGATTGAGGGAGAATAATAGAGCCGACATTGGTTGGAGGTGTCTCTTGGAGTTTTTGATTGGAAACCAGCTGCGGGATCTGATTTTGTTCGATGTGGTGCTCAGGGATGCTTGTTACCTTGTGTTAGGGAGACCATGATAATTTGATTGTTAGACTTAGCATGACGGGTTCTGGAATACCTACTCCTTCACTAAGGATGGCAAGCATACCTACTTCTTCACTAAGGATGACAAGCATATGACCCTTCTACCTTCCGCATAGTTTGAGATTACAGCTGCCCTTGTCAATGGAGATGTGCCAGTAGGATTTGTTTTGGATAGTGGGACAAAGACGCAGATTCTAGATACAGACTAGTCACTATAGAGAGCATGTTAGGACAACATGATCAATACCTTACCACTATGGTCTCCGTCGTTGGAGTGATCTCAGTCTGTTCTTGCGTTAGTTAGGATTAAGCCAACCTGGGACTACCTTTGGAAGACTTTGCAGGATATAGTTAGCCATGAAGTCCCAGTTCAATTCAGTAATGCACCCTCATATGGTTGGATTAATATGGATGACTGCTCACAAGTGTTTTGGGAGATTGTGTAGCCGACACTGGGATCCATGTGCTTCTTGGGCCGCGATTGAAGTTTCTTCAACGACGAGAAGTTATAGTAGCTCTGGCACTTTTAAGCTGCAGGCAGAAGCTTCGATAAATGAGGTTGAAGCTCCCCCAACCCTGGGAGACTGATGAGGGGGGCCTTCTGCCCTGAGACGACGAATTCACAAACACGACAAAAGTCGCGCAGAATTGGTTTGGTCTAGGCCGGTCTCGGCCAAGGAGGGACAGACCAGTCATTTCAAGCATTTTTGTTCCCTCATATTTTGAGCAGGGTTCACTCTTTTTCATCCTAGGTTTATATATGTTATTTGTTGTGTTTTAGGGTAGTTTCAGATTCAATTTTTTATGAGGACAGCTGTCAGCTTCTCGGTCTTCCCCTCAATGCCTGCATCCAAAGGTGAGAAGGTGTTTTGATTGTAACTCATCCCGAGGAGATGTTTATCTAACATTCCCTTCATCCCCAACCTTCATCTCAACCTCTCAAGGTGCTATCCTTCTCGGTTGAGTCCTCTTACCTGTTGTTCCTTTGCCACAAGCCTTCCAATCTACCGTTTCTTTGTCACAAGCCGTCCAATCTGTTGTTCCTTTGCCACAACCTTTCCTAACTGCTATCCTTTGCCACCAAACCTTCCAACCTACTGCTCTTTTGCTGCCAGTCTTCCCTACCCTCTGTCCTTTGTCCCTAAGCCTTCCAACTGTTGTTCTTGACTGCCAAGCCACCTTGACATCCTTTCTTTCCCCAACTGCATTCCCTTTATTGCAGCATTCCCAACACCTCTGAATCAAGCCCTAGTTAGTTGTTTGTGCTGTGTGAATCTGTTGTTTCCTATTTCTGCATGTGTTGAATGTAACTTTTATTTTCTTTTTTGTAATAAAACTTGTATCAGAGCTAGCCTAACCCTAGTCATGTCCTAGGATTTCTAGCATCCTCTATACCCAAACTTTTCACCCCCTCCCATCAAAATTTTCTTTTCCCTCCACCTACCTACACCCAAAACCCTAATCATGCCACCGCAAAGACAATTGTTGTATCTGATTACGAATCTAACATGGACAACATACATCTACTCCGCGAAGTATTACATTGGCTCTATTCCATTGAGAAAAGAACACAAGGCGAGATACCATCGACCGTAATAGTGAAATCCATGAAAGATAGCAAGAACACTTGAATTCCTTTTATAGGAATGATTTTTGTCGAGAAGAAGACAAGCCACAACACTTTGAAGTACAAAATCAACGGAGGCTTAGAGATTAGTTGACTGCTGGAGGATATAAAGATGAGGTGTCTGTTGCAAGATACAAATATGAGATGTCTCTTAAAGGATACAAAGATGTGGCGCTTGTTAGATGATATGAAGATGGAATGCCTACTAGGAGATGTTGAGATAACATGCCTATTGGTGGATATAGACATCTTGGAATAAATATTTACCTATCAAACTTCAAGTAGAGAATGGATCCAGATGATTTCCTTGAGTGGATGTAAGACTGTTGAGCAGATCTTTTAATACAAGGAGGTTCTTGATGACAGAAGAGTGAAGCCTGACATCATCAAGTTGAAGAATGTTTCTTTGTGGTGGGAGAACTCGAAGAGGAAAAAAATGAAGACGACGATTCAACCACTGTACCTACCCCTTTGCTACCGTCTAAATATTTTATTAAAGTTCCACTACCTGCAACATAAGGAACTATCAGTGAAGGAATACACGATAGAGTTTATGATTCTTAAGTCGAAGTTTGAGTCGAAGAAAACAGACTAGATACTTAGGAGGCGTGAAGAATTGTGCTTTTCATTGAGCAGGGTGCACTGGAGGAAGCGAGCAAAGAAGAGAAAAATGAATAAAAGGGTGAGAAGTATCATCTTCCACTGGATGATGGTAAGATGCTTGTGGTTCGATGTGTCCTATAGGTTGATGCTATGAGGGGTCAGCAGTGGCTTTACCGCAACATATTCTCCACCTATTGCATTGTGAAGGGAAAAATATGTAGTCTCATCCTCGATGGAGGAAGCAACAAGAATGTGATATCTGCATGGATGGTGGACAAGAGTCTCACGATTCAAAAACATTCACAATCATATTCCTTAACGTGGTTGAGGGAGAAGGATATAATCGACATTGATAGGAGATGTCTTATTGAGTTTTCGATTGGAAACCTGTTACGGGATCAGATTTAGTGCAATGTGGTGCCCATGGATGTCTGCCAGCTTTTTTGTAAAGAGTGCTTGACAATTTGATCGTTGGACTTAATATGTCGGGTTTAGGAATACCTATTCCTTCACCAAGGAAGGCAAACACATGGTCGTTCTATCTTCTGCGGAGTCCGAGATTACATGTGTCATTGTGAGAAGTGTCAGTAAGATTAGTTTTGGTGATGATAGAGGAAAGCGGGACAGAGGTGCCGACTCTAGATACAGACTAATCACTACAAAGAGCATATCAGAACATCATGATCGATGCCTTACCGCCATGACCACCACCATTAGAGGGAGTTTAGTCTGTTCTCACTTCAGGTAGGATCGAGCGAACTGTGGACTACTTTTGGAAGACTCTATACGGTACACTTGGCAAAAAGTCTCAATTCAGTTCAACAGTGCACTCTTATATGATTGGATCAATATGGATGAATGTTCGCAAGTGAGGAAAAGTTTTCATGTGTTTTGAGAGACAATGTAGTTAACAGTGAGATCTGGGTGCTTCTCAGGCCACATTCAAATTTCCTTTAACCTCGGGAAGTTATAGCAACTCTGCTACTCTTTCAAGGTGCAAAGAGAAGCTTCAGCAAATGAGATTGAAGCTCTCCCCATCCCGGGAGACTAATGCGGGGCACCTTCTACCCCAAACTTAACGAAGTCGCGGATGCGACAAAAGTCGTGCAGGATTGGTTTGGTCCGGGCTGATCTTAGCCAAAGAGGGACCGACCGACCCTTCCGTTCATGGAGTTTCCTCCTATTCGGAGTGCCCACTCCTCCTTATCGTGGGTGTATATATATATATATATATATATATATATATATATATATATATATA
>JXCR01139958.1:86127-130850 GCA_002079205.1 Phalaenopsis hybrid cultivar | reverse complement strand
AGTCTACGAAGAGGGACAGAGGGGTGGATGCCAACGTGACAGGTCTTCCCTGCATGCTTGACAAGCCAATCAGCATGGAAGTTGCCCTCTCTATGAATAAAACTCCAATTAACCTCAAGATGTTTTTCATTTATGAAAGATAAAATTCACTTGAAAGTGCCAACAATATCCTAATGGGGAGGAGAGGCACCCATTAGAGTGTCATAAAGCATTTTAGAGTCCATTTCCACCTCTAATTTATGAAAGTTGAAAACGTTAACCACCAATAAAGCCAAATAGACTCCCCAACATTCCGCAGCCAAAGGATTTCCAGCAACAACAGGGGAGGTGAAAAAACAGAGCCAGCTTCCCTCAAAATCTCTAAATAAACCCCCTACCACAGCATAATCAGGATGCCAACAGCCATCCACATTTAATTTAACATAACTAGGAGGGTCTAATAAGCTAGGGGGATTATAAAACCTGAACCACAGAGGAGCCAGCTCTTAATACTTTATTGTAATAGACAATCACATAAGCAACAATCATAGAAGTAGTGGGTGGAGTTGTGTGATACTTAAAACTGTTTTTGGAGTTCCAAAGGAACCAGAGAACTAGTAAAGGGAGGGGGAATCCCTCCTGCCTGATATCTAAATCCTTCCATTGCCACAAATAGCTAGTTAATGAGCCTCTATGCATCCAAGAAAAACCAAAATAAGATCCAATCATATCCCAAACTTCTAAAGAGAAAGCACACTCAAAGAAGATGTGCCTTATGTCTTCCTCATTCATTTTGCACTATGACATCTTGAGGCCAATTTCAAATCTTTAAGCTTAAGAATATCATCCATTGGTATTAAAGAATTGAGATAATGCCAAAGAAAAAAGGATATAGGGGGAGATAATGGTTTATGCCAAATCAATTTTCCCCATAACCAATCACGATGTGAATGTAAATTGCCATAAATGAGTTTGCAAACTGATTCAGAATTTCTTCTTTTCCACATGTGGAGATCCTTTCGAGTAGGAGTAAGAGGAATAGTAAGTATATGCTTTGTATTTTGTTCCCCCACCATATAACACAACTTAGGGTAATCCCAACCATCTTGAGAAAAGAAATCAGAGACCAATAAGGAATTAAGATGAGGAGAGTGAGTATTGTCAGAGTTATGTGAAAAACCCCTGTTATCATTCTAAAAGGAAATATTCCCATCACCAATGTCCCAAAAGATGAAATCGTTTGCTGTTTAACCACAACCTTTCAAATACGAGAATCTCCCACCTTCCACGAAACCNGTACTTTGGGTGTAACTCGTTTAATGGTTGTCTAACATATTCAATTACTTTTTTATATTATTTAATTGATGTGATAAAGATCTTGTAAAACCTCAAAAATTTTCTTTGTTTCTCTATTACTTTCTTCTCTATAGATTTATCCCCTGCATAATAACCAAGTTCTAGCATGCCTATAAATTGATTTAAATCCATTTTGGTGTGGTGAGATTGGATGATGCCTCGAACAAAAAGTCAAGCTACAAAGCTTAAACTTCTTTTAAGTCTTTCTTTAAAATTTATACGTAGGTTACGTAAATAATCATTCACTCAACATATCTATATATATATATATATATAGCTTGCATGAGCATATCCACAGAAAGCGGTTTCCATGAAAATTACATTCTTTACTAATGTGATAAGGAGGTAATTAGGTTTTAAATTTTGTTATAATCTCGTGCGTTTAACTCTAGAAAGGCTGCTATCAGTAAATCTTAGGTTGAATTCAAGGAACTGAGAAAGCTGTAATCATTTTAAATTTTGCAACGCATTGAAGTTAATTGCATACAAACCAGAATCCAAGAAAATTCTGGTATTAATCTAGTTTTAAACTTTTCATATTTGATAATATTTCATGAGCTTATTATTTACTCTTTAGATTCTTCTTCTTTTTTAATGTCTTCCATGTGATCCTACTTCCAGTGATCTTTCATATACTGCACAACTTGTACTGGAGGCGACGTTGAATGATGAGATTGTGTTCAGTTTTGATGATTGATTTTAAAGTTTCTAATTTATTTTTGTGATAGACCAGTTTGTGATGATTCATGGATTATTTTATAGGAAGGCTTGTATTTTTATTTGTTTGATGTAAACCAAATGCTAAATTTTTCGTAGCCAAATTTGAAGCAGGGTAGTGTTGATGGATATTCACGTTTCTTCTCATTGTAAGTGTCACATCAAGCTGAGTTGAATTTTGGTTTTCTTAATCCAAACAGATTGATGTAAGTCTTGGGTAGTGATTGGTTTTATCCTTGTAAGCTTAGCTATGGCTATTGGTTTTGTCCTTTGGTAATTATTATGATTTGTTTTTGGCAATTCTTATGATTGGGTGTTCTTTGATTTTACGGGTTTATGCTGCAGTGTTGTTGGTTTGGCGATGAAGGACTATGGCATGGATTGCCTTGGGCATTTTTTGGTTTTAAGCTTGTGATTATTATAACATTGGAGATAATGTCCAACACACTCCACACGTATGGGTATGTTCTATTTATTATTTCCTTGACATGTGTTGCCTAAGAAAAACTAGATGAGTTTTTATAGGTTGATTTCCAGATCAAATTTTGATTTGGAAATTGCTAATTTTTGAGTTTTCATGATAATTTGACTTGAATTAGAACCATACTTATATCAAGCCAACTCTAACATAGANATGAGGAGTTTTTATAGGTTGATTTCCAGATCAAATTTTGATTTGGAAATTGCTAATTTTTGAGTTTTCATGGTAATTTGACTTGAATTAGAACCATACTTATATCACGCCAACTCTAACATAGGATGAGAATTCTATAAATTGACATCGTAGGCATAAAATTTATTAATTTTGATTGAATAAAATTTCTTCATCTAATTTTCAATCTTGTGTCTACAAGTTGTATGCATGATTCATTTGTACATGGTATAAGTGCAATTACCTAATTCTAATAAAAAAAAATTCTATTAATGATGTTAAACTTAGATTTCATACCTTTATTGCTTTTTTTCATGTAATTTCTTATAAATTGCCTTTTATTAACTTGTTAGCGTCCCTAATTTAGTTCAAATTTGTGATATATGAGAAACTAGTTATGGTGATTAAAGTATAATTGCCTGTTAATTTTGCTTGATTAAAACTTTCTTCAGATTTATTCAAACATTCTATTATTACTTGAGCTCTAAGTTTTGTTTTATTATTTGCATCTAAGTTGTTGGCATATTTAGTGTTTAATTATTTTATGAATCTCAGGCTTTCTTACGTGATTTATATACATTGCGTCATTCAAACAAACCCTTAGGGCTTATTTGGGATGACTATTGTTTTAAAAGACATATTTCTTACTTNTTTAGTGTTTAATTATTTTATGAATCTCAGGCTTTCTTACGTGATTTATATACATTGCGTCATTCAAACAAAACCTTAGGGCTTATTTGGGATGACTATTGTTTTATTGTTTTAAAAGACATTTCTTAGTGCGTTTTTTAATTATTTTTTAAAATAAATCTAGTTATTTTTAAGAACACTTAAAACAACTTTTAATATTTTTATTGTTTTTAAAAACTATTACCACTTGGCACTATCAACAAAACTGCTATCGCTGGTCGCCACCATTGGCTGCCATTATTATTAGTGGTGGAAACCACCGCCAAACATTGCTGTCACTACTTGTTGACAACTGCCGCCGCTACCACCGTACAAATAAATAAAAATAATATGTTTTTTATATAGCAAGCATATTTTGTTTATTGGCAAAACAAAAATAAAATAAAATGACAGTAAGAAATAAAAAAACAAAAAATAAATGTGATTTCAAATGATCCCTTATCTGTCCTACTTTAGTTGGTCAGTTTTTNTAAAAATAATATGTTTTTTATATAGCAAGCATATTTTGTTTATTGGCAAAACAAAAATAAAATAAAATGACAATAAGAAATAAAAAAAAAGAAAAAATAAATGTGATTTCAAATGATCCCTTATCTGTCATACTTTAGTTGGTCAGTTTTATTGTTACTTTTGTTACTGTTTTTATCTCTTCGTTTGTTTTCTCTTTACTATTTTTTCTAGGCCATTCTACATCACTATCTGTATTTACTTTCAAGATACTTTAGTTTAATTTTACTGAACCATGAATGCTTGACAATTTTATTTTGTCATACATTATATATATTCTGCACGACTTTCTAAAATGTTGAAGTATGACCTAAATCTCTAAAATGTTGAAGTATGACCTAAATCTGATTGGTATTTGCACAACAAAATTGCAAACATAAATATTATACCGTGCTTACTAAAATAATCTCAGTGCTGCTGGATGTCCTAAAACAAGAATTGGAGTTGTTGGTGCTGGCACAGCAAGTGTCTTTCATGAGAAATTACCGTCATGCGAAAAAACACTTGAGATTGCATTTTCCCCTTCAAAAGGTAAACTGGTGTTCTAGTAGTTTTATGTAGGGTGCTCTATTGATAATTACACACACGCACGCACGCACGCACGCACGCACACACAGAGGGTGTTGTAGCATAGTTTTTTAGATCGTAGACCTAACTTTGTATTAGTTCTCTCAGCTACTGGCAAAGTATTAGCATCAGAGCTTCCAAATGATTGTCTCGGCACTTGTAAAGTTCTATATCCTGCGTCTGTGAAGGCTGGAAATGAAATTGGTATCTTATCATCTTTTTGGCAGTATTTTTTTGAGTCATTTCCTTAGTTTTGCCAGTATTTTTTTTACTATGTCGAAATACTCATTTGATACTCCTGCTCTTCACGTTTCTTTCTCTAACATGCTTATTGAAAAATATCATTCCTTTTGGATGCTTCCTTTTTTCTTGAACCATACTCGATTATGCCAACAAAATTTGGGTTAGAATGAAAAAAAAAGTTGGACAAACTTCGCATCAGTAAAATTGGTTTGAAATTTCTAAACAAGTATGTATTAATTTGGTAGTCCTTTTTTATGGCCTGTTGGGCACATTGAAGACAATTGTCCTCCTATTTTCTAGAGGATTCAGCATCAGCCATTGTGCTTTGTGTAGCTCTCCTCATGAGGACCTCAACACCTTTTTTGGCTGCCCACTTAATATATTTATTTTCTCATATCATCGTAACATTTTTACCTCTATTACCATTGACCTTCCATCCATCTATGTTGACCATATTTTCTTCCCCTCTTTGCTAGGAACTTCTCATTGTCTTAGCGTGCTTTTTTCGATGCCTAGCTTAGATCCTATTGCACGTGAAGCCCTTTCTTTTCTTTCTGTAATTGGCTTAGACCTAGGATGTATGTCATACCTCATATCTGAATGGTGGTACACACTAACTGCACATGTTGCAATGAAGGATGAACCTGGACTTTCGAGATAAACTTCAAAGTCAATTATTTCTATTTTGTATTCACAAGAGAAAAAAATTATATATAAATGATTATAAGCATACATATGAAAGAAAGCAACTAAACAAAGGAAAATAAAATAATATTTTTTTATTTTGATAAAATCTTAAAGTAGCTCAAGAAAAAAACAAAAAATAAGAACCAATAGAGAAAAAATTTGATGAACGACTACTTGAACAAATACCACTAAAACTTAGCATGAATATAAGTACAAACTATAACATAAAATCAAAATAAAAATACAACATAAATTCAAGTATCGAATACAATAGCTACTATTAAGAAGTCTATCTTATAATGATGGTCTACTAAATGACCTGGTAAGACCTATCATAAAAAAAGTCTTACGATAGATGGATTTTTCATTTCAAGCTTAATAAGCAACTCATATTTTCTTAATATAAATGACAAGACATAGATGTATGCATTATGAGTAATAAAAGAGGTATACTATATTAATTAATTGCATTGATAAATGTAATCTTGTCATTGCATAAAAGCATAAGTATCATGCCTTAAAATTATTTACCGTGTAGTGATTGTCATGAATTTTTATATGAAAATTATAATTAATACATTTTTATGCAAATATGTCGTGGTGCAACTAAAATATGTTAAATATATATTTTTAAAGTTGACTCAACAATCATTTATCATTTTTTATGTATATTTCTATAATGGATTTTACTGTAACACCTTGAAAATACGCACCAACCAATAAAGAATCAATGATTTCTCTGTGGAGCCATCGATCCACTGAGCCATTATAAAAAAATGTATTACCAATCTATACATCCATTGTTAACATGCATTTGTATTTATAATAAGAAATTATTTAGCATGTTTTTTCTAATCAATATTATTAATGCTAATTTTAATAAAATATGATTTTCAGGATTAAAGTTTATTAGATTTAACAAAGATAGTGTGTGTGTGAGTAATTCTTGCTAGTAGGGATCTATTCAATATTAGAATTTATGTAGCCATAGATCAAAGCAAGCTATCTGCATTACATGATGTTTAATTATGAACATTAGAAAAAATGTGCGAGAGCATGAATGATAGTTATTGAATCTGAAATGCAGGGCAGTTAACCTTGTTGGGAAAAACAATGTCAATAAAGCGAAAAATTGGAACGAGAAATTCGCAAAACAGAAAACACAGCGGAACACATAGATTTACGTGGTTCGGCAAATTGCCTACATCCATGGAGTTGCAGAGGATTTTATTGGTCTGAGGAATTACACCCGTCGATTATCTCGACGACTTACAAGAAAACTCTCTCTCTCTCTCTCTCTCTCTCTCTCTCTCTCTCTCTAACCAAGAGCCACCAACGAGAAGAAGACTAAAGCAAGAAACCTTGCAAGCTTTTTCTTCCTTCCTGTAATCAGCAAACTGCAGAAGAGGATTAGGAGGAGCTATTTATCAGGCACTAGATGCATCAATTTAAAGCATGCCTTTTTCAGCCCAAAAGGCAAGGCCCAAATAACGGGAAATCCGGAGGAAGGGTTTCCCTCCTGGTTCTTGAAAGTCCATTGATGGCGGGATCCACAACGGAAATTAAAGAGGCAGGATCCTCATTTGGAAGGAGAACCGGGCAGGATTTGAAATAGGTAATAGAAGAGGCGAGATCCTCTATAGAAAAGCACCAGGCGGGCTCATAGCAAGGAAACAAATAACAAAGGCAAATAATTAATTACGAAACAATTAACCTTAATTAACAGTGGACCGGGCTCCACTAATCTCAACAAACCTATAATAAATATTAATGAGTTATTTCAAGTTGCAACACCAAAATTATACTTTTTTGAGATCTAAGCGCTACTTCAAGTCTAAATTGTATAAAATTTCAATCATTTACACACTTTTATATGCATTGAAATTTGCAAATCAAAGGTTAGTTATTATGAGTGCAGTTTTATCGATATAGGTTATTTTGTAATCAACCTTCATTAATTATTATTATTATGAAATCGTTCATAGCAATATTATATCTAATCATGAAATATATCTTAAATTAGATAAAGAAAACCCTAAATCTAAGATTAAAGTAAAGACTATATCACTCAACATAGCTTTCTAAACTATTGAAAAGAAAGATAGTTTAAATATTAATGATGAACGAAATTTTATCGTACAAATTGAAACTAAAAAATAAGAGAGGAAGGGGATGTGATTATTGGCAAGTCTCCGAAGATTTGGAGGCAGCACAAGAATTATAATACTTATATCGGTTGCTAGGATTCTTTATTGAGGAAGAAGATGAGAATTATAGCTAAAGAGAAAGAAAAAATGGCTGATTGTGTGGAAAAGTAGAGGGTTTATGGCCCTTGGTTGATGACACAGGCGAGGAGGAAGGCTTTTGGATGCTTAGGGGAAACAATATAGAGAATGCTCGATTGAGGAAGGAGATGAATGAGAGAGAAGTCTCTGATGGCTATGGGCGGGAGAAGTAAAAGTGTGTATGGTGACCTAAGGTGGCTGTGAGATGCGAGATCTTTGCACAATTTTGGTAAGGTGTGAGATCTCTGAATTGATTGTGTGTGGAGATGGTGTTACAAGGCTATAAAAAAGGAGAGGAGTGTAGGGTTTTGCAATTCGGTTAGGCCACTACTGGGGAATTCACATGAGTTTGTTTCGGTTCGATTTGGGTAAGGGTATGTAGTTTAGTTCACTACACCCAGTAATAAAAACATATATGTATTCAGATGCCATTCTTCTTTTTTTTATCAATGACAACCCATAATTCAAGAACAATTTTTCAATAACATGGATGATACTAGATTTAACCAACCAACAAGAGGAAAACCAAATTTTTTTTTGGAAATCAAAAAAGAAATTACAACCAACATATAAAAATATGAAATTGCAATGATTGACAACACAAACTCAAGCTGGGGGGTAGATCCATGGGTGGTTGTTGTGGTGGCGGTCAACAGGTGTTTGGAAGGTGGCACAAGGGTGGAAAAGGCGGTTGATAATCACAAAATAGTAATGTGGTTGTTTCTCTGGTGCCGGACAACAAGTAAACAATTGGGAGCTATGTGGGAGGGTTGTCAAGGGTGATGGCAACAAGGATGGAGGGTTGAAATGGTGGTGATAGTTAAGAGGAGGGGCTGGACAATAACGACAGTGAAGGTGGAGGGCTGGAACAACAATGAAAATGAGGAGGAAGGGTTGGCGAAATGAAATCTGCAAGAAAAACAACAAATAAGTGCTATTATGGGCGGTGACAGCGAGGGAGGAATGCTTGGAAGCGAAGTGGGAGGGATGTGGAAGAGTCGGGGAAGAATAGATACCGCTTGGGGAGAGAAATACAACCGGACCACCACTTGACCCTTGAAGGAGAATTATGACTTCGTAATGAGATATAGCCGAAGCACCACTTGCTCTTGGATAAAACCCTAGAAGCGAAAACATGGAGAAGTTGATGGCTGCCCCGACATAAATCTCATGAAAAACTAACTCTAGACTGTCACAAATTCAAATTTATAATAATATAATAATTAGGAGTAGCCCAAGGGACCGGGTGACACATCACAACAATGAAAAGCCTGGACCGAATCGGTTTAGTCAAGTAGGCACTCCTCTCGCTTCAAATGTGGCTATTTCCGCATCTAGTGTCTTGTCTCTGGGGTTTGCGAGATCTTAGACCTCATCTGTCAAAACTTCTTTCTTCTTATGACATGGAGTCAGGTCAACCACGTTGAATGTAGCAAAAAGGTTAGTCTCCCGGTAAGTCAAACTTATAAGCATTGTCATTCCAAAGCACATACTGATAAAATAAGTATCCATCATCTTTTGGCACAACCCGAGTTGGAGCTACATATAGACGCAGATTCTTATGTGCTGCAAATTTTAAGTAGGTAAATCTATAATCTGCTTTCTTCCTATTCTCGTACTCGGTTGCGTGTATCTGAGAAACTAACTCTGGAACGACATCTATGGTAGGCTAGACCACACTGCAGTTTAATCACTCAGGAGAGACTTATTTTTCTACAAAAGGACCTGAATTTCACTGTAAGATGTTCTTTCCCCCAAAGATTCTACAGCGGTTTCCAACGCCATGATTCATATTTTCTACCTCATCATCTGTTGATGGGTACGCTACTGAACTGATTTTCATACCCAAATGACTTCATATAATCTTCGAGAAGTGGCACAAACGAATCTCATCTCTGACGCTGGTCCTCCATCAGTAGTGGTAACTCAAGAAGTAGATTATTTATTTGAAAAGTTTGAAATTCTCTTATCTGGGGTTGTCATGTGTCGGGTGTAGGTTTTTTGAACTTAGGACTGTCTTGGACCATTAATGTTAATTCTGTTGGAGTCTCTCTCCTGTGATCGATTTGAACTTTGTGTTTTTCTTCCTCATTAGTTGGAATCTAGTATTCCTCATTTGTGTCATCACCTTCTTCAGTGTCTACAATGTCTTCTAGTTGGGCAATCTGATCCAATGTGCCCAAACCCATGACACTAAAACACTTCCTAGCTACAATGGATTTGGGAATGCAGAATGATTTCACCTATTCTCAACTCTGAATTAGTTCTTCCTCAGGTGGGGACTTGAGTCTTCATTGGGGTGTACTCTTGCTGCTCGAGCCTGGGGTTGAATTTGACTTGTAAGGTATGCTCATCTAGCGATATTGTTGTAACTGGTGAGGTATTATGAATATCGTCTATAAGTGGGGGTAGGTACTGACGCTACATCTCTCATTTTATCTTGGACTAGGTAGTTGTCTTATCTTTTCCCTCACGCTGGTGTAGGTGCTTTAAAATTTCCCACCAAAATAATGCACTTTTTATTAACATGCTGGCGGCTAGTTTCATCATTTTGTCATGCGGGATGTCTTGCTACACAAAAAGGTTCCACGGTATGGAGTCACTTAATGAACTCGTCTAGATCCAAGTGACCATCAAAATATGCCAAATTCACATTTATTTCAAGATCCTGGATTCTTTGATTTTTTATGCCAAATTTGCAGGATAGTGGTTCTTCATCTCTAGAATCTGTATTGTAGAAAAGATTCACTGTATTCTTTCGATTTGCCAAGCCATAGTTGTGGCTATGGGCAACCCTTCCAGATTGCCTTCTCTCGAAGGCAGTAAGTCTCTGTTGTAGTTGGAGGATTTCCTGCCGCACATCCTCTATAGAAGGTTTTAGGACATCTCTTTGTGGATTTATCATAAACGACATTGTGACATTTCTTCCCAAACAGGTCTCCGACAGTTGTTTCTTTTGTGGAGTGGTTGTGGTTGGGTTTGGGGTTTAGATTTGGGTAAGTGAAAGTGGGTGTGTTAGTAGATACTAAAAGTTCTAGGATAAGACTAGGGTTAAGCTAGCTCTGATACCGAATGATACTATAATTAACCAATAAACAATATAAAAAACTTAATTTTATTATGGAGATCTAATAGTTAATTACAATCAGTGTATGAAAATTTGAAATTGCAACAATTGACAATACAAACTCATGCTAGGGGATAGATCCAGGGGTGGTGGTGGGTGAGGGTTTGGAAGGTGTCACAGGGGTGGAAAAAGCGGCTGGTAAGTAGAAAATAGTAAGGCGGCTTTTTCCTTGGTGCTTGACAACAAGTAAACAATAGTGAGTGATTTGGAAGGGCTGACCAGGGTGATGGCAGCAAGGATGGAGAACTGAAATGGTGGCGGCAGCCAAGAGGAAGGGCTGAATAGCAACAACAACAAAGGTGTAGGGCTGGAATAACAATGGCAGCGAAGATGAAAGGGCTGGACAGAGGAAATCTACAGGAGAAACAACAAATGAGTGTTGTTCTAGGCGGCGACAGTGAGGTTGAATGCATGGCAACTAAGCAGGAGGGATGTGGAAGAGTTGGGGAAGGATAAATACCAAATTGGGAACAATACCACTTGCCCTTGGTTATAGCCCTAGAAGGGAAAACTCAGAGATAGTGACTGCTAACCCGATAGAAAACTCACAAAAAATTAACACTAGACTCTCACAAAAATGGATTTATAATAATAGGACAATTAGGAAGGGCCCCAAGGATCTGACAGGCACTCCACATCAATGAAAAGTATGGACTGAACCGTCCAGGCAAGCAGGTGCTCCTCCTGTTTCAGACGTGGCTATTTCTGCGTCATTGGATGCCTGTGTCAATGCAATTTTGCAAGTTACAAAACTAGTAAAATAATATTGATTTAAGTGTGTGTGGCAAAGCTAATTAACATAGGATTCTAGAACCAGCAGATAACATGGTATTCTAGCAGTAAGTGATGATCCGAATTTCCAATTCAAACTAACAAGTGATGATCCGTGTAAGCCCCAAATAGTTGGGATAAGGCTGACATTGATGATCATGTTGATGATGATGATGATGATGATGATGCTGATGAGCAAATGATGACTATAAATTTCGTGCTAATAAATATAAAGTTCTATTACTTCACATAAAAATACATATTGAAATGCCCACTTCCTTCCTTTGATCATAAACCGAACTAAAATAAGTGTGCATGATACAAATTGTTGTGCGTACTACTTTATATCAATTTGTTCTTTATTTTGTTTTTGTTGACCTGAGACGCATTCGTTAATACTGTCATAGTATTTTGAACCATGGTAGCTAATTGCTGCCGATTATATTATATTTTCATTTCTTATTAACTATGATTAACACTTCAGATACGCATCAGTTTTGTTTCATTTCATTGAAACTAATACTAAGCTTCTCAACTTGAAATATGGGAATTTAGCCCTATCCTGAAGTATCATTTTTCTGTTAAGCATTATTGAAATTTTCAGAGGAAGGCCTGTCTGATAGAGGATTTGAGGTCACCAGGCTGAATACTTACAACACTGTAAGTCTGTAAAACTTGCTGGTAAAGTTGAGTATTATTGAGATACAGTGCAAGTGCTTTACAACAATTAATTTTAGGAAGATTTGCATAAAACTATATATAATTTGCCCCCTGTAGTGACACAAATCTTAAAGTTTTCAGTTATCATTAGTATAATATGTGTTTGTTGAGATGAATGAATTAATTGACCTTATTCCTTATAATTTTTGTTTTTCATAAAGTTGAGTTTTAATTTCGTGTTTTCATTTGAGGCATGTCAATGATGTTTCCTATTATTATGAGAATGGTTTTTAATCAGTAGAGTTTCCCTAGAATTACTGTTCTTGCAAGATGGTTTACGGTTGTTGTAGGATGGATGGCTATTTAGCAGTTATTTTTGGTATTTGGTTTTGGCAATCTTGCTTTGGACAGTGGTTCTTGGAGTTTTATGTCTGGATTCTTATACATGGTTTACCAAAGTTCATGCTTATTACTTTTGAGGCTTGTGGTTGGTCATGTTCTTATGCTTGTTCTTCTGTGGCATTTCCGCAAATTTGTTGGAAGTTGTGACTTATGCTGTGATTATAATGCTTTCTTTTATCTCTCTCTCTTTTTTTTTTTTTTTTTTGTGAAATTGATGCTTTCTCTTATCTGGCAGTTTGACTTTTTGCAGCTTATCTCCTGGCGATTTTCATTTGTGGCTCATTGCTATCCATGTTTATATTAGCACATTATTTGTTGAATTCCTGAGGATTTTATGATTATACAAAGGAGTTATGACTTATGAGGCTTTTATAAAAAAAATTAAGCATTTCTTTGATAAATTTTCAGTTGGATGTGCAAATCCTTCTAGTCCAATTCTTAATCAATCGGTTTTCGAAAATTTTTGGTAGATTATCTCTTTTCACGAGCAGAGAGCTTTATTTGCTGTTTTCCTTTTCTTCTCTGCTCTATTTTCTATCCCTAAATATTGATTTGGTGTTCTTATTGGATTGATTTTTGTCAATATGATATAATCAAGTTTTCGATTTTGTCAGCATCACTTTAAATTAATTGTATGATTTTTCATAGTTTTAAATTTATATGCATTATTTATAATAGATTACTATTAAATTATTGCTTGCATGGTTTTGTCTATATATATTTTTTATTTTCATTGAAGGAATATTTATTTTTTAAAAATTTTATAGTTTTTTATATGTGAATTTGTACGCATTTCTGTGATTTAGTGCATGTCATATTATGTATTAGAAACCTTAACCCTTAAGTTATCTTGCACAAGATTTGGTATTAAAGCTTAAGATTGAGTCAAAATGTCAACTAGAAAAGTAGGGCTCAAAATCATGGTCATTTAATAGATCAACTAAGAAATCTAATTTTGAAAAAAAAAAAAAGTTAGTTAAATTCTAAATAAATAAAATCAATCTAGTGAAATTATAAATCACGTTAAAACAAAGAATTTTAGAAACTAGTTATTTTTCAACAACATGAACTTATTTTACCCTAAACCCTAAACNTCCATGTTTATATTAGCACATTATTTGTTGAATTCATGAGGATTTTATGATTATAAAAAGGAGTTATGACTTCTGAGGCTTTTATAAAAAAATTAAGCATTTCTTTGATAAATTTTCAGTTGGATGTGCAAATCCTTCTAGTCCAATCCTTAATCAATTGGTTTTGGAATATTTTTGGTAGATTATCTCTTTTCACGAGCAGGGAGCTTTATTTGCTGTTTTCCTTTTCTTCTCTGCTCTATTTGCTATCCCTAAATATTGATTTGGTGTTCTTCTTGGATTGATTTTTGTCAATATGATATAATCTAGTTTTCGATTTTGTCAGCATGACTTTAAATTAATTGTATGATTTTTCATATTTTTAAATTTATATGCATTATTTATAATAGATTACTATTAAATTATTGCTTGAATGGTTTTGTCTATATATATTTTTTATTTTCATTGAAGGAATATTTATTTTTTAAAAAAATTATAGTTTTTTTTATGTGAATTTGTACGCATTTCTGTTATTTAGTGCATGTCATATTATGTATTAGAAACCTTAAAAAGATATCTTGCACAAGATTTGGTATTAAAGCTTAAGATTGAGTCAAAATGTCAACTAGAAAAGTAGGGCTCAAAATCATGGTCATTTAATAGATCAACTAAGAAATCTAATTTTGAAAAATAAAAAAATAGTTAGTTAAATTCTAAATAAATAAAATCGATCTAGTGAAATTATAAATCACGTTAAAACAAAGAATTTTAGAAACTAGTTATTTTTCAACAACATGAACTTATTCCATATGGAAAGGGAATAAATCTATTTTTAATAACAATAATAAAGGAAAATCTATGAGTATTGCATCAGAGTAATCTATATCAAAATAAATGTCTAGTAGAAATTTATATATTAATGTTAAAAAGATGATTTTGAAAGAAATACATGAAAATGATATACATGAATTTGATAAAGCAATTAATGTTTTTAAAAATGCTTTATTAAAACTTGAAAGTGTTATGAGATGTATTATTACCACAACTAAAGTTGAATCTGATTAGAAAATAATTTTTGTTTCAAACTTATTCTAAGTATGATGATAAACTCCTCATGTTACTAACAAATAATGTAAGTTTATTAATGTTATAACTAACTCGGCTATTGATAGTATGAAATTTTAGATAAGATTCAATTGAATAAAGATTATTAGTGCCGANGATAAACTCCTCATGTTACTAACAAATAATGTAAGTTTATTAATGTTATAACTAACTCGGCTATTGATAGTATGAACTTTTAGATAAGATTCAATTGAATAAAGATTATTAGTGCCGGCTCAACCTTTTACCTATAATGATAAAATATGGTGTGATTTTTTTTCTGTAATGTAGCACATATTATTTTGGGTCAAACATTGTTTATGATATAGATGGGACTCAATTTTGATATCTAATACATATATGCTCAAAAGAAGTGGAAGTAGATAGTCGTGAAACCTACTATACTTAACAAAGAAGCCGCTGTATATTTTAAACCAACATGATTTTCTTGGAAGTGTACATTTTGCATTACTATATCAAAAAAAGTACAAAACTATGCATATGATGTACAAAAGTGAGATCTATTTTTTTAGAAAAAGCCTGAGGGCAAATATATTAATTCGGAAAAAATATAGAATTGTTGTATGAGAGGGTCTAAAAGAAAACCTAACTTATACAATACTACACACATAAAACGCAGATAAAGCAAATATACATAAAGGTAAAAAATCAAAAAAATCACAAAAGGGGACAAAAGTGTTAGGGATGTCTCACTTTAGTCCTCCTGACTTTAGTTCTCGGAAGTAAGCCGGATAACAAATTAGTAAGGTGAGTACCATTGCCCGTAGTAACCAAAGTATCATCTATCAGATTCCTGAGCTCAAGTTGATCTTCATTCTTCTTCCTCCTCCTGGATGTGTAGACTGTCATTCCTCATCCAATGATTGACTCATCTGATCAGTAGATTCCAAAGGTGATCAGACAGGTGTAGGTCGTTGCACGTCTTGATCCCAATGAGCCTAAGTAATACTAACATCTTTCTGGACCTGATGAGGCGGTAGTGAAACAATAGAAGTATTTCTGCCTATATTATCAGTGATAGGTTCTAGGGCAGGCAGGGTCTGAAGAAACTCCCTCTCTCCCACGATTGGAGGTTCCAAAGACGAGGGAGCTACAATTAGGGACTGAATAGTTGTCATATTGTCTGCAGGGATAGTGACATCGTCCGGGATATCCTTCTGATGATTAATAGTGTAAAAAACTTGGAGCTGATCAGCAGGAGATGGAATCACAGCTTCTAGCAGAGCAATTTGCTGTTTTGGTTCGAGTTGGGGTGTAGATTGTGACTTTGAGAACTGGAGTGTCCGAACATACGACAGTTCGAATAATACGGCGGAAAATGTTCAATCTCTACCTTCTACCAATATCCATAGTGTTGTGTGTTCAACCATATTTCCTCATAAGCGGGTGAAGTGATGTCTCTTTTAACAAGTACTCTGGCTTCAGAAGGACGTGACAGATTAAAAGTAGAAATATTTGTCTTGAGTGACTTCCCATAAGCTAAGGCAATAGAGTACAATATCTTTTGAGAAAAATAATAAAATTTCAGTATAGAGAGACGAATCCAAACCAGAATGATTAGCGATTCTGTCTGTGGGTCAAAATCCACGGACCATTTCAGAATCTTCATTGCTCTATTATCAATTCATATTATCCTTCTAGCAAATAAGTGCATGTAATCTTCTTCATTACTAATTTGAATAAGAATGTGTCTCACATCTAATAGTCTAATTTTTATTCTCCAACAAGATGCATGAGTTCAAATTCTTTACGAATAAGCTCCATTTGGGATGACTATATAGAAATTTCTTAACCAAATTCAGCGACAGGAGGAATCAAGTTAAATGCCTTCAGCTTCTGTAAAAAATATAATAGACTTCCAATTTTTCCTACTAGGTTTTTTGATGTCCTCCGTCCACTCAAACGAAGGAGGGAAAGATGACAATTTTGGTGTGCCTGAGACGGGACACCGACTAGGGTAGCTGCATACGCTTTGTCTGGTCATCCTCAAAGATAGGTGGGACGTTCAGAGAAGAAAGTTGACGAGGGAAAAATAGCGTCGAAATAGCCGAAGCTAAGAAAGGGGAGGACGCTGTGAGACGGGACGAGCGCAGAGAACGTAGAAATCGCGAGCAGTGCCCGCGAGACTGAACCGTAGAACACGCGAGTGGTACCCGTGAGACGGGCCACAGAGAAGCCGCAGAGTCTAGAACTCCTGAGCCAAGAAAGCTTGCGAGACCGGAAGACGAGCCTCGTCTCAGAGTCGGAGAAGAAGCTGGGGAGATGAACGGAATCGAGCGCGAAGACGTCGAGAGGNAGAAGCCACTGTATATTTTAAACCAACATGATTTTCTTGGAAGTGTACATTTTGCATTACTATATAAAAAAAGTACAAAATTATGCATGTATCCATCTATGATGTACAAAAGTGAGATCTATTTTTTTAGAAAAAGCCCGAGGGCAAATATATTAATACGGAAAAGATATAGAAATGTTGTATGAGAGGGTCTAAAAGAAAACTCAACTCATATAATACGACACACACAAAACTCAGGTAAATCAAAGATACATAAAGGTGAAAAGTCAAAAAGCCATAAAAGGGCACAAAAGTGCTAGGGACGTCTCACTTTAGTCCTCCTGACTTTAGTTCTCGGAAGTAAGCCGGTTAAAAAATTAGTAAGGTGAGTACCATTGCCCGTAGTAACCAAAGTATCATCTATCAAATTCCTGAGCTCAAGTTGATCTTCATTCTTCTTCTCCTTCCTGGATGTGTAGACTGTCATTCCTCATCCAATGATTGACTCATCTGATCAGTGGATTCCAAAGGTGATCAGACAGGTGTAGGTCTGCACGTCTTGATCCCAATGAGTCTAAGTAATATTAACATCTTTCTGGATCTGATGAGGCGGTAGTGAAACAGTAGAAGTATTTTCACATGTATTATCAGTGATAGTTTCTAGGACAGGTGGGGTCTGAAGAAACTCCCTCTCCCTCACAATAGGAGGTTCCAAAGACGAGGGAGCTACAATTGGAAACTGAATAGCTGTCATATTGTCTGCAGGGATAGTGACGTAGTCCGAGATATCTTTCTGATGATTAATAGTGTAAAAAACTGGGAGCTGATTAGCAGGAGATGGAATCACAGCTTCTAGCGGAGCAGTTTGCTTTTTTGGTCTGAGTTGAGGTGTAGATGGTGACATTGAGAACTGGAGTGTCCGAGCATACGACAGTTCGAATAATACGACGGAAAATGTTCAATCTCTACCTTCTACTAATATCCATGGTGTTGTGTGTCCAACCATATTTCCTCATAAGCGGGTGAAGTGATGTCTCTTTTAACAAGTATTCTGGCTTTAGAAGGACAGGACAAATTAAAAGTAGAAATGTCTGTCATGAGTGACTTCCCATAAGCTAAGGCAATAGAGTACAATACTTTTTGAAAAAAATAATGAAATTTTAGACCAGAGAGACGAATCCAAACCAGAATGATTGGCGGTTCCGTCTATGGGTTAAAATCCACTGACCATTTCAGAATTTTCATTGCTCTGTTATCAATCAATATTATTCTTCTAGCAAATAAGCGCATGCAATCCTCTTCATTACTAATTTGAATAAGAATATGTCTCACATCTAATAGTTTAATTTTTATTCTTCAACAAGGTGCATGAGTTCAAATTCTTTGCAAATGAGCTCCATTTGGGATGACCATATAGAAATTTCTCAACCAAATTCAGCGACAGAAGGAAGCAAGTTAAATGTCTTCAGCTTCTGTAAAAAAGATGACAGACTTCCCATTCTTCCTACCAGGTTTTTTTATGTCCTCTGTCCACTCAAACGAAGGAGGTAAAGATGACGATTTTGGTGTGCCTGAGGCGGGACACCGGCTAGGGTAGCTGCATACGATTTCTTCGAAGCCATCCTCAAAGATAAGTGCGACTTTCAAAGAAGAAAGTTGACGAGGGAAAAAATAGCGTCGAAATAGCCGAAGCTAAGAAAGGGGAGGACGCTGTGAGACGAGACGAGCGCAGAGAACGTAGAAATTGCGAGCAGTACCCGTGAGACTGAGCCGCAGAACACGCGAGCGGTGCCCGCGATACGGGCCACAGAGGAGCCGCAGAGTCTAGAAATCCCGAGCCAAGAAAGCTCGCGAGACCGAAAGACGAGCCTCGTCTCAGAGTCGGAGAAGAAGCGGGGGAGATGAACGGAATCGAGCGTGAAGATGTCGAGAGGAAACAACAAAGCCGTAACTGTTGCTAGGGTTCGCCATCAGGCGAAACCCTAGCAGAGCCGAGCGAGGAAGACAACGCCATATATATTAGTTGTTTGGAAATCCTGGACAGAAAGACGCTCCAAATCAAAGCATTCGAAAAAAAAAATACAAAAGTGAGATCTATCATCTACAAGTATAGTAGAGAGTTCCCTATCATCGTCTACACGCATCAAAACAAACGACACCTCTATGGGAACGTTTAGCACAAAAATTGGCCGCCCTTTTACATTCCTGAGGTGTATGAAAAAACAAAACTTGTTTAAAGTTTTACAAAAAGGCAAGATTCGATGCAATAGATGGTTGCCAACACCACACGTCCTGCTTCATGGAGGTTGTAGAAGTTGCATAATATTTGTATTATCTCCCTCAATAACGATCCCCTTGCACTTAAGCATCCATCGTTGGCAAATAACTTGGAGAGATTTAATGGCTTGCAGCTCAACTTTGGCACTATTCCAGTGTGTAAAATACTNTTCGAAAAAAAAATACAAAAGTGAGATCTATCATCTACAAGTATAGTAGAGAGTTCCCTATCATCGTCTACATGCATCAAAACAAACGACACCTCTATGGGAACATTTAGCACAAAAATTGGCGGCCCTTTTACATTCCTGAGGTATATGAAAAAACAAAACTTGTTTAAAGTTTAACAAAAAAGCAAGATTTGGTGCAATAGATGGTTGCCAACACCACATGTCCTGCTTCATGGAGGTTTGTAGAAGTTGCATTATATTTGTATTATCTCCCTCAATAATGATCCCCTTGCACTTAAGCATCCATCATTGGCAAATAACTTGGAGAGATTTAATGGCTTGCAGCTCAACTTTGGCACTATTCCAATGTGTAAATTACTGTCCCGTGGCAATAAGGCCGCTATCTGTATCAGCCCGAATAATGCACTGGTGTCAGCGATTCCGGAGGGAGAAATCCCACCATCAACATCACCTTGAGCCATCCGTTAGGGGGAGGATGCCAAAAGAGGTAAGAAGGATCCAATCCGCAAGATTGGCTAGCATACCACTGCTCATGAAATGGGTAGAGCGATGTCGTGGTGAGAGCCTCCAAAATGGTTGAAGCAACAATAGTGGGCGTTCCATAAGATCATCTGTGGTTTTTGGCGTTATGAGCACACCAACAATGATGAACGATATAGCAAAAGCAACGAGCTTGTGGGAGTTCTCTGATTGGACTTCTGCTTAGTACCTTGCAAACTTCCTGCTACACTTAACAAAGAAGACGCTGAATATCTTAAACCAGTATGGTTTTCGGAGGGCGATACGCAGAAAGGTTGAAATAATTGTTTAGTGGCTATAAAAATTAGAATTTATGGCTANTACTGTCCCGTGGCAATAAGGCCGCTATCCGTATCAGCCCGAATAATGCACTGGTGTCGGCGATTCCGGAGGGAGAAATCCCACCATCAACATCACCTTGAGCCATCGTTAGGGGGAGGATGCCAAAAGAGGTAAGAAGGATCCAATCTGTAAGATTGGCTAGCATACCACTGCTCATGAAATGGGTAAAGCGATGTCGTGGTGAGAGCCTCCAAAATGGTTGAAGCAACAATAGTGGGCGTTCCATAAGATCATCTGTGGTTTTTGGCGTTATGAGCACACCAACAATGATGAACGATATAGCAAAAGCAACGAGCTTGTGGGAGTTCTCTGATTGGACTTCTGCTTAGTCCCTCGCAAACTTCCTGCTACACTTAACAAAGAAGATGCTGAATATCTTAAACCAGCATGGTTTTCGGAGGGCGATACGCATAAAGGTTGAAATAATTGTTTAGTGGATAAAAAAATTAGAATTTATGGCTGAAAGTGTGAATCTATGTGAAAATATTGCTTAAATGCTATCTGATTTTAAACGTATATCTCAATGACTTGCTTGATGAACTATCATAATTTCCTTCACTTATTGATTTATTTTGTTGATCATCTTTATCTTATCTGCTATATTATAGAATCAAAATAAACTTAATGTGTTGAGCTTAAAGGCAGATGAAACCAAATTATGGAATCCACACACTGATTACACTAGATAACTAGATTAATATTTGATATCTGTTCCAGATATTTAGATTGGATGATATGTTGCATATGATGATGTAAGTTGCAATTTTTTTTAATATTGACCCAAGTAATGGCTTTCATCGATGAAATTTGCGTGAAGGGGATGAATAAAAAGTTGCTTTGAAAATTAAAAATGGATTCTATGAATTGTTGGTTGTGCTTTCTGGTTTAGCTAATGCATTAATCACATTTATGAGCATTGTGAATAATGTTCTTTCACATTCTAATCATGTATTTTGATATCTTGACATAAAGTTTAACTAGAGTGCTGCATCTCCGAAAATTTATAAAAATATTTAACAAGTGAAATTATTTTTGCAGAAGTGTTATTTTGTTATAGTTTTTGTGATACTTTGGATTTGTGATATCAAGGAACATTTATTTATCATGATAAAGTAAAGTAAAGTTTGATCAAAACTTATTAATATTTATGAGATTTAATATTTTCATGGTTCGACTACATTTTATGGACAATCTATTAAAGAATCTAGTACAACAATGACATCAATTATATTATCTTGGAAGGGTAAATTTCTTTTTCTGAAAAACTTTTATCATGATTTTAATAATATTAAAAATAACTAATAAATTTACCTGTATTTAAATTTTTATATTTTAATAAGTATTTCAGATATTTTGCAATTCTTGAAGTGTAGTTATTTTAATGCTTTTGATTCAATAATGACATCTTATTTCTTATTTTAGTTAAAAATTGAATCAATTTTAAAAATTTTAAATATAACAGAAAATTTTATGCTATTTTACACTCTTTTTATCTTTGATATTCGAGATATTATCCATTATTGTAGATTTATATTTTGATCATTAGTCACTTAAATATAAATTTACATGTTAAGTGGGTTGAATATTTTCTTAGATATACTTTTGTGTTGAAGCACTGTACTAAAATAAAAAATGTAAGTCTCCCAAGTATTATGTTATTATTATTTTGCGTACAATTAATATTAAAGTAACTGGCTTTAATTATATTGTAAAGTACAGTTAAGCTCGGATCTGCTTTATGAATATTATATGAACAATTTGTTGGAGCTGAATTTTTTATCTCTCAAAGTAACTGGCTTTGTTGTTGTTGTTGTTGCTGTATAATTGTTTCAAATCTCAAAGTTTATAATGGCAGGAAATGCATGATGTATGCATTAAAAAGAACAAATTGAGAGATGACTTTTATTTTGATAAATTTTTGTTTTCATTTAAGTTAGTGTTTTAACTATATTTTTTAAATAAAGACATACCTATGTTCCCAATTTTTTAAGAGGTTTTGTTAGAATGGGTATCATTCTCTGAAAATTTCCTATTTTTTTTAAGGTTAGTTAGAATCCAACGTTTAGGTGGTTTGAAGCATTGTTTTGCATAAAGTCCCTATTTGCAACGTTGATTCTTGCGATTGTTCATTTTCCTATAAGTGTGTTGTTGAGGTGTGGTGTTCCAGCAGCTTTGATGAGAGTTGTGGCTTATTTTTCGAGTTTATTAGGATTTAAAAAATAAATTCACACAACAAACAACCAAACATAATGTGATTTACATGGTTCGGTGCAAATTCACCTACATCCACGAAAAGAGGTTATTCCACTATCAACAGGTGGAGAGAGAAAAAATCGGTCGAAATAGGGCTACAACTCAATACACACCCCAAATCTTCCATAATTCCTCTTATAATTAAAAGAAGATTAGGACATACAAAATAGGAATATTTTAAATATCGGAAAATTCAAACAATTAAATCTATTTTAATTAGGTTTGATAATATGGAAAAAATCATATAATTAGATCTCATTAAATTATTTTATCTAATATCAACCTTCCTAATATACATACTTCCTAATTTACAACTATTATATTTAATATTTTTCATTACAATCTTTGCCTCATTTCTCACTTCCAAATAAATGGGAGATGATCAAGATGAGCTCCAACACCACAACAACTGATGGTTGCCTACATGCCCCCTCTCTCAAAGGAATCAAGCCTCACGTAGTACTTTAAAATACTTGGATGGACAATTAATCATTAGCTTGGATGTAAACCAAACTTCTAAATTAGTAGTATCTTTTTGAGCATGGCCGCTGGATTCTCATTCATATCTATCTTTTTCTATAAAATATTCCTATCATCAATTAAATATTATTAGAAACTTATGATATGGATTATGAACTGGATTTGTGGTAAAAAATATCGCACTCTGACTACCACAAAATATTGTTAGAAACTTATGATCAACTCTTATGTCATTTAGTATGCCCTGCATGCATATCACTTTTTATATCATCTCCTTGACTGTTATGTACTTGGCTTCCATAATAGAAAAAAAAAATTGTAGACTGAAGAACTAATCTCCAACTGACTGGACCTCCCTTTAGTGTAAATAAATAACTAGTTATAGACATGCATCTATCTACATTACCTGTATAGTCTGAATCAATGTGGCTTGAACACAAATCAGTATAGACGACTGTCTTTCAAATATCAAACCGACATCAACTGTACCCTTCAGATATCTCATAATACTCTTCATAGTCTTCCAATGACTCATTCCTAAGTCATGCACGAACCTTTTCACAACACTAACTGCTTGTGAAATGTATGGTCTAGTACAAATCATGTCATACATTAGACTGTCCACTGCACTAGCGTAATCAACTGATCTCATATTTTTTCTGTCCTAATCATTTTTAGGACATTGATCTAAACTCAACTAAAAGAAAGATGCAATGGGTAGATTCACCGCCTCAACCCCAAACTTCTTCAGAACCTTTCGAACATATACTCCTTGCGAGAGTCAAATTTTTCTAGCTACATTGTCCCTGAGAATCTTTATGCCAAGAATTCTGAGAGATTCATCCGACTCCACCTTAAAAGTTTGGACAATTGTTTCTTCATCATATCAACCTCTGTCTAACTGATAGATGGAATCAATATGTTGTAATATATAGAAGCAAGTAGATGAACTCACCATTAATCATTTTTTTTTAAATATACACAGTGATCGTATTAGCTCCTCGTGTACTTCTATCCCATCATGAATTGATCAAACTTCTTTTATCACTATCGTGATGATTGCTTCAACCCATATAAAAACTTATCTAATCTGCAAATCAAGACTTTTGAGACTCTATATCTAGGTGGTTGCAACTCTTGCAATTCTCCATGTAGGAACGCGGTTTGCTCCTTAAGCTACTCCAAAACAGACAGACTGTGCTACAAGTGCTCAGAGAACACTGATCGATGGATGCTTGACCACTAGGGAGAACACATCGTCATAGTCAATTCCTTATGATTGCACAAAGCCTTTGGTCACTAATCTTGCCTTGTATCACACATCAATTCTATGAGATCTTTCCTTCTTTGCATACGCCATTTGCACCATTTTCTCCTGGAAAATGTTTTACCAATCTCCATGTAGTTTTCTTCCGAAGAGGCTCAATCTCTTTATCTATTGTCCCTCTCCAAAATTCACCTTATGGGTCCTTCACCGCTTCTTTGTAGTGACAAGAAATTTCAGCCTCTGTAGTTGAAAGTGCAAATGCAATATGATACCTCAACTGAGTTGGTTTTGTGATATTCTGACTTGTGGTCTTGTTTCTAGCAATAGATTCATGAGCAGGGACCTCATCCTCAACATCTTTCACATTCTCCTGAGCACTATGAATAAAAACTTCCTGAACTGCAACTTAATCAAGTACCTGAGTCGGAGTGAACGAATTTTATGGAATAAATGAAGGTGCATATCTGTTGTCCCAATAGAACTCTTCATCTACTTCAAGTTTCAAGGCTTCAACAAGCGCGTCTCCTCAAATGTAGCATTCATGCTAATAACAATCTTCTTTTCTATCTTATCCTAAAGTTAGAAACTCTCGACTCCACGCTTAAAGCCAATAAAGATCGTCTTTTTTTCTCGTGATTCCAGTTTATCATTTTGCACACGATTTTAGTTTATCATTTTGGGCGTGGTAGTAAGCTGGACACCCAAACACTCATATGCTCATAATCTCTTTCTGGATGCCTCGACGACATCTCGTTTAGGGCTTTTTTTCTAGTAGTTACAGAAGGTAGACAATTCACCAAGTGATAAGCATAGCATATGATCTCAACCCAATAAACTCTATCCAACCTAGTCTTTGACAACATACACTGAATTTTCTCCACTAAAGTTTGATTCATCCTCATTGTCATTCTGTTTTGTTGTGGCATCTCTCCAATAGTGCAGTGGTGTTCTTTCACAGCTATATGGTACCCTTGCAAAAAACATATGATATATATTCACCCTCATTGTATGATCTGATACAACGAATATTTTTACCAGTCTGAGTATTAATCCATTTTTTTTCAAGTTATGAAAATCTCTTGTACCTTGTTCTTGCACTTTGTGTGAAGCATGTTCACAAATATATCTGTAGTAATCATCTATAAAAAAATATAAAATATTTTCGTTTGTCGAATGATATCGTATTCGTCAGACCTAAACATTTGTGTGAACATGTTATAAAATATTTTTTTTACTTTGGATGACACTACCAAATGATACTTGTATATTCTTGCTAAATACATAATATTCATAGAAATCAAGCTTGTAGGTGCTCAATCATTTGATCAATCATTGTTTCACCAAAGCTTGAAGTGAAGCTTTTCCAACATGAGCTAGCCGCATATGCCGCATATGCCACAAATAGTGGTATCAGAAGAATCATCAGCAGCAACAGTTGTGCAGTCACTGTACTTTCCTGAAGATTGTAAATATTGTTATGTCGAACTCTCTTCATTAAAATCAGTGCTCCATGACATGTCTTCTAAACTTCTGCCTCAATAACCATCTTGTAGCTCTTGGCCTTTAAGACCCCAATTCATAGTAAATTCTTTGTGATATCTGGAATATATCTAACATCAGTCAGTTCCTTAATGATACTATAATTCATCCTGTAAAGTTGTTGTCTACACCAATAATTCAATAAGATTGATTGTTTTCCATATTCACTATACCGCTATCGAGCTTCTTGTACTTACAAAATCACTCTTGATGAGGATAAATGTGATTGACACAAGTGTATAGAATCCAACAAGAATCATTTGTATATAGACTACGAGAAACCGTAGATAATGATACATCTGAATTTGCCTCGTCACTCCTCTCTACAATAAGATTGACTTTCATCTTAGAGGGAATTCCCTTTCCCTTCTTCGTCAATAATGGACAATATTTCTTTCAATAATCAGTCTCTAAATAGAAAATACACTGATTTTTTATGACTTCCCCCACGAGATTTGTCTTGTTTTTGAGAAGTATCTCTATTGTCACCCATCTTTGCGTAATTCCTTTTCTCATATCTGCCACGTTGGAGTTTCAGTGACTCAGTGGAGTTCATCTTTGCAGATTCTTTGTCCATTCGACGGAACTCATGGTTCAACAACGTCGTAGTTACCTCCCCATAACTCAAGGCATCTTTCCCATTAATAAGTATCATCTTGAAGTTTTTATACTTATCCGAGTGTAAAATTCTATAGGAAGCATCTTGTCTTCATCTCCAACCTTCTCATCCAGATTTAGCAGATTTGGCAAAAGTTTTATAAAATTATTCAAGTGCTCATCAATAGTAACCCGACGTCTCATTTGAAACGTGTAGAGTTGACGTTTCATATGAAAATGATTCCCCATGCTCTTCATGAGATATTTATTTGCCAAAGTCCTCTAAAAGTTTCATGCAGATGTCTCAATTATCACCCTATATTTGATCTCCTTAGATAAGCATTTTCGGATCAAGCCACACACTTTGGTTTATTTTCAACCAATCTCTTTTTGACATCTTTTTAAGGTGTTCATCATTATCAATAACTTCCTTCAGATTCAAAGAGCACAACACATCTATCAGTTTGTATCGCTACATGCTGAAGTTCCTTTTGCCAAATTTCATCACCTTGATCTTGATGGGATGTATAACCACTTATTGAATTGATGTTTTTCCACCGTCATGAGGGATGTTCCACATATTATTTATGGTTTCACCAGATCTAGTAACCCAACTTACTTCGATCTCTGTCTTGCGTTTGCGACTTCATCGAAATCGCAGTCACCCGTGTTTGGAATCGCCGATCCTTTTTTGATATCATTTATTGTGTAAAACAATATGGAAAACAAATTTNAAGGCAGATGAAACCAAATTATGGAATCCACACACTGATTACACTAGATAACTAGATTAATATTTGATATCTATTCCAGATATTTAGATTGGATGATATGTTGCATATGATGATGTTGTTGAGAAATTAGGGCGAAGAAAAACAAGAATCGACACAAATCCAGAAGAACACACAGAGATTTACGAGGTGGCAAAGATGCCTACATCCTCGGGAGCAGAGCGGCGACCTCCTTTTCAATATTCAGAAAAGAATACAGAATACAAGATTCGGAATCTCAGAGACTCAGAGACTCTCTCAAAGACCTAGAATTACAAACAGATCTATTTATAATCTTAGAGTAAACCCTACAGTACAATATGTAATTACCAAATTACCCCTGTACTGTATAGCGGGGCGTTGACCCAGCTCCCCCAACCCACATAACATAACTTCCCGATTTGGACAGATTCTTCTGCTTCGCTCCGCTCCGCTCCGCTTCGTTCCAGCGTCTGTCCCTATATGGTATATAAGTCATACCATAACAAATCTCCACCTTGGCGAATATCCAACCCCTTAGGAGAAAAGATACCTGGGAGTTACACCTACACCAATGTGGGTTGGGCCACCATGCTTCTGCTGCGCACACGCTGATCTCAATCTACTAAATTCTAAGAGACACGCCTCTTTAATTCCAAGAGACATCTCTTCATTCCAAGAGACTCCAATTTCTGGTATTATTAGTCATACCTAACAATTCTCCACCTTGGTGAATATCCAGCCCTTTAGGAGAAAATATCCACCTTGCGAATATGCAATCCCTTAGGAGAAAAGTCTCCACCTTGCGAATATTCTACCATTTAGGAGAAAATCTCCACCTTGTGAATATCCAGCCCCATAGGAGAAATATATCCACCTTGCAAACATCCTGCCCCTTAGGAGAAAATCTGCACCTTGCGAACATTCAGCCTCTTAGGAGAAAAATATCATGGATTTTCTTATGCACAAATGTGGGTTGGCTAAAGATGCCACAAATATTTTAAATAATTCTTAATTAAGATTCCCTTAATTAAGTTTCCCTGAAGGGCTTTCCCTTAATTAAATTTTTCTTGATTAAACTTTCTCAGAAATCATTTTCCTTGAACTTCCAAGAAATGCTCCCCTTTCCTTCCAGAAAAACTTTGATTTCCTTCTCAGAAAGGTTCCGCCTTCGCTTTCCAAAAAAGCTCTGCTTTCCAAAAAAAACACTTCGATTTCTTTCCAGAAAAGCTCCATCTCTGCTTTCCAAAAAAAAACTCTGATTTCTTTCCAGAAAAGCTCCATCTCCGCTTTCCAGATTTTACCACAGCAGCAAAAAAAAGGAAATCGCGCAATTCTTCCGCTTCAAGAAACAATATTCTGCCTCCACGAACCAGCAAGAAAACAATTCGAATCCCCGCCTCCAAAGGACCTCCCCAGCAAAGGAAAGTCTTAATTTGCCGCCGCCCAGCAGTAAAGAAAATTATTCTTAAGCAAATAATATTCCTTCCAAAGCGCCTTCAGGAAAGGAAGTTCCGGAGGAATATTCCTCTAAATATTCCTTCCTTTCAATTATGCTTCCGCAGCCTCCTTAGAAAGAATCTTCGTTCCCACAGCCGCAAATCGAGATTCCTCCTTCGAACCCGCAAAGGATTTCTGCTTCCAATTCCGTCGCCTCCCCTCAAGCTAAAGGAATTTCCGAAAATTCTGCCTCCAGTTCTTTGTAACCAACAATGAAAAAAATTTCTTCCAGATTTTTTTTTAAGAAAAAAAATAGAAATATTTCCTTCAAAATCTTCCCTTATTTTCTGCTTCCTGGAATAAAAATTTGAAAAATCTTCCAAATTTCCTTCTCCGCAGCTTCCAACAAAGAAAATTTTAATTAAGTTTCCTTAGTTAAATATTTTCTTTAAATCAACTTAATTAAAAAACAACTTCCGTTTAATTAAGTAAAATTCAAAAACTTTACTTTCTTCAGCGGGAAAAGAATTTATTGATTTTCTTTTTTTTTCTTCTCTGCAACTTCCAATGGAAACAGATCGAACCAGCAAAGGAAACAAATGGGAAGATTCCTTCCAATTTCTCCAAGAGAACCTTCCTTTCACGAATGCGTCGAACCTTCCTTTGCAAAATTTCCTTCCTTTTCAGATCCACGCACAGAAGGAAAGATTCCTTCTTGTCGCCGAAACAGAAGCACGAACGTCCCTCTCGCGACCCGAACTCTTCCTTCCGCCTCCTGCGGGAACAGTGCGTCTGCGAACTAGGCCCTGTAGCAGCGATCCTCCACTCCTTCCCGTGCCGGACAACTCCCCAGTAGCCTTCTGCATCGAAGCCTTCCGCACCGCGAAGCTCTCTGTCGCGATCCTTCTGTTCGCGAACCCACGCGATCCGCTTGTTCACTGACAGGAAAGGAGGCAAGCAATCTTCTGCGCCTCCCGATCTTCTCGCAAGCCGCAATTCGCCGAACACCTAGAATTCTTGAAATCTAGCTGCCAATTTTTCTTCAAATCTTCTTTCTTCCTGCGTCGCCAAAAATTTTCTTCCCCTCGAATCGGACTCTGATACCACTTGTTGAGAAATTAGGGCGAAGAAAAACAAGAATCGACACAAATCCAGAAAAATACATAGAGATTTACGAGGTTCGGCAAAAATGCCTACATCCTCGGGAGCAGAGCGGCGACCTCCTTTTCAATATTCAGAAAAGAATACAGAATACAAGATTCGGAATCTCAGAGACTCAGAGACTCTCTCAAAGACCTAGAATTACAAACAGATTTATTTATAATCCTAGAGTAAACCCTACAGTACAATATGTAATTACCAAATTACCCCTGTACCGTATAGCGGGGCGTTGACCCAGCACCCCCAACCCACATAACGTAACTTCCCGATTTGGACAGATTCTTCCGATTCGCTCCGCTCTGCTCCGCTTCGTTCCAGCGTCTGTCCCTATATGGTATATGAGTCATACCATAACAGATGTAAGTTGCAATATTTTTGAATATTGACCAAGTAATGGCTTTCATCGATGAAATTTGCGTGAAGGGGATGAATAAACAGGTGCTTTGAAAATTAAAAATGGCTTTTATGAATTGTTGGTTGTGCTTTCTGGTTTAGCTAATGCATTAATCACATTTATGAGCATTGTGAATAATGTTCTTTCACATTCTGACATAAAGTTTAACTAGAGTGCTGCTTCTCCGAAAATTTGTAAAAATATTTAACAAGTGAAGTTATTTTTGAAGAAGTGTTATTTTGTTATAGTTTCTATGATACTTTGGATTTGTGATATCAAGGAACATTTATTTATCATGATAAAGTAATGTAAAGTTTGATCAAAACTTACTAATATTTATGAGATTTAATGTTTTCATGGTTCGACTACATTTTATGGACAATCTATTAAAGAATCTAGTACAACAATGACATCAATTATATTATCTTGGAAGGGTAAATTTTTTTTTCTGAAAAACTTTTATCATGATTTTAATAATATTAAAAAATAACTTATAAATTTACCTGTATTTAAATTTTCATATTTTAATAAGTATTTCAGATATTTTGCAATTCTTGAAGTGTAGTTATTTTAATGCTTTTGATTCAATAATGACATCTTATTTCTTATTTTAGTTAAAAATTGAATCAATTTTAAAAATTTTAAATATAACAGAAAATTTTATGCTATTTTACACTCTTTTTATCTTAGATATTCGAGATATTATCCATTATTGTAGATTTATATTTTGATCATTGATTTATATTTTCTTAGATATACTTTTGTGTTGAAGCACTGTACTAAAATAAAAATTGTAAGTCTCCCAAGTATTATGTTATTATTATTTTGCATACAATTAATATTAAAGTAACTGGCTTTAATTATATTGTAAAGTACAGTTAAGCTCGGATCTGCTTTATGAATATTATATGAACAATTTGTTGGAGCTGAATGTTTTTTCCTCAAAGTAACTGGCTTTGTTGTTGTTGTCGTTGCTGTATAATTGATTCAAATCTCAAAGTTTGTAATGGCAGGAAATGCATGATGTATGCATTAAAAAGAACAAATTGAGAGATGACTTTTATTTTGATAAATTTTTGTTTTCATTTAAGTTAGTGTTTTAGCTATATTTTTTAAATAAAGACATACCTATTTTCCCAATTTTTTAAGAAGTTTTGTTAGAATGGGTATCATTCTCTGAACATTTCCTATTTTTTTAAGGTTAGTTAGAATCCAACGTTTAGGTGGTTCGAAGCATTGTTTTGCATCAAGTCCCTATTTGCAACGTTGATTCTTCCGATTGTTCATTTTCCTATAAGTGTGTTGTTGAGGTGTGGTGTTCCAGCAGCTTTGATGAGAGTTGTGGCTTATTTTTTGAGTTTATTAGGCTTTAAAAAATAAATTCACACAACAAACAACCAAAAATAATGTGATTTACATGGTTCGCCGCAAATTCACCTACATCCACAGAAAGAAGTTATTCCCCTATCAACAGGTGGAGAGAGAAAAAATCGGTCGAAATAGGACTACAACTCAATACACACCCCAAATCCTCCATAATTCCTTTTATAATTAAAAGAAGATTAGGACATATAAAATAGGAATGTTTTAAATATCGAAAAATTCAAACAATTAAATCTATTTTAATTAGCTTTAATAATATGGAAAAAATCATATAATTAGATCTCATTAAATTATTTTATCTAATATCAATCTTCCTAATATACATACTTCCTAATTTACAACCATTATATTTAATATTTTTCATTACAATCTTTGCCTCATTTCTCACTTCCAAATAAATGGGAGATGATCAAGATGAGCTCCAACACCACAACAACTGATGGTTGCCTACATGCCTCCTCTCTCAAAGGAATCAAGCCTCACGCAGTACTTTAAAATACTTGGATAGACAATCAATCATTAGCTTGGATGTTCACCAAACTTCTAAATTAGTAGTATCTTTTTGAGCATGCCCGCTGGATTCTCATTCATATCTATCTTTTTTCTATAGAATATTCCTATCATCAATTAAATATTGTTAGAAACTTATGATATGGATTATAAACTAGATTTGTGGTAAAAAATATCGCACTCTGACTACCACAAAATATTGTTAGAAACTTATGATCAACTCTTATGTCATTTAGTATGCCCTGCATGCATATCACTTTTTATATCATCTCCTTGATTGTTATGTACTTGGCCTCCATAATAGAAAAAAAAAATTGTAGACTGAAGAACTAATCTCCAATTGAGTGGACCTCCCTTCAGTGTGAATAAATAACTAGTTATAGACATGCGTTTATCCACATTACCCGTATAGTCTGAATAAATGTAGCCTGAACACAAATCAGTATAGACGACTGTCTTTCAAATATCAAACTGACATCAACTGTACCCTTTAGATATCTCATAATACTCTTCATAGTCTTCCAATGACTCCTTCCTAAATCATGCACGAACCTTCTCACAACACTAACTGCTTGTGAAATGTATGGTCTAGTACAAATTATGTCATACATTAGACTGTCCACTGCACTAGCATAATCAATTGATCTCATATTTTTTCTCTCCTAATCATTTTTAGGACACTGATCTAAACTCAAGTAAAAGAAAGATGCAATTGGTAGATTCACTGCCTCAACCCCAAACTTCTTCAGAACCTTTTGAACATATACTCCTTGTGAGAGTCAAATTTTTCTAGCTACATTGTCCCTGAGAATCTTTATGCCAAGAATTCTGAGAGATTCATCTGACTCCACCTTAAAAAGTTTGGATAATTGTTTCTTCATCTTATCAACCTCTGTCTAACTGATAGATGCAATCAATATGTTGTAATATATAGAAGCAAGTAGATGAACTCACCATTAATCATTTTTTTTAAAATATACACAGTGATCGTATTAGCTCCTCGTGTACTTCTATCCCATCATGAATTGATCAAACTTCTTTTATCACTATCGTGATGATTGCTTCAACCCATATAAAAACTTATCTAATCTGCAAATCAAGACTTTTGAGACTCTATATCTAGGTGGTTGCAACTCTTGCAATTCTCCATGTAGGAACGCGGTCTGCTCCTCAAGCTGCTCCAAAACAGACAGACTGTGCTACAAGTGCTCAGAGAACACTGATCGATGGATGCTTGACCACTAAGGGAGAACAAATCGTCATAGTCAATTCCTTATGATTGCATAAAGCCTTTGGTCACTAATCTTGCCTTGTATCACACATCAGCTCTATGAGATTTTTCCTTCTTTGCATACGCCATTTGCACCATTTTCTCCTGGAAAATGTTTTACTAATCTCCATGTAGTTTTCTTCCAAAGAGGCTCAATCTCTTCATCTATTGCCCCTCTCCAAAATTCACCTTATGGCCCCTTCACCGCTTCTTTGTAGTGACAAGAAATTTCAGTCTCTATAGTTGAAAGTGCAAATGCAATATGATACCTCAACTGAGTTGGTTTTGCGATATTCTGACTTTTGGTCTTGTTTCTAGCAATAGATTCATGAGATCTTTCACATTCTCCTGAGCACTATCAATAAAAACTTCCTGAACTGCAACTTAATCAAGTACCTGAGTCGGAGTGAATGAAATTTATGGAATAAATGAAGGTGCATATCTGTTGTCCCAATAGAACTTTTCATCTACTTCAAGTTTCAAGGCTTCAACAAGCGCGTCTCCTCAAATGTAGCATTCATGCTAATAACAATCTTCTTTTCTATCTTATCCTAAAGTTAGAAACTCTCGACTCCACGCTTAAAACCAATAAAGATCGTCTTTTTTTCTCGTGATTCCAGTTTATCATTTTGCACGCGATTTTAGTTTATCATTCTGCGCGTGGTAGTAAGCTTGACACTCAAACACTCATGTGCTCATAATCTCTTTCTGGATGCCTCGACGACATCTCGTTTAGGGCTTTTTTTCTAGTAGTTATAGAAGGTAGACAATTCACCAAGTGATAAGCATAGCATATGATCTTAGCCCAATAAACTCTATCCAACCTAGCCTTTGACAGCATACACTGAATTTTCGCTACTAAAGTTTGATTCATCCTCATTGTCATTCTGTTTTGTTGTGGCATCTCTCCAATAGTGGAGTGGTGTTCTTTCACAGCTCTATGGTACCCTTGCAAAAAACATATGATATATATTCACCCTCATTGTATGATCTGATATACCAAATTTTTTTACTAGTCTGAGTATTAATCCATTTTTTTCAAGTTATGAAAATCTCTTGTACCTTGTTCTTGCACTTCGTGGTGTACACACAAACATATCTATAGTAATCTTCTATATAAAAATATAAAATATTTTCGTTTGTCGAATGATATCGTATTCGTCAGACCTAAACATCTGTGTGAACATGCTATAAAATATTATTTTTACTTTGGATGACACTACCAAATGATACTTGTATATTCTTGCTAAACACATAATATTCATAGAAATCAAGCTTATAGGTGCTCAATCGTTTGATCAATCATTGTTTCACCAAAGCTTGAAGTGAAGTTTTTCCAAGATGAGCTAGTCGCATATGCTACAATATAGTGGCATCAGAAGAATCATCAGCAACAACAGTTGTTCCAGTCACTGTACTTTCCTGAAGATTGTAAATATTTGATGTCAAACTCTCTTCATTAAAATCAGTGCTCCATGACATGTCCTCTGAACTTCTGCCTCAATAACCATCTTGTAGCTCTTGGCCTTTAATACCCCAATTCATAGTAAATTCTTTGTGATATCTGGAATATATCTAACATCAGTCAGTTCCTTAATGGTACTATAATTCATCCTAATAAAGTTGTTGTCTACACCAATAATTCAATAAGATTGATTGTTTTCCATATTCACTATACCGCTATCCAGCTTCTTGTACGTACAAAATCACTCTTGATGAGGATAAATGTGATAGACACAAGTGTATAGAATCCAACAAGAATCATTTGTATATAGACTACAAGAAACTATAGATAATGATACATCTAAATTTGCCTCGTCACTCCTCTCTACAATAAGATTGACTTTCATCTCAGAGGGAATTCCCTTCTCCTTCTTCTTCAATAATGGACAATATTTCTTTCAATGATCAGTCTCTAAATAGAAAATACACTGATTTTTTATGACTTCCCCCATGAGATTTGTCCCTGTTTTTTAGAATTATCTCTATTGTCACCCATCTTTGCGTAATTCCTTTTCTCAGATCTACCACGTTGGAGTTTAAGTGACTCAGTGGAGTTCATCTTTGCAGACTCTTTGTCCATTCGACGGAACTCATGGTTCAACAACGTCGTAGTTACCTCCCCATAATTCAAGGCCTCTTTTCCATTAATAAGTATCATCTTGAAGTTTTTATACTTATCCGAGTGTAAAATTCTATAGGAAGTGTCTTGTCTTTATCTCCAACCTTCTCATCCAGATTTAGCAGATTTGACAAAAGTTTTATAAAATTATTCAAGTGCTCATCAATAGTACCCAACGTCTCATTTGAAACATGTAGAGTTGACCTTTCATATGAAAATGATTTCCCATGCTCTTCATGAGATATTTATTCGCCAAAGTCCTCTAAAAGTTTCATGCAGATGTCTCAATTATGACCCTATATTTGATCTCCTTAGATAAGCAATTTCGGATCAAGCCACACACTTTGGTTTATTTTCAACCAATCTCTTTTTGACATCTCTTTAAGGTGTTCATCATTATCAATAACTTCCTTCAGATTCAAAGAGCACAACATATCTATCAGTTTGTATCGCTACATGCTGAAGTTCATTTTGCCAAATTTCATCGCCTTGATCTTGATGGGATGTATAACCACTTATTGAATTGATGTTTTTCCACCGTCATGAGGGATGTTCCACATATTATTTATGGTTTCACCAGATCTCGTAACCCAACTTACTTCAATCTCTATCTTGCGTTTGCGACTTCATCGGAATCACAGTCACCCGTCTTTGGAATCGCCGATCCTGTTTTGATATCAATTATTGTGTAAAACAATATGGAAAATAAATTAACACAACAAACAAAAACAACCAAACATAGTGCGATTTACATGGTTTAGCACAAATCCGCCTATGTCCAAGGGAGAGGTTATTTCACTATCAACAAGTGGGGAGAGGAAAAATCGGCCGAATTAGGGTTACTACTCAACACATACCCCAAATCGTCCATAACACCTCCTATAAATAAGATAGGATTAGGACATACAAATGTGGAATATNGTTTAGCACAAATCCGCCTATGTCCAAGGGAGAGGTTATTTCACTATCAACAAGTGGGGAGAGGAAAAATCGATCGAATTAGGGTTACTATTCAACACATACCCCAAATCGTCCATAACACCTCCTATAAATAAGGTAGGATTAGGACATACAAATATGGAATACTTGCAGCCATTAGATTTAATACTTTTCATAATATTTGTTATTTAACAGGTTGGCTTTATCTGGCTTATCCCAAGCGGCTTTTTTTTTTGTAGCTTTCTTTGATTTCTGTCTGCAGAACGATTTTCCTGGCCAACTCTTATTTCTAGACTTTTTCTAAGGGAATTTATAATTATAAAATGGGGTTTGAGACATGTAAGAATAAATGATAATTCCAAATAAATTCCTGATTGAATTTGCAATTTCTTCTCTTTCTCCCTTATAGAAGTGGAAGCCTGAATATTTCAATGAGAGTTTCTCTCCTTATAAAAGTGAGATATATGATTTGGTGATCTTTTTTCTTTCAACTGAACTTCATTTTCTTAACATTCTTTTGTTTGATACAATCTGATTCTCTATTGAAGGTGTGATTTACAAATTCTTCCTCAATCTGATTCTCTGAGGAAACTAGTTGTCAAGAATTCTTGTTCTGCAAATTTGTTTGATTTCATTTATGTTATACCAGGTTTAAAAAACCGCATATTAACGGTTTTGCGTTGGTATGTTGTAGTCTCAGATGCCATAAATCAAATAAAGCAGCCATCATTTTCAAGCAATGCAAATAAGTTGTTATAGTTTCTCCATTTTATTATTAAGGACAACATTTTCAAAAGTTTATCTCCTCGATTACCATTTATGATTCTGCTTTCTTTAATAGGTAAGCCAAAAAAAGAAAAAGTCCGGTTATGATATTCTCTAGCTATAACCGCCGGCTTTTGTTCTTTTTTATTATTATTATTATTATATTTTCCTTTTTTTTCAGCTCATTTGTATATAACATCTACTAACTAAAAACAAATACAGCCCAGATTAAGAAATTTATTGTGGGATGGTTTGTATATATTAAAATACATGTATTCTGTTTGAATGATCCCTTCTATGGCCCTATTCGTTCCAGGAACCTGTTGAGGAGATAGACCAAGCAATTTTGACGCAAGCACTTTCTGCTGCTGTCGTGGCTGTAGCTTCTCCTTCCGCCATCCGGTAATCGCCCCCCGACTTCTACCGTTTCATTTCTGTCTCCAACAATAAGATATGCAAACATTTGAAGTACCTACCTATTTGTTGGTTCACCTAAATCATANACCAAGCAATTTTGACGCAAGCACTTTCTGCTCCTGTCGTGGCTGTAGCTTCTCCTTCCGCCATCCGGTAATGCCCCCCGACTTCTACTGTTTCATTTCTGTCTCCAACAATAAGATATGCAAACATTTGAAGAACCTACCTATTTGTTGGTTCACCTAAATCATGCATTAAATGAGGTATTTGCGATCATTTCACTTTTTATTTTAGGTTTAAGCAGTGCCAAAATAGTCCCCTAACTATTTACATTTGAGACCATTCTAGTCCCATAATATATAAATATGTCAAATTAATTTCTAAACTATTTTAATATCGAGCTGAAATACTCCCCAGAAAAACTGTTTTAACCAAAAGATGGGATTAAATTAGCATTTTTATAGACTCTACGACTAAAATGGTCCCGACAAAGAGTCACAAGATCATTTTGACACTCTCTCTCAGGTCATTTATGTTCTTTTTGATTTTCTTTCATGATTTAAAAAAGGCTTGCTGCAGTATTTTCTCATCTGTTATGTAGGATTTGCCCAGTTTTTCTCTTGTTTCTGATTCTATTTTTGGCTGCAGTGCTTGGGTTAATCTTGTTCCAAAATCAGAGAGTTGGGACAAATCTGTTGCTTGCATCGGCCAAACAACGGCTTTGGCTGCGAAGAAGTTAGGCCTGAAGCATGTATATTATCCTGACCGCCCAGGTCTTGATGGGTACGCTCCTTAACTCTCAAATGTTAGGAAATTTTNAAGCATGTATATTATCCTGACCGCCCAGGTCTTGATGGGTACGCTCCTTAACTCTCAAATGTTAGGAAATTTACATTCCTTCCACACAATTCTTATATATTTTCATATCTAACACCTAATGTTTAATATTTACATACATAAGAGTGATATCTCCGGCATCACAAAAAATATCCATATCATTAATGCATCTTTGGATGTATATGTTTTTAATATCAATATGGTATTAATATAAAGATCAAACTTTCGGTGTTAGATATGCAAATGCATTAAGAATTGTGCGGTATGTTTGAGATTTCTGCAAGAGGAACTATCATTATGACTTGGACTAATTTAACCTCATTATGATTATAACTTGGAAGAATGATATATTTCTCTTAAATCCACTATATTTGCTGTTCGTAGGTGGATAGAAAGTATTCTTGAGGCTCTGAGAATGGATGGGTAAGCAGAAAAGGTTTCACCTAGTTGAAAATACATTTAGAAGTGTAGTATTTTATTCCTCTTATATATTTGCATGTTGTGTTGGTGATGCTAAATGCAATTTTATTAATTGGTATGATTAATTAAAAGATACAAAGAAAAAATAAATTGATTGTTGCTTAATAATTTAGGCTAATCTTTGTGTAGTCTCTNTCCACTATATTTGCTGTTCGTAGGTGGATAGAAAGTATTCTTGAGGCTCTGAGAATGGATGGGTAAGCAGAAGAGGTTTCACCAAGTTTAAAATACATTTAGAAGTGTAGTATTTTATTCCTCTTATATATTTGCATGTTGTGTTGATGATGCTAAATGCAATTTTATTAATTGGTATGATTAATTAAAAGATACAAAGAAAAAAATAAATTGATTGTTGTTTAATAATTTAAGCTAATCTTTGTGTAATCTCCCTATTTATGCTTGTAATCAACTCCACCAACTAAGTTTGTAACTGAGCCAGCCACACTTGTGAGCCGGCTCAAGCGAAGCTCGATAAATGACTTGTGAATTGAGTTTGATGAGCTAACAAGTCGAGTTCACACCAATCCTGACTCGACTCGTTAGCTCGTGAGCCGGCTTGTTTAAAAAATAATCAATATAAAATATATTCTAAATATAATAAAAGTCAAAAAAAATTTTTAATTATTAAACATATTTAAGTTTGAGTAAAAAATATCTTGCTTGAATTTTGTTGGGTGTCACCCCTAAACAAATAGGTAGCTTTAAAAATCCACATTTTTATTAGTTTCTTAAGAGCCCTTGAACTCTTTTCTTATAAATCATTTAAAAAAACCATTACAATATTATTTTAGATCAATTTTTCTTCATTCTAATCTTCTCTTAGTAATTATAATCATTCAATCAACCTAATACATTTTTTATTGGTCTTATGCCTGCAACTATGCCTTTTTCTACGAATCTTCCTAACATGCATTTGAATAAGTTGAAGTGTCAAATGTGCCACTTCACCACTGTCTAAATTTTGTCCAATTGCTAGACCTTGGAACGATTTATGCTTAATTTATCTATCTACTTCTGTCCTCTGATGCATGATTGGTTCATTTTTTCACATTATTTTAATTCTATTTTGCACAACATGACAAAATCTCAAAGTCTAGCCCACCTATTGTTGTTTCATCTAGCATCATGCAAAAACCACAACCTTCTAAGATGTGCCAAAGGTGCTCTCTTAACTAGAAATGACTGAATAGCTCATTCATTATTTAGCTCACTCATTATGGTTGTCCTATATTTTGGAAGAAAATATAGTAGGAATTACAAGGTTACATTGACAATATAAGGCTAGATCCATTCTATAGCTCGTGTAACCTTCACCAAGTTGATTAGAATTCTATAAGCAAAAGCTCGAGTTTTGCAATTGACATAGTCGCTAATAGTGGACTGAAGTTGCATGATAGAGGAAATGGAGTAGTTTCATAACTTAAGATAAACCTACAATTATTCATGTTGAATTGGACAAAGAGATGACACTTTCAATTCAAAATAATGTATTAGAGAGGGTGGGTTCAAGCTATAAGAGTTGTGATGAATTTTTTAATCTTTCATGCTCATCAATGAGATCCTTTTAAAAAATGCTCCTATAAATTTTTTCTTGATTCCTTAATTTGATTTTTTAACGGGCTTGATTGATTTGTTGGAGCATTTGGGTGTATTTATGGTCTTGATGAAAATAAGTATAATGTCTACTATTAGTCATATACTTCAAAGAAATTTTAAGGATGAAGCAATTCACATGGATCTTATGTTGTATCTTATGAGTTTTATTTTGAAGGAGGGACTCCATAAATATCTCTTAAATTCCTAGTTTCTAGAAGCTTAGAAAAAGCATCATGCACTCCACATTAAAAAAAAATTGATCACATCTTTATTCAAGCCTACTTCACTAATTTCAATAAGAAAAAAATTAGAGGCATTTAAATGATCTAAGCCATTTATATATGGAAGAATCACTTTGGCTAATTGAGTAGACTAAATCAAATATATATCAAAAGCCAACATTAATTTAACTTAGAGCGTTTTTATATGATCCTACATCACTTAGTTCAATAGAATTTAACTTAAATCACTACTAGTATGAGTGTCAAAATTTACCTTCTCTTATGTAATGATCTAGGCANTAAGAAAGTGAGATTGGTTTCTACCAATTAACCCCTTTATATTTCAAACATCAAATAAATTGATTAAGATTATAGGTTGCCCATTCCCCTCCTTGAATTAAGCCTAAATGTTAATTAAGGCAAGATTCCCAAAATTACACATTTGCCCCTAAGGCTTTAACACTACATAATTTGTCAAATTAAATTCAAATGACTTTAAAATTTTTATTATACCTCATTCATGGATCAATTAAGACATTAGAGGAGAAAATGTGATTTTTCAAAATTTAATTTAATTTATATAATTATTTTAAGGCAAAAATAGAATTTTTCAAAGAAAATTCCTAACTTGACCAAGATAAATTATAATCCCTTGAAATTTTTACTCGAAATAGACCTAGACCAGAGAAGCCTTTGGAACAAATTTCATAATTTTTTGAATTCTCTGTGATTTATTAGAATTATTTTAAATTCTAGGTTATTTAATAAAAATAAAATATTTTTAAGTGGTGAAAATTAAGTTTTGTATTTTTAAAAAATCTCCTTAAGGTTAGAGAACTGAGAGAAGCAAATTTTATGTTTTTTTTTTATTTTCCTTGATTTATTGGAATTGTTTTAGTGAAAACTCATTTTTAGCCTTTTTTAAAAATTATTTTTAAGCTTTGAAATTAAATATCTTCATTTAGAAAATCAGGAAAAATATTCTAATTTTTCCTTGGTGGTTAGGAAACAATTTAAAACATTTCCATGAGTTTTATTATTTTTATGTTTTTTATGAATTAGGAAGCAATTTAGAACATTTCCATGAGTTTTATTATTTTTGTGATTTTTATGAATTTTAAATTATTAAATATTTCAAAATGGGCCATGAGTTTTATTGTTTTTATGATTTTTATGAATTTTTAATTATTTAAATATTTAGAATAGGCCACCATGAGTTTTATTACTTTTGGTGATTTTTATGAATTTTTAATTATTAGGAAGCAATTTAGAACATTTCCATGAGTTTTATTATTGTTGTGATTTTTATGGATTTTTAATTATTCAAATATTTAAAATAGGCCAAAAATTAAGTTTTTATTTTAAATATTATTTTATTTTTAGAAAACATATTTAAAATAGGCCAAAAATTAAGTTTTTATTTTAAATATCATTTTATTTTTATAAAATACCTATTTAAAATAGGCCAAAAATCAAGTTTTTACTTTAAATATAATTTTATTTTTAGAAAATATTCCTGATTTTTAAAATAGGCCAAAAATTAAGTTTTTATTTTAAATATTATTTTATTTTTATAAAATATCCATGATAGGCCAAAAATTAAGTTTTTATTTTAAATATTATTTTATTTTTATAAAATATCCCTGATCATAGAAGGCCAAAAATTAAGTTTTTATTTTAAATATTATTTTATTTTTATAAAATATCCCTGATCACATAGAATTAAGTTTTTATTTTAAATATTATTTTATTTTTATAAAATATCCCTGATCACAGAGAACTGATTTTTATCTTAAATATCATTTTATTTTTAGAAAATATCCCTGATCACAGAGAACTCAAAAAATTAATTATTTTAAATATTATTTTATTTTTATAAAATATCCCTGATCACAGAGAACTCAAAAAACTAGTGCGTTTTATTATTTTTGTGATTTTTATGAATTTTTAATTATTTTAAATATTTAAAATAGGCTGAAAATCAAGTTTTTACTCTTTTTATGAATTTTTAATTATTTAAATACTTAAAATAGGCAAAAAATTAAGTTTTTATTTTAAATATTTTTTTTATGAATTTTTAAATATTTAAAATAGGCTAAAAATCATGTTTTTATTCTAAATATTAGAGAAAATACCCCTGATCACAGAGAACTCAAAAAACTAAGTTTCATAATTTTTTGAGTTATATCTTGAATTTTAAAAAATCATTTAAATTTTAAGAGTGGTATTTATCTTTAAAAATCAATTTAAGTTNTCGTTAGCTCGTGAGCCGGCTTGTTTAAAAAATAATCAATATAAAATATATTCTAAATATAATAAAAGTCAAGATTTTTTTTAATTATTAAACATATTTAAGTTTGAGTAAAAAATATCTAGCTTGAATTTTGTTGGGTGTCACCTCTAAACAAATAGGTAGCTTTAAAAATCCACATTTTTATTAGTTTCTTAAGAGCCGTTGAACTCTTTTCTTATAAATCATTTAAAAAAACCATTACAATATTATTTTAGATCTATTTTTCTTCATTCTAATCTTCTCTTAGTAATTATAATCATTCAATCAACCTAATACATTTTTTATTGGTCTTATGCCTGCAACTAAGCCTTTTTCTACGAATCTTCCTAACATGCATTTGAATAAGTTGAAGTGCCAAATGCGCCACTTCACCACTGTCTAAATTTTGTCCAATTTCTAGACCTTGGAACGATATATGCTTAATTTTTCTATCTACTTCTGTCCTCTGATGCATGATTAGTTCATTTTTTCACATTATTTTAGTTCTATTTTGCACAACATGACAACAAACTCAAAAGTCTAGCCCACCTATTGGTGTTTCATTTAGCATCAAGCAAAAACCACAACCTTTTAAGATGTGCCAAAAGTGCTCTCTTAACTAGAAATGACTGAATAGCTCATTCATTATTTAGCTCACTCATTATGGTTGTCCTAAATTTTGGAAGAAAATATAGTAGCAATTACAAGATTACATTGACAATATAAGACTAGATCCATTCTATAGCTTGTGTAACCTTCACCAAGTTAAATAGAATTCTATAAGCAAAAGCTCGAGTTTTGCAATTGACATGGTCGCTAATAGTGGACTAAATGATTATCATTGTCCAAAAATAGTTGCATGACGAAGGAAATAGAGTAGTTTCATAACTTAAGATAAACCTACAATTATTCATGTTGAATTGGACAAAGAGATGACACTTTCAATTCAAAATAATGTATTAGAGAGGGTAGGTTCAAGCTATAAGAGTTGTGATGAATTTTTTAATCTTTCATACTCATCAATGAGATCCTTTTAAAAAATGCTCCTATAATTTTTTTCTTGATTCCTTAATTTGATTTTTTAACGGGCTTGATTGATTTGTTGGAGCACATGGGTGTATTTAAGGTCTTGATGAAAATAAGTATAATGTCTACTATTAGTCATATACTTCAAAGAAATTTTAAGGATGAAGCAATTCACATGGATTTTATGTTGTATCTTGTGAGTTTTATTTTGAAGGAGGAACTCCATAAATCTCTCTTAAATTCCTAGTTTCTAGAAGCTTAGAAAAAGCATCATGCACTCCACATTAAAAAAAAATTGATAACATTTTTATTCAAGCCTACTTCACTAATTTCAATAAGAAAAAAATTAGAGGCATTTAAATGATCTAAGCCATTTATATATGGAAGAATCACTTTGGCTAATTGAGTAGACTAAATCAAATATATATCAAAAGCCAACATTAATTTAACTTAGAGCGTTTTTATATGATCCTACATCACTTAGTTCAATAGAATTTAACTTAAATCACTACTAGTATGAGTGTCAAAACTTACCTTCTCTTATGTAATGATCTAGGCCT
>JXCR01139958.1:53781-70593 GCA_002079205.1 Phalaenopsis hybrid cultivar | reverse complement strand
ATATATATATATATATATATATATATGTGTGTGTGTGTGTGTGTGTGTGTGTGTGTGTGTGTGTGATAATTAATGTATCATAAATTTCTTAATTAATATCATGTAATTGTCTCCAATATAGAGCCAGGGTGTATGGGTGTAAACGAACTGAACACGAACAAATAGAGCTTATGTTTGCGTTCGATTTGTTTGAAATAAGCTCGTGTTTGAAATTGTTCGTGAAGTCACTGTTCGTGTTCGTTTCTTAGCGAACGAGCCGAACACAATCTGTTCACGAACGACGAGCCAATTTGACATCCCTAATATTAATATATAAATAATATATTATATTAATTATATAACTTATATTATATAAATATATAATATCTATATTAGTATATTACTGATATAGTATATTAATATATTCTTATTATTAATTTATTTTATATTATAATTCATACAACTTAATTTTTTAAAAATATCATAAATTTTTTATATATAATTATTTTAAATTATTTTTTATTTCAAACAATAATAATTCGAACACGAAATAACGCATCACTGTTAGTGTTTGGTTCGTTTAACTAACCGAACAAATAAAATTTGTTTACATTTGTCTTGTTTACTTATCGAACGAATCGAACACGAACTCATGGACGAACCGAACACGAACTGTTCGCGAACAACTAGCTTTTTTGACAGCCCTACCAGGGGGGGCTTGAATTTCATGGAAAGGATTCTGTTAGTAAGAAAGAAAATTTTCTGATTTCTTGAAGATTTTAGGAGTCGTCAATAAGTAAATAATCTAGAAGGTCAGTGCATACTTTTGTAATTCAATATTTAATTTATATGAATAAAGAATTCAGATTAGTGACAAAACGGTCAACTTTGTAATTGAATAGTTTGGAGTGGGTTTCTAGAAAAAGGACAACGGTGGTTGCAAGCGCAACTCCGATCTACACCGTAGATCACCATTTCTTACCGTCGATCAAAATTTTTTTTTTAAAAGTTAAAAATGGGGCCCACCGAAATATATCTTTGCAATAATCGATTGTGTAGATCGTACATCACATACATCTCTGCATGCGGTGTGTCCATAAGGAATACTTTTTCTAGGATTTAGGCAGCAAATTTCAAATATATTGTTATAAGGTTTGAAATTGCTGGCTAAAAGACTAGCTTCAGTTGCACTTTTCATACTAGTTTTAATTAATTATAAAAATTACAGTTTTATCATTAAAAGTAAAAAAAAAATTCTTGGTTTTTCTTAATTTTTTACTTTTTTTAGAATTGAATCCCTTATTTTGTTTTTAATTAATATGTTATGCTTTATTATAATTTTCCTTTGATTTATTTTTTTTTTTTGGAAAAACTAATTGCCACACCCAACTAATATATTAAACAATATATCTATAGAAGTCTTAGGCAAACAAAAAATCTCAAAGTATAAGTAAAAAAAAAAAAATTAAGGACAAACACAACGCAACATTCAGTAAAAATTAGGTGCGTTAAAAATTGGGTTTAGATTTGACTCTATCTGAAACTGCTTGACTCGAACCCGACAGGAATATCAAATAAGTCAGAAAATACAAGCTGAGCCCGAACCGTCTCTTACCCACCGAGCTGAACCCAACCTATATAATTCATTTAACATAAGACATAACAACTATTGAGGTTGAAATAAGGTTGATTTCAAGTTAATATTAGGTTGAGTCGATTTCTGGTTAGCATGTCATTTTTGAGTCAAAATCGGGTTTGCAGGCCAACCCGAATCCAACTAAAAAATCCAAAAGATTAGAATTTCTAACCAAATACTATTAGGGTAAACTAAAGCCCTAATTTTTTTATTCGGATTCAGGGCGAGTTGACGTGTCAGGCCAGTTTTTTGACAACCAATAACGATTTCCAAAAATATTAAGATTAGCCAGAGAATAATGAATACAATCCTAAATATAGTCTTTGCGAGAGATATTAATGTTTACGTTTAATTCTTGACTTCAACCCGACATATCGGAATGGACCGAAAGATATTCATAAAGATCTTCAATACAAATGATGGACAATGCTACAATCATGCACATAATTATTACAAATCACACTTAAATCTTTAATATTACATTAAAAACAATAATATTATCAATTTTTAAAAAATAAAATATGTTTTTTTACACTTGAATTTAAAGCATAAAAAAATTATGCATGTAAATATAAAAATTTGAAAGTTAGATATATAAATACATAAGAATTGTGTGCTGTGCATGTAGATTTCTCTAAAAAATATCTAATGAATTGGTCACAAGAAAGAATAATGCTATTGAATGCTTAGTCTTAATCTAAAAAATATCTAATGAATTGGTCACAAGAAAGAATCATGCTATTGAATGCTTAGTCTTAAGTTGTTCTACGACAGAAATGATCTAATTTAATTATAGCAATGCCTAAATATTATGTCACAGGCTACGTCTGGACAACGGGTGCAATGACTTCGGACATAATATTTTTCCTTTTACAAAGCCAACACTGGCTGATGGTAATTTTATAACATTTTGTCATTTACAAAGCCACCACGAATCCTTTTGCAAGAGAAATGAATTGAACCCAATAAGAAAAAAAAACAGAGGGAGACGATATAGTTATTTAACAATCTATAGGAGATATTGGTTTAAGAAGTTCTTGAACTCATGTGAGCCGAAAAGCTATATGAACACGATTTATTGAGAAGAAAGAGATCTCATGTGATATTGCATTTTTGCACCTGATTATTGTACTTATATTTATATTGGAGGAGTTGACTATGGTTTGTGCCATAGATTTGACTCTATGGTATTTTTTATGTAAAATGATTGNGATAATGGGTATGCCACATTTGCTGACAATACTAGAAGCAAGTTTACTAGGATTCAATTACTTACATGGTTTTATTGTTTAGTAGCTTGAATTTTGACTTAATTATTATTAGTTAACTATACTATCCTGAGCAAGAAGTTTTCTTTGTTCATCTCATTTTATCATAATTAGAGAAAAAGGTAATGTTGTTTTAGTAAAAAGAGATGTAATGTTATTTGATTGATGTTGAAAGTATATATATTGTAATTTTATTTCTTTAAAATATAACATCAATAATACTTGGGTGCAAAATAGAAGGGTGTGTTATACTGCTTGAACCAGAAAAAAATTTAAGTTAAATTTCTTAATTATATTATCAAAACTTAATTATCATTTTGATTATGTTTGTGGTATTTATATAAACATGACAAATAAACTAAGATGATTAAAAATAAAAATATTTTGACCATAATCAGATCGTTTTGAGTTACATCATTTGAATTTATTTAGATTTATCAACATCACTTGCCTAGAAACAAAATCTAATGGATTTATGTTGTAGATGATTATTTAAGATATACCCGGATGAAAAAAAAGATATGTTAGGATGATTTTATCTATAAATAAGCATAATGCAGTTGGAGAGTTTAGAAAACCTATTATTATATAATAACAAAGAATAAGGATATTTAATTTCTATAATTCAAAAAAATTATACTAAAGAAATTAAAAATGCATTATTTATGGTTTTGAGTCCATGCACTTAATAAAATTATTCTTTAATTTGCAAAATATGAGATAGGCTTAAAAAATGGTCAAAACATAGCATTATGATTTTTAATTTTAATCACATAATTTTTTTTGCCTTGATTTCTAGACCCCTAGAAAGAAGTTTATTCCTGTGAGGGTCCATTACTTTTTTTTTTATCAATTATATACCTAAAATCCTCAAGTTTGAAGATTTTTTCTATTGTGTAATCTTTAGTGCTGTGTTTATAAGAGTTGTTTTGATTTCCTTAAATTTATGTATAAATTGATGTAACTCGTTGGTGAGTTAGGCTGACAGTCATCGTGTTTGTATTGAATGAACAGATGTACAGTTTCTCCATTACATAATTTTTGCATCATTTTTTTATGTAACATAACCATGAAGTAATAACCTCGTTTATTCCCTCATATCATATTTATGTTTTACCCAACATGAGGGAAAAGTGCCACAGAAACACCTTTTGGAGCATAAAGGTGCTCAATGCTATATCTTTGATCAGTGTTTATGGGTATTCCTTAGATAGTGATACGCATGCATCACACCTTGGTGCATTGATTGATGCAATGAAAAGCATCTCTTTTATATTTATAGCACCACATCGCTCATCGTTAGTGCTTTGGTGCTTAAGTGCTTATGACTAGAGCGGCGCCACTACCTTTTTAGTCAAACATGTATGAACAAGGAAACATGTAGAAGCATTGTGCTCATGCCTAGCCTAGTGGCACTATTGTCCACATTTGTAGATTTTTTAAGATATCCTCATGTAACAAAAGGATAGTAAGAGCATATGCAAGTAATTTTTTGGCCCATTAACAAGAAGGATTAGCTAGCTTACTTGCATAAGAAATATCTTTGCCAGACAAAAGGGGTTTTAAGAGTCATTTGGTTCGTTCTTCCTTTGGAGAGTTGTGTGGCTAGAGAGCAGTATGAGATGATAGGGATGAGTGAGTTATGATCATTAATTTTCTTCGTTTTCTAAAAGGGTTTTAGAGCTATTGAAATCAAAAGTTTGTCGAAGTCTTCTCATCCTTGGAGCATAAATAAGAAAGAAGAAGGAAAATAAGAAGGAAAAAGAAGAAAGAGAGAAATTTTTTTTTTTTGAACCATCAACATCTAAGAATAAATTTATGACCATTTTTCTCTATCCTTTTGGGTATCTCACGGCTGGGAGTTGTGAGTCAGAGATCAACCTCAAACCTACATTAATGGACATCTCTCTTTCACCCCACTTTTTATCTTATTTAAGGACTATATGCATAGAGAATACTATTAGGGAAAGCAACATCTTGTTATTACATAAAGCAGTGACACGGTGCCATCCATCCATATATTATCATATTATCTACATTTTTCTTTCTAAATCATTATAGGATTCATGAATAATTTGATGGATTCAGGTTATTTAACTTATCTTAAGTTTTATTAAATAAATCTACGTTGGGTTTCCTTATACTCAATTTGTCATATCACCTAGCCTTCTGATGCCCAAAATAACTGTGATGTAGGCGACCTTCTCACAAGTATACATATCACTCAAACAATATATATTTCAGAGTTTGTGTATCAATCTCATGAAGAACTTATTAAATTTTCTAATTGGTTGGAGTTCTAGTTTATCAAACCTCAAAATTTGATTTTGAAAAGTATCAAAATTCATATTAATTAAAACATATATGTCTTGTTGGAGTTTTTTTCATTAGATGAAAAGATTAAATTTTTGTGAATGAGATTATGTGAATTCTCAATATTATTTCTACCAGAGAAAAATCTTCCTTAGCCTCCTTCAATGTCACAAAAAGCATTGTAAACTCTTATTATAGTTAAAAGAACTTAACCACGCAAAGTTTCTTAAGAATCTTCTAGTCTCTTATTTAGGTTGCAATCTTCTACTGATTATATGTCTATTCCACTGGATTATTGTGAGTTAACCAACTTATTCTTTTATTCAATAGTTAAATTTTTTAGGTCACATGTGATGTGAAATTTCTAATTCAATAGATTATAAGTAAATTAAATCCAAAAGGTTAACAAAACAACAACTCACAAATTCCTAAGTAGTCTATGAAAAATTTATAGAGAAAACATCATTCATCACACATCACAACTCCAAAACATAGAAGTATGAAACCACTTAGCTACTAAACATGATTGGGTAAAACATAAAAAATTTCATCAAAATCATAAACCAAAATGTACACAAGAAAAACCCAAATTAGAATTGTCTCTCCTTGAATTATACATCAATCTTCCCTTTATAATAAATATTGTACTTAATTTTATTCTCCCGTGTACAAGCAACACAATGTCTCTCTAATCTCACCAATCAATTACAAAGAACTCACTCTCAAAACAAAAGATGAGATAATTTATGCAGGAATATTAGTGAGATCATCTCCATTATTGAGTGGTGTCCTCTCCTCTTCGTGTTGTGCCTTTTTATCATTGTCTATGTATGTCTTTATATCTCTTCTCTGCTTTGTATTTGAATAATTTAAGTGATACTTTGAAAAATGGTGTAAAATGAATTTCCACATTGTAATCTTGCTCATATGGGCACCTAAGCTCTGAATGATAGCGCATGGGCTATAGTCATGACATGTAGGCACTAGAAACCTAGTGTCAGGTTGTTGAGCACTCTGATTGAACTAACAAATTAATTCATTAGGGTGGCGCCTAGGTGCTATAAAACTCGGTTCCAGGGCACTGGGTTCTAGCCAGTCTCTCAATATTTTACAAACATTTCTTCTCTCATTTGGTGTCTGGGTGCTGGCTCATGGTATTTATTTTTACATTACTTCTCTAATTTCTTGCCTGATATTTTTCAGAATCGTATCCTTAATAAATAATAAAATCATCTTCCAAAAGCGTAAATCTAGCATAAATAAAAATTAAAACACAAATTTCATCACATTTAACTACAATTATACTTCACATAAAGTTTTCCAAACCTACAGATTACTTGCCCTTAGGTAATCATATATCTAAAATTAGACTCAATTGATTGATTTTACTAACTCTCATTTTAACTTTTTCTTATTCTTCAATAACTTATATAATCTCTTAAAAAGGCCACATATATTATTAAAGAATTGGCTCTTTATTAATTTCTAGGAACTACACATTACTTTAATTAAATTCTTTCTTAGCATAAGAGAGTTCATATTCTATTTAATTCAGATCCTACCATGATTGGACACATTAAAATTCTCACAATTTCCATCAATAGAAAAATACTTAAAATGATTTAAAGCAATAGGATCACTGACAATATCATTGTAAATTTTGATTTCTAAAAGACCAAGAAGAACAAAATTATGATCCTTTTAAAATTTTGACAATAATATGGGCATTAGTATTAAGCCTTCTAACATTCCAAGAAAGTACATTAGGAAAAAAATATAAATAAATAAAAACAAAAAACCAAATAAACACAAGAACAACATTACTTACTTCTTTCTTTCCTAACTCGAGATTGAGCAAGATTAGAAGGGATATGATTCCTATTACTAACAACATTTCTGAAAAAAAAATATTAAGATTAATAAGATCGATAAAATCATGTTTAACAGTCTCAGATGACTGAATAGGAAAAGAACCTTCATTAACAATCACACTAAATAACACCAATAAATTTATTAGAATATTTATTAGCCACCAACATTACAATTGACCACATGAACTTCAAAATTAATAATACTTTCAAAGAAAACTTCTATATTATCAGCAAACAGGGGCAGATTTATCATTCGTCAATATATCATTGTTACTATAAACTACATAACACATGAACACTTTAATCATAGACATTAATATTAAAATCATTAAGAACATTATTATCATTCTCAAATGAACCATCAGCAGTACGAACATTGATTTCATTAAAGTTATTATTCCTCACATTGAAGGCCTTAAGAGAATGAGCAACATTAACTGATTTGCTTCTATTCCTCTGCAAACCATTATTATTAAAATTTCAATTATAATTTCTTCCTCTAAAAATATTAAAAAAAAAACATTAGTAATATTAGAGAAAGATTTAGGGCAATTCATAGGATTGTGAGAAAATGTGGAAGATAGTTTGCAAGGAGAAGGTTTCCATTTGTATAAAATATGAACTTGAATTTCTCAACCCTTAACAAATAAGGTAATAGTATCAAGGAAAGGAGATTTGGTATTAACTCGAATATTAAACTGAGCAAAAAAACCTCAAAAAAAAGAATGAAAATACCAGATGCTGATGAGCAATGAAGATCCGAGAGTTCTTCCCGAGAGAAAGGGAAGAAGAAAGAGCTTGCTGACCGAAGAAAACCCTAGTGACGAAAGAGAGCTCTTTCATAGCTCATTCTCCATCACTCCCGAAAATTTAAATTATTAATTTTAATCAAATATAAAAATTAATTTCCTTAAGCTAAATTTATAGCCAATTCTATGTATTACACTACATTTTATATTATATTTTAAACACCCATTATCAACCAGCCAAAACAAAATAAATGAAAATGTATACACATGTCTCACAACTCTTATGCTACATCTAAAGTTTGATACTTACAATTATGTTATAAACTTACAAATGAAAAGATGTATTTCACTTTTAAGAAGTTGGTAATAGTGATATTTTCAATGCAAATTTAATGTTTTGAGTACTATGCATGTGAATATGGAAATTCTAGCGTAAAATATGTAAATAAAGGATTGTGTGGTATGTATGCCAATGCACTGAAAACAAATTGACTTCTGCAGGTGCCATTTTCGTAGACTTAGCACTGGTTGTTCCCCGGCAAGAAAGATAGCTTCCCAGCCACACATGTCACATTCATTCTATTGCATGTTTTCAGACTAACAAAAACATTAAGAAATCATATATTTCTGTACTAAATCAAAACATTTTAAAACATTTCAAATATACTACTTTATACTTGTACATTTAATTTATACTGCATTACTTCTTCAACAAATCGAAAGGCACACGAATGTATGATGCTCATCATGTGAGTAGTAGTAAGTTGCCGCAGCTCAACTCATTGGAAGAATATTGCATGCATGATTGGAATAAGTTTTCGTAGAGAGAGCTTATTCCATCAGAACACGGATGCAAATTTTTGTCAGTAGTCCAGTGGGCATTTGCCACGTGACAAGTGGTTCCCACCGTAATACACTGACTGAGTAAGTTTTTTTAGAAGGGTGGGACTCACTTATCACGTGACACATGCCCGCTGGAATCCAGACACAAATTTACATCTGGTGTCCTCATGGAATAATTGTTTTGCAGAATTGGTATATACAATGTTCAAATATATTTAAATATTTAGATGATGCATGTAATATTCTATCTAATAATCACTTAAATTTTTGTAGTGTTCTAATTCTATGGAGGAAAACTGGGCCTGAAAATTGTGGGAGTTGTGACTTCTGGAGATGCTTTCTTTCTTCTGCCTAAATTCAAACTATTTCTAGATGTATTGTGTATTCATTGGCTGGCAAGGAAGTCGTGAATGAAAGGGATATTTCTAAATCTAAAAGCTAAAATCTTGCTCGGCTCATTATAAACATGTCTGTAGAATATCTTAGTCGATTATAGGAAGACTTAACCTGTCTAATATCTATTAAAATGTTGCACGAAACAGAGTAAATTATCAGAATATTTAAATATAATCCTCATTAAAATTACTTAGAAGTTATTTAAATTTATTTTGCAATTGGCGTAATTATAATGATTTCAAAATGATATATAAATTTATTATAAGTTTTGACATGTGGTACGCCATCAATAAATTGTCATCATTCGACATGTATTTTAATGCATGGTAAGGACCTCGAGGTGATTGTTGGAGTAAGAAATACTTAAAATTTAATTAAGAGTCATCCAGAGCTCAAACTTTTGGAAACTTATAGTCAAACTGACCGGTTCGATGAGATGGTCCCGATGATACCAGAATTGATTTAATCTAAGTTAAATAAAGTTGAGATCAATCAATTAAACCACGTTTGGAGGCCTTCTAATCATATTTGGGAGGTAAATGAATGTCGTTTCTGACGAGCTGATGGTCGAATAGAGTGGCTCCACAAGATAAATCCAATAATTATAAGATCCCTCAATTCCCACATCATTAAGACACTCAAATCTCTATCAAATGTTATCTAATCAAAAGAAACTCTCTGAACCATCCAATCTAAGTCGTTCATATTCATGTATTAATTACACCCAAAATTCTATAAATAGAGTTTCACCCCTCTCACGAAAAAAGGAGAGAGCTTGAGGGTCGAAAAAGAGTTTGAAGCATAGAGAAGGAACTGAAGCCCAACATCACCTCGTCGTCAACTACCGCTGACCACCAGTCACTGGCCGTTGTCGACCATCATTGTCAGGCTTTCGTCGACTATCATCGACCGCCACCCACTTCATACAATAAGTTCATTCGCACGTCGACATTGTAACTCGAGAGACATTGTAACCCTTTTCCCTTCTATGAGACAAGTGGTTATAACTACAATCATCATTTTATAGTGAAACTTTTCAGTTGGGTCAGATCTTGTGGCTTTTCCCTATAAGAGTTTTCTACGTAAAAATTTCTGATGTCTCCACTAATTATTTCTTTCATCTGAGCGCGTGCAAAATTCTCGTGCAAAACTAAGATGATAATCTATTACTCTACCATCGTGAATCTTCTAGCACCCATCAATTTGGTGTTGTCTGTGAGAAACAAAGCACTTTCGGCATTGTCTTCAACTCTAAGACATTAAGCCACTATTTCCTTTTCCAATAATGTACATCATCCAACATATGAAGGAACCTCCTTTGCGTCTTAAAAATCATCCATGGAGCATTTTTTGATGTGGGAGGCAACATTCACTGCAATCTCGAAAGTTCATTCATGTCAACTTAACATACGCGATTATAGTGGGGTTGTCTTCTCACTTTCTATTCAGACATAAATTCTTTCACAACTTCTTCCAGACTGGGGGCAACCTTCACTGCAGTCTCGAAAGATCATTCACATTAACGTTCCAGACATAATTGTGGTAGAGTAGTCATTTCATATTTTATTCAGACAACAAGTCTTTGAAAATCGCTTCTATACTAGGGTCAATCTTCGTTACAAATAACAATTTTTCATCTCTCCTTCACCATACAAGAGTTTCTATTCAACCATATCAAGAAGCTAATCTCTTTAAGGCTTAATATGTAGGTTGATTTACAAGTTTGTGTGGAAAAAACTCCCGCTCGATGGGGTGGCAAAAGATTCAAAAGCAGCAACTAAGAAGTTAGCAGACATTATTCTTAAGTATGGTTGCAACAACATTTTTAAGAAAACATACGGTAACCCTAGAAGTTAAGTTTAAGAGGCTAGACTCGATAAGAAGCTACTATACCTCCGAAAGTCAAGCCCAAGAGGCAAGTCTCGATAGGAAGCTACAGTACCCATGGAAGTAGAGCCCAAGAGACAAGACTCGATGGAAAGCTACCATGCCCCTGGAAGTCGAGCATAAGAGGAAAGACTTGATGGGAAGATGCAGTACTATTGGTATTCCAGCCCAGGGGGTTATACTCGATGAAAAGCTACCATACACATGGAAGCAAACCCAAGAGGCAATTCTTGATGGAAAGCTAGAAGTGAAAATGATCCTCACTAGAAAGGCTCCACGAGAGCAAGCGGTTGACATGGTCTCCACTCAAAGACCTCAAAAGTAATTTCAGACCACTGAAAGAGAGGAATTTTAGCTGTAATATATATGAATGCATGAGCTACACTTGCATTCATTAAAACATTAAAGATAAGCATGTATGTATAAACAAAAATAATTGTTTTAATCTTTACATTCATACCAGAAAATTCTTATTATCGTTTGCATGTCAGTCATTGTACGTTTTGTCTAAACCCTAAACCCTAACAATTATTTAATAATGATATAATTTGTCTTTCGTTCGCAAACCCTAAAACCTAATTCTCTCATATATGTAATAATATAATTTTTGAACTGATGTCATCCAACAAAAGAACAAAAATTTTATGAGCTACTATCATCCAGCCAAAGAACAAAGGCATCGACTTACGACAGATCCAACCAAATAAAAAACTCTAGTTCCCCACCATCACCAGTCTTCTCACGGAAGCCCCCAAGGTTACTCATCAGTGACCAAGAATTGACAATATAACAAAGCCTCGCAATCATCCTAAAGGAGCTATCTCATGAATGAATGAGTTATCTATCGAGTTACAGTGTTTCATCCTCTGTTCGATGACCTAATCTCATTCTACTGACGGGAGCTCCTCATCCAAGGATTTGGAGTTAATATCCGAACTAAATCAACCATTCGACAAAGTATAGATGAATGAGTCAGTCCTTCCAGCCCGAAGCTAATTAAATTCAATCGACCAGCTGCGCCGACTCAGTCACTCTGACCTAACGAGCCTTATCGAGCCAAAGTCATGCCAGCTCAACCATTCAACTCATGGGGCAGCTAAGCAATAGCCTCTCATATGTAAAAAAAAAAACCCTTAAATATCATGTAATTGCTCAATTAAAATAAGACAAAATTTTAATATCACATATTGTTCTCTCTCCTCAATAAATAGGGAGATAATTTTATAAGAATGGACAATTGTGTGATTCATTGACAAATCACGATTGAACAAGGAGATAACCAAATCTTACACCATCTAAATTGCAAGTCTAGATTGTCAAAAACACATGCTCTTAAAATCTTTGCCGGAAATTATTTAGTGTGGTGGAAGAAAAAAAAATATGGATATCGTTCTAGCACGTTTCAAGGACAAAAAAAAGACGGATAGAAAGTATCTAGAAACAAATATCTTATTATTATTATTATTATTATTATTAATTAAAGATGACAAATGTCAATGGTCAAAATCACTAAAGACAGGGCTAAAATTAAAACTTTAAGAATAATTATTAATTGTTTTATCAATTAAAGCAACACTTATCTAACTATGATATTCAATATTTATTTGCATTAAGCTTGAGTACAAATTAGTCTTCCCTTTCGTAAAAATCTTGAAAGTATTGGTCAAGTTCTTCCATTCCATTCTCTCATACCCGTAAAAATCAATTTTTTGAACTACTGTCCGCAGCAAAAGAACAAAAAATTTCTTCTAAGAATTACATATTAAATAAAAAACTTATCATTACTTTTTATCAGCCCCTCTGCCTTTCCCCGCGCGACTTTACCACCACCTTCCGTCCAAAATCCCGACTTTTTCACTTCAGCGTTCCCATTGTTCAGGAACTTTACCTCTCCCCCGCCCAAAACTTCACGTATAAAGCAACACCCCATTCCACCGCAGCCATCACAATTCTCCCATCAATGGAGGTCGCCACGCCAATCCCAAGATCACCGGACTTCCACTTCACGAACACCACCTTCTCCCTCAAGCACCAATACCTCTACACCAGCGCTCCGGCAAGCCCAGCCCGAGCTTCCCCCATCCGGTTTTATCCAACTCCCAACTCTCCCCACCGCAACGATACCAGCGGCGATGTGTTCCAGTTTCCCTTTTCTCCCAGCAGGTTTCACCCTCATACTGTTCGCCGAAATTCATTCCACAAAAAATCGTCGAGACAGGGGCGAAGGAAAACAAGATCGCTTTCTCCTTTAAGAGACGAAGAGCACCTGACGAAGCCCACGAGCCCGTCGGCTAATCCCACGAAGTGCGGGCTAAGTGGAAAGTGGCCGAAGTNGAACACCACCTTCTCCCTCAAGCACCAATACCTCTACACCAGCGCTCCGGCAAGCCCAGCCCGAGCTTCCCCGATCCGGTTTTATCAAACTCCCAACTCTCCCCACCGCAACGATACCAGCGGCGATGTGTTCCAGTTCCCCTTTTCTCCCAGCAGGTTTCACCCGCAAACTGTTCGCCGGAATTCATTCCACAAAAAATCGTCGAGACAGGGGCGAAGGATAACAAGATCGCTTTCTCCTTTAAGAGACGAAGAGCACCTGACGAAGCCCACGAGCCCGTCGGCTAATCCCACGAAGTGTGGGCTAAGTGGAAAGTGGCCGAAGCTGAGGGATTTGCTTCTGTTTCGGAGCGCGTCGGAAGGGCGAGTTACTGGAAGAGGAAGCAAAGATCCTCTGAAAAAGTACACAGTTTTGCCCTCTGTTTCTGCGGTGAGTTGTGATGGAGCAGGGGAGGATAAGAAGGCGGGAAGCAGGGGAGGAGGAGGGGTGGTTAGAAGAGTACGTCGGCCGGCTGTATCGGCACATGAGAAACATTATACGGCGAAACGAGCGGCGGCGGAAGAGCAGAGGAGGAAAACGCCTCTGCCTTTTCAAAGGCATGGATTATTCGGTTTGGTTGATTTCAGGCCGTTAATTGGGGGGAAGAATNAACGCCTCTGCCTTTTCAAAGGCATGGATTATTCGGTTTGGTTGATTTCAGGCCGTTAATTGGGGGGAAGAACAAGGTGGCCGGTACCTCCTCTGTGTCGACAGGGATATTCTGAATCAAACACCAGACACCTTTTTATTATGTATGCTTTATCATTTAAGATGTTTAGTGATGCACAACCTTGACGCCCTTGGTGTCCAGCGCTACAAAGTTTACTTTTCTTATTAAATTTGAACCTTCTTCCTTCATGGAAGTTTTGAGTTCTAACTAGCTCTTTAGACTTTGTCTGTCATTAGAATTTCCCATGTTGTCTATAAAAGAAAAGAAAGAAAGCCCAAACTTTGGCTCAAAACAATTTCACTTTAATNTCCAGCGCTACAAAGTTTACTTTTCTTATTAAATTTGAACCTTCTTCCTTCATGGAAGTTTTGAGTTCTAACCAGCTCTTCAGACTTTGTCTGTCTTTACAATTTCGCATGTTGTCTATAAAAGAAAAGAAAGAAAGCCCAAACTTTGGCTCAAAACTATTTCACTTTAACAGAGGAAACTTCTTACTGTTTCTCAATTTGCAATATTTGATTTTCTGAGTGCAGTTTTTCAGATTTTAAAGCTCTGTTGTATTTAACATTGAGGATGAATGGTTGCAGCCAAGAACTAGCCCTCAATCAATTTACTGTGAAGTTATTTTGGCTGGAGGAAGTGGATTTAACAGGGAATAATAGTTTTTGGATATGAAAATATTTTACAGTGAAACTGTTTTGTAGTAGTCGTGTATAAAGTTCTTGGGAAAACTGAGAATATATTGGCCTTTTGTTTCAAATGCTTTTGATATAATTGTGGTAATGTAATACCTAAAAAAGGTTTATATTAACTCATGGTGGCAATTTTAAAAAGCATCACAAGTTGAGTTGTATCAGTTGCACTCCTAATAAACATTATATTGCTTTTTCTTCACATTTTATTAATGGTGACAAACGAGAAGGAAATTGACAATATAACAAAGCCTTGCAAATATCCTGAAGGAGCCCTCTCATCAATAAATGAGTTATCTATCGAGTTAAAGTGATTCATCATCTATTCGATGATCTAGTCTCATTCTACTGACGGCAGCTCCTCATCTAAGGATATGGAGTTAATATCCGAACTAAATCAACTGATCGACAAAGTATAGTTGAATGAGTCAGTCCCTCAGGCCCGAAGCTAATTAAATTCAATTGACTGACTTCACCGACTCAGTCACTCTTATCGAGCCTTATCGAGCTAAAGTCATGCCAACTCAACCCATCAAATCATGGGATAGCTAAGCAATAGGCTCTCATATATAAAAAAACCTTAAATATCATGTAATTGCTCAATTCAAATAAGACAGAATTGTAATATCACATATTGTACTCTCTCTCCTCAATAAATAGAGAGATGATTTTATAAGAAGGGGCTATGGTGTGATTCATGGACAAATCACGATTGGACAAGGAGATAACCAAATCTTACACCAACTAATTTGCAAGTTTAGATTGTCAAAAACGTATGCTCTTAATATCTCTGTATGTAACCTTTTAGCGTGGTGGAAGAAAAAGAAATATGGATTTCATTCTAGCACGTTGCAAGGACAAAAAAAGGCGGGTTGAAAGAATCTAGAAACAAATATCATATTATTATTATTATTGTTGTTATTATTATTATTATTATTATTATTATTATTATTATTATTATTATTTAAAGATGACAAATGTTAATCATCAAAGTCACTAAAGACAGGGCTAACCCTAAAACTTTAAGAATAATTATTAATTTTTTTTATCAATTAAAGTAACATGTATCTAATTATGATATTCATTATTTTTTTGCAATAAGCTTGAGTTCAAATTAGTCTTCCGTTTTGTAAAAATCTTGAAATATTTGTCAAAGTTCTTACGTTCGATTATCTCATATCCGTAATAATAAATTTTTTGAACTACAGTCGACCAACAAAAGAAAAAAAAAATTTTATCAGAATTTTCTCCTCTATAGAGCTGTCAATTTGGCTCGTTATTCGCGAATAACTCATGTTCAGCTCGTTAAGCAGCTCATGCTCGGCTCGTTCGTTAAGTTTAACGAGCCGANTTGCGTCTTAAAAATCATCCATGGAGCATTTTTTGATGTGGGAGGCAACATTCACTGCAATCTCGAAAGTTCGTTCATGTCAATTTAACATACGCGATTATAGTGGGGTTGTCTTCTCACTTTCTATCCAGACATAAATTCTTTCACAACTTCTTCTAGACTGGGGGCAACCTTCACTGCAGTCTCGAAAGATCATTCACATTAACGTTCCAGACATAACTGTGGTAGAGTAGTCATTTCATATTTTATTCAGACAACAAGTCTTTGAAAATTGCTTCTATACTAGGGTCAATCTTCGTTACAAATAACAATTTTTCATCTCTCCTTCACCATACAAGAGTTTCTATTCAACCATATCAAGAAGCTAATCTCTTTAAGGCTTAATATGTAGGTTGATTTACAAGTTTGTGTGGAAAAAACTCCTGCTCGATGGGGTGGCAAAAGATTCAAAAGCAGCAACTAAGAAGTTAGCAGACATTATTCTTAAGTATGGTTGCAACAACATTTTTAAGAAAACATACGGTAACCCTAGAAGTTAAGTTTAAGAGGCTAGACTCGATAAGAAGCTACTATACCTCTGAAAGTCAAGCCCAAGAGGCAAGTCTCGATAGGAAGCTACAGTACCCATGGAAGTAGAGCCCAAGAGACAAGACTCGATGGAAAGCTACCATGCCCCTGGAAGTCGAGCATAAGAGGAAAGACTTGATGGGAAGATGCAGTACTATTGGTATTCCAGCCCAGGGGGTTATACTCGATGAAAAGCTACCATACACATGGAAGCAA
>JXCR01139958.1:41676-53770 GCA_002079205.1 Phalaenopsis hybrid cultivar | reverse complement strand
AGGATGAATGGTTGCAGCCAAGAACTAGCCCTCAATCAATTTACTGTGAAGTTATTTTGGCTGGAGGAAGTGGATTTAACAGGGAATAATAGTTTTTGGATATGACAATATTTTACAGTGAAACTGTTTTGTAGTAGTCGTGTATAGAGTTCTTGGGAAAACTTAGAATATTTTGGTTTTATATTTCAATTGCTTTAGAAATAATTGTGCAAATTTAAAACAACATAACAAGTTGAGTTGTATTGGTTGCACTTCTTATAAACATTATATTGATTTTCCTTCACAACTTTTAATATTGGTGACGATCTAGAAGGTTTACAAATATAGTATTGTTAAATTATTAGTACGGGAGATTTTCTAAACATAGTTTCTATAGTTTGAATCTTACGACAAATTTAGGGTCCGTTTGGGGCAATTTATTTGGTGCGGTGGAGTTTTGAAAACGCTTCTGGTTTGTTTGGATAAACTGCGTTTTGGCAACTTATGCGCTTTGAAAAATCTGAAAACAGTGTTTTCACACCGTATCTATCTAGGTGCGTTGACAGCTTTCTGTCAGCGGTTTGACTTTTCTAGAAAAAAAAAATTTGTAATAGCTACTATACATAACTTATCAGCAGATTATTTAATAAGCTACAACTGCTCCAAACAGACTCTTAGTGGCATTGAGAAGTAAAACTTGGGCTTTAATAAAAGATTATTTTTGCTAAAAATCTTTTTCTATCCAAATTACACTGAAAAGATTTGAGTGACTTCAACTTTCACAAAAACTACTGATATCAAAGGCCATGAGATGTAAGCTGTAGAAAAATCCTATGAGAAAGATATGAATTTATCAATAGATGGACTCTTAAATAAGGAAACCTAATTCAAGTAACATTTAAAGGCGATTCATTTAAGTATTCAAAACCTTTCTAGTAAACTTTTGATTAGTGTAAGTTTCTTTAGGATTAAAAGATTATAATCGTCAGTCCATGCAAATTGTAAGAGGACATGCTTGGGCTTGAGCATTAAGATCGAGAAATTTTCAAGAAAAAACTCAATACTTATAAGAATAGCTAGGTAGACTAAAGAGGTAGCCTAAAGATTGACAATTTTCCCACAAAAATAAATTTTAATGGATCTATCATCTCGAAAAATCAATCCTCAAGATTCACGATTATAATAATAATAATACCATAGACTACAAATGATATATTGAACTATTGATTCAGAGAAAAATAAGAAGATGAAGCATTATTGTTTGAGAATTCCCAATGGACTTTCTCGACAATCTTTATTAGCCTTTTTAACTTAAAAGATTTATATGATATTTCTCAAGTTACTATGTAAATGTGACAAAAAAGGCGATTTACACGTATAGTATTAGCACACTTCCTATAAACATTACATAATTGTTTCTTAATCTATTATTTACTAGGGTTTATATATTTGAGATAGTCATTATATGATACTCATGGATGAAATTGTTTTAGTGANTAGCATTTATTATTAAAGAAACTTAAAATCACGTCCATTTCTTGCTATCTTAACTAATTTTAATTAATATCATTCTTTTGTATAATTGTTCTCAACTAAATCCAATCAAAAATTTAGAGATTTTCAACAAATTGAAAAAAAAATTAATTCTAGTACTATGATCAATAATATTCTTAATGTGTGTTGGAACATCCACAGCAGTAGAGTAATGAATTAGCATTTTAGCATTTACGGACTCCACCACACACTCAGATAATAAAAGAGAAGTAAGCAGAAGTAGACATCTTGATTTTTAGTTGGAAAACCATAGAAAGAGAAAAACCATGGGGCCTAGCCGAGTTGAAATAATCCACTATGAATGATGAGTATACTGGTTCACTCTTCTCCTTAATTAGAAAATATAGAGTTACAAAATTAATTGGTGTAAATGTACAATTCTATCATCGATAATAGTTGTAGTCTGAAAGTAGATTTTTGTGATAACATGTTCCAAGAGCCGTAGTCAATTTCTATGGAGATAGAAGTTCATCGGGAATGTTGTCAATAGTATCCATATCACCAGCTTGTCATGTAAGATGTAGTTGAAAGCCATGGTGGTGATTGGTCGTGTAAGCTGCAGACGATTCCTTTAGGGGCATCGGTTGACTATAAAAGTCGTAGTATGAAGTTTTAGGAGCTTTGAGACATGTTGGTCGTAGTTGGTCCTATAGGTCGTTGAGGTGAGATGTGTTGACGTGTGTATATTGTGGGGATCGAAGTCGTGAAATGCATGAGCTGCGGGCCACGCAGGCTTTAGTTGGTCATGTAGGCTATAATGGTGGGTTGTGATAATATTCATAGATCACAAAGGTCAGAATTTGAAGTTGCACTAGTTGTAGACCACAAAGGCCCTAGTTGATAATGTTACTGTAGTGGTGGGCTACGATGACGTCCATAAGACGCAAGGATCGGAGTTGGAAGATGTACGAGTTTTGGACCACATAGGTCATAGTTAATCATTTATGTCATAGTTTTGAGTTTTGATGACATCCGTAGGTTGCAGGGGTCAAGTTGGGAAACACATGAGTTAGGGACCATGTAGGACATCGTCATGTCGGGCCATCATGGTGAGCTGTGATGATGTTTATAGGTTGCATAGGTTAGATTCGGGATGCATGAGCTATGGACCATGAGGCTACAGTCGGTCACGTAGTTTTTAGGTGATAACTTCTTAACTGGCCAAATTAAGAAGTAAATGAAGTACAAGGTTTAAAATCATCATAACTTCTTACAACATTAAAGACTAATATTTCACACAACTTCCATCCAATACTTAACCACTTATCATTTTAAGAAAAAATATAAAAAAGATTGCTCAGAATTCTTGGAGAAAACACAACCATAGTTGAGTTTGAAAGTAGAAATCATGCAAACAAACAAGAAGTTTAAATTAAAACCAAATGTAGTCACAAAGATAAAAATTATCTAAAATCATGTCCACCAAAATCTTGAAGTTCTTTTGAATCTCTTCCTTCACTTACAATACAAATTACAACTTAAAATAAAAAGAAAACTGGCGGCAATGGCTATGGGCGGTGACGACGGCATATGGTGACTGAAATGTGGGCTGGCTCGATAGATTCTTTTTCTCTTCAATCCAAGTCTTCTTTTATAATTTTTCAATAGGTGCTTGGCGTTTCTTCAAAATGTGTCCACATTCAATGAATCTTCTAGAATTTGTCTTCTTTCATGAGCCAATTGAATGAATTTTCGTGTACATTAATTATTTCCCACATTTTCACCAATGGTTGCTTCAAACACCTCTTCAAAAATTCATCTAAATTCATTGAATCATCAAGTAACTACTTCTGACGCTTAAACGCGGGATACTTGGCACTTAGACGCAGCTCTCTCTGTTTCACAGGCACGTAAACGCTAGTCCTGGGTGCTTAGGCGTCTCAGTTCAAATTCACACACTCTTCATTGTTACTCTAAATTTGATTTTTTTAACTCTTTTCACCACTTTTCATCTATTTGATTGTACCTAAAAGAAAAATATACAAATTCTTTCATTAAAGCACAATATCTCAAAAATAGGTATAAAAATGTGTACATAAAGACTACATATTTTAGGTGTGTCAAAATCCCCCAAACTTAAAATGTTACTTGTCCTTAAGAGACACATCCACTGTCGAAAAGGTTTGGATGCTCTAAGCTGAGGAAGAAGAGATGAGGAAGAAACATAGCTTCCAGTCCTTTATCTTATTTTCTAATGTCAGTAATTCAGCTAAGAAAAAACTATACATAGCTCTCTGAGTCAACCCAATAATAAAATATGTAAGTGAATAACATTATCAACCACAATATCCCTACTTGGTGGTAGGAGAAAAAGTACATCATAATAGCAGTGATAGACATTGGCATAACCTGAGCAGAGATAACTGCATAATGGTTGAAGATTTCTCGCAACTCTTGGAAGAATGGTCGCCTCAAACTCCACCTGAATTGTTCTCGGTAAAAATGAGATAATTTTTAACAAGCTTGTTGCCTGGTTATTTCTTCTTATTGCCTGGATCTTGATTGTCATATCAAAGACGTAAGTATCCTTTAATTGGGTCACCATCCCTAGTGTCAAAGTCACCCGCTCAAGCGTAATGGCTGACCAAAAATTATATGAAGCCATTAGAGAAAAGCACACAACAGAAAAGCATAAGGACATGAAAAACAAAGTGGGATTTCACTCATAGACCTTACATATAGGGTAACATAATAATTTGAATTGTATAGTAATTTAAAAAAAATGCAATGATATAAATATCACATCAACGTAGAATTCAAGAAAAAGAAATAAAATTTTATTTTGAAGTTAAGCGATACATATTACACTCAAAAAACCAATCCTAAAAGAAAATTTTAACAAGAGGATCATCTACCACTTTGGCCAATACATCACTCCGCCGAAGTAGCCTCCTATGCAAATCTTCACCCTCTAGCTTGAATAGGTTTGATCAATGTAGTTATTCTCGAGCCCGAAGCATGAGGCACGAATCCTTGACGTCCGACAGTTTCAAATGAAGAGTGATCACCTCCTCCTCAAACCTCTCAATTTTCTCCACATGTGTCGGCAGCTCGTGCATCTCCTCCTATTGTTGAAACCTAGCCTCCTAGTTGAAGTTCTCAATTTTGTCCACACGGCAAGCAAACGACTTATGAAACAGCTGACATCCATCTTTTGTTTCCTCATGGGTCTCATATAAATCGCTAGGGCAGTTAACCCCACCATTTTCACTCCTAGTCGGTGTATGGGTTGCCATTAATGGCGTTGTAATCTGATCCTGACCAACATTTGTCGAATGCAAGTTATCAACTGGTATCGGCTTGGTTGCATCAATATATAATGTGAGAAAGGAGAAAAAATTTGAAGCTAAGAAGCAATACTGAGGCTCCTCATACCATGGTTCGATCAAATTCAGTTTATGTAATCAACACACCCTTCTTACTAGGTGGTAGTAGAGTGCTCCTTGTGTCTTGCGCTCCAAATAGTCGTAATTTACTAGAAACTTCCTGCACGGTCCATGCAGTTGGTAGGTCTTGAGCCACAATGTAAAGTTTAACCGACAGATTAACACTAGGTCAGCTCTGCTTAATCCTGATAACCGCTCAACTTTTTTTTCATCGAGAACCATGAAATGAGTCATACGATCCTACTTGATCCACTGGGTTGTATGTTTTCTGCTTCTTGATGGTAACCCTCTTCTTCCTATTCTTCTCACCTTTCAAACAATATTGTTCCACCTACTGCCCATAGGCAATGATCGTTATTTCCTTGCTCAGGAGCGGATCAAGCCCTATTTATGAGAATCATATGCACAAAAATCAAAGGAGTTAAATTTTTAAAAATTTGATTACGAAATAAATGACATCTTCTTTTTTATTTAATTCTCTTATTCTTGTCACAACATCACTTTCAAGAAAAAAGAGAATCAGGGAACTAAAACATGAATATTGAGAATGGGGCAGCTTGAATCTCAAGGAGATCCAACGACCTAGAAAAAAGAAAGTATAATAAAAGCCCCACCGAAAAGAGACCAAAAGAGCCCCACTTATTTGATTAGATGCAGACATCTAAGAGGAAAGAATGTGAAAAAGAATCATCCAAGTCCAAGCCGATTGGACTTGAACAGACTTATCAGCACCTGTGCTAACCACCACTGGAAAGCTGAGCAAATGTATTGAGCTAGCTCTCGGCAGATCCAACCTTAGAAAAGAATCTAGTTCCTTGCCGTCACCAGCCGTCCCTAGGACCCTCTCAAGGTTTATCATTAGAGACCAAGAATTAACAATACAACAAAGCCTTTCAATCCTCCCAAAGGAAATTTCTCAACAATGAATGAGTTATCTATCGAGTTACGGCGATTCGTCCTCTATTCGATTGTCTAGTCTCATTTTGCGGACAAGAGCTCCTCATCCAATAACCAAGGGTTAATAGCATAAATAAATCAACTGATCGACAAAGTTTAGCTAACCGAGTTTATCCCGTCAGCCCAAAGCTAATCAAATTCAGCTGGCCAGCAGTGCCAACTCAGTCAGCCCAATCGAACCGACCTTATTGAGCCAAGGTCATGCTAGCTCAATCGATCAAATCATATGGCAGCTATTTAATAGGCTTTTATATGTAAAATACATAAAATAACATGTAATGGTTCTATTAAAATAAGGCAGAATTGTAATATCACATCTTATACTCTCGTCTCTATAAATAGAGAGATGATTTATGAGAAGAGACTAATAAACAAGACGTTTCAATGCTTACTTCTCCCACTGTCCCTTTATCACTCTCATTTCTTATGCTCTACTTTTATAGTGTGATTCATGGGCAAATCAGGATTCAACAAGAAGACAATCAAATCTTACGCCAATTAAATTGCAAGTTTAGATTGTCAAAAACACATGCTCTTAAAATCGTAGTCGGAAATCTTTTAGCGTGGTGGAAGGAAAAATATATGGATATCTTTCAAGCATAGCGTGCGCAAGGACAAAAAAGGAAGGGGGGCCGAAAATCTGAAGCGCTTCTCAAAGGATGGAAATAGATAATTAAATAAAGTTGGGATTGTGAGAGATTTTTTAGTTAGTCGCTATAAACAAATAACTTATTATTATTATAATAATAATAATTATTATTATTTAAAAATGACAAATTTCAATTCTTAAATCCACAAAAGATGGTGTTAAGATTAAAACTTTAAGAATAATTATTAATTTTTTTATCGATTGATGTAACAATTATTTAATAATGATATTCAATATTTTGTTGGATTAAGCTTGAGTGCTATTTCGTCTTCCTCCGTTCGCAAACCCTAAAGCCTAATTCTCTCATATATGTATTAATATAATTTTTGAACTGATGTCATCCAACAGAAGAAAAAAATTTTTTTGAGCTACTGTCATCTAGCCAAAGAACAAAGGCATCGACCTACGGCAGATCCAACCAGAGAAAAAACTCTAGTTCCCCACCATCACCAGCCATCTCATTGAAGCCCCTAAGGTTTCTCATCAGTGACTAAGAATTGACAATATAACAAAGTCTTGCAAATATCCTGAAGGAGCTCTCTCATCAATAAATGAGTTATCTATCGAGCTACAATGATTCACCCTCTATTCGATGATCTAGTCTCATTCTACTGGCGGCAGCTCCTCATCTAAGGATATGGAGTTAATATCCGAACTAAATCAACCAATCGACAAAGTTTAGCTGAATGAGTCAGTCCCTCCGGCCCGAAGCTAATTAAATTCAATTGACCGGCTTCGCCGACTCAGTCACTCTTACCTAACAGGCCTTATCGAGCCAAAGTCATGCCAGCTAAACCGATCAAATCATGGGGCAACTAAGCAATAGGCTCTCATATGTAAAAAAAACCTTAAATATCATGTAATTGCTCAATTCAAATAAGACAGAATTGTAATATCACATATTGTACTCTCTCCTCAATAAATAGGGAGATGATTTTATGAGAAGGGGTTATGGTGTGATTCATGGACAAATCACGATTGAACAAGGAGATAACCAAATCTTACACCAACTAATTTGCAAGTTTAGATCGTCAAAAACGTATGCTCTTAATATCTTTTAGCGTGCTCAAAGAAAAAGAAATATGGATATTGTTCTAGCACGTTGCAAGGACAAAAAAAGACGGGTAGGATGTATCTAGGAACAAATATATTATTATTATTATTATTATTATTATTGTTTTTATTATTTTTATTATTATTATTTAAAGATGACAAATGTCAATCATCAAAATCACTAAAGACAGGGTTAACCTTAAAACTTTAAGAATAATTATTAATTTTTTTATCAATTAAAGTAACACGTATCTAATTATGATATTCATTATTTTTTTGCAATAAGCTTGAGTTCAAATTAGTCTTCCGTTTTGTAAAAATCTTGAAATATTTGTCAAGTTCTTACGCTCGATTATCTCATATCCGTAATAATAAATTTTTTGAACTACGGCCAGCAAAAGTATAAAAATTTTTTATCAGAATTCTCTGCTCTCTGGGGCTGTCAATTTGGCTCGTTGTTTGCGAATAACTCATGTTCAGCTCGTGATCGGCTCGCTCGTTAAGCTTCACGAGCCGAACACAAACAAATTTGTAAGCTCGAAATATAAACGAGCCGAACATGAACAAACATTTGTTCGCTCGTGTTTGGCTCGAATTGGCTCAAAATGAAATAAATAAATAAATATACATACACATGTAATACATATTCATAAAATTAAATATTATAAATTGTAATTAATTAAAATTTTTAAAATAAAAAAATTTATCAAAATTTAAAAAATTAAATCCTATAAATTGTAATATATAACAAATTATTAATAAATATTACTTATATAAATATTATATCTTTATATAATATGAGTTATATATATAATATAATATAATATATAAGTATAAAATTTAAAAAAATTTCTACCTCGTTACTTCTAAGCTACAACCAGCGATTCTCGGGTTCGGCTGCCTCTCGTTCTTCCGACTCTTCTCCTTCCTCTCAAAATCGCGAAATGCGTTCAGCCGCGAGAGCTCAGGGTTTGTTGTTTGTATTTTTTGCTCTCCTCCTCTTCCGAGTCATCTCTTTCTCCTCTCAAAATCGCAAAAGGATTTCGGCGGCGAGAGGTTAGGGTTTGTTTTTCCTCTTCTTCTTCCGAGACATCTTTCTCTTTTAATTCCTCCAATTTCGAGCCGAACTCGAGCCAAAAATTATTATTTGAGCCGAACACGAGCACGCCCTTCACAAGTCATTTCGAACAAGAGCTGATTTCGAGCACGAGCAGGTATCGAACGAGCCGACCCTGAGCTCACTCAGGCTTGGCTCGTTTACAGCCCTACTCCTCTCATTTAAATAAAAACGAATTTAACACCATTTTTCATATTAAAAAAATATATAATGATTTTATGAACATTTACAACGAGGTATATAAAGACAAATTTTTTATTATTATTACTCGTGGTTAACCTATATTAAGTTAGGACTTCAGTTGCATCCGGAGTCCAATAATTAAACCACACTTGTTAATACAGATCAATCTTAATGTATTACCGTGGGTCTCATTAGACTCCGACGAAGATTACCCGGAATCGGGATGTAATATTTGCTGTTATTACATGCCTATTATGGCTTAATTTGCCATCCTGACGCGACTTTACCACCACCTTTCCTCCAAAATCCCGACTTTTTCACTTCAGCGTTTCCATTGTTCAGGAACTTTACCTCTCCCCCACCCAAAACTTCACGTATAAAACAACACCCCCTCTCACCGCAGCCATCACAACACTCCCATCAATGGAGGTCTCCACGCCAATCCCAAGATCACCGGATATCCACNAGGCGGGAAGCAGGGGAGGAGGAGGGGTGGTTAGAAGAGTACGTCAGCCGGCTGTATCGGCACATGAGAAACATTATACGGCGAAACGAGCGGCGGCGGAAGAGCAGAGGAGGAAAACGCCTCTGCCTTTTCAAAGGCATGGATTGCTTGGTTTGGTTGATTTCAGGCCGGTAATTCGAGGGAAGCATAAGGTGGGTAGTACTTCCTCTAATTCGACAGGGAGAATCTGAATGGAAGGAAGGAAGTTCAGCGTAGCTGATCAAAGTAATCTGTAAGCTATGAAATTATTTTCGCATGAATATAATATATGAAATATTGTTAAAAATACATATTATATTTATATCGAAATAAATTCATTAGTTTAATTATTCATGTTGATGAAAATAAGAATTTAAATATAATATTTCAAAATTATATTTATGTAAAAGTATATACATTGCAAAAAATATTTTTTGTTTTAAAATAATTAAAATTAGTGCTATTTTTAAGATGATGTTAAAGATTTAAATGTTCAATAGAAAAATATTAAATGTTTGTTATTAGATATGAAAATGCATACAAAATTATGTATTATGTATACAATTTTTTTCTTAATTTATTTTTTTATTTTAAAAAAATATTATTTACAAAAAATATAAATTGACACAGTCAAAATTAAATAACAAGTAAATTAAACTGGCTGCTGGCAACAAGTCATTTTAGCTTCCTTCCTACGTCTCTCTCCTTGAACCTAATTTGAGAGAAGCCATTGTTGTATCAACCAACCTACCTTTCAAAAGTCATGGGCACCATTGTAACATTAAAGAATAAATGCTACACAACTCTAAACTGATAGCCCCATGGGTAGACCTACGTTTAGCAATTCCTGGCAGTGAATCTAGGTATCCTATTTATTAGGGCTATGCAATTTCTTATAGGGAAAATTACATGCATAGGACCCAAGTCTTGTGGATTTATCTATATCACGCCTAAACTTATAATCTTACATGCATAACATTTTATCTATAGATGAAAAGACGGATTTGATTATTAAAAAGTGATAATAAGTGATACTTTTCATATGATGTTTGTAATTATGAAGGTTTGGGTGTGAGATTGTTAAATATGAAAGTTTAGGATGTTATGTATGTAAAAGTTTTTTTTTTTTTTTATTTGTCAACGGCACCCCTTTTGCCCAACTTACGTTAAGACGCCCTGACTAACACCACGAAGTAGGGAGTGATAGCCAAAACCCGTAGCATCTTTCTTGTACTTGGTTCTCTCGTATTGTTGAAAACCACAAACGCATGTCAAGTAAATGACACTAGTCACACCACGGATGTGTGCCAACCTTTGACCCTCTCTCCCACACTGTCCTGAAGCCAACACTTGTCGAGCCGCCTATGCCAATCACATCACGAACATCAGTCGCCGTCTTTGGCCCTCTCTACCACTCTCTCCTCATATTGAGCACCAAACAATTGTTTATTTTGTAAGCTTTATCATTTCGGATGTTTAGTGATGTACAACCTTAACGCCCTTGGTGTCAAGCGCTAGAAATTTTACTTAAAAAAAAAAATTGAGCCTTCTTCCTTCATGAAATTTTTGAGTTCTAACTGGCTCTTTGGACTCTGTCATTAGAATTTTGCATGTTTTGTCTATAAAAGTAAAGAAAGAAAGCTCATAATTTGGTTCAAAACTATTTCATTTTAATAGAGAACTTCTTACTGTTTCTCATTTTGCAATATTTGGTTTTCTGACTGCAGTTTTTCAGATTTTTAAAAATCTGTTGCATTTAACATTTAGGAGAAATGGTTGCAACCAAGAACTAGCCCTCAATCAATTTTCTGTTGAGTTATTTTGCCTGGAGGAAGTGGATTTAACAAGGAATCATAGCTTTTGGATATGAAAATATAATACAGTGAAGCTGTTTTGTAGTAGTCTGGTATAGAGTTCCTGGGAAAACTGAGAATATTTTGGTTTTATACTTCAATTGCTTTAGATATAATTGTGGTAATGTTATACCTAGAAAAAGCTTTGAGTGAATTCAGCTTTCACAAAATCTACTGATGTCAAAAGCCTTGAGATGGAAGTTGTAGGAAAATCCTATGAGAAAAATATGAGGAAACCTAATTCAAATAACATTTGAAGGTGATTCATTTACGTATTCAAAATCCTTCTAATAAACTTTTGATTAGTGTAAGTTCCTTTAGGACTAAAAAGGTTATAATCGTCGGTCCATGAAAATCTTAAGAGGACATGCTTTGTATGCTTCGACTTGAGCATTAAGATCGAGACATTCCAAGAAAAAATTCAATACTTATAAGAATAGCTCAGTAAGCTAGAGGGGTAGCCTGAAGATTGAAAATTTTCCTACAAAAAAAAAACTAATGAACCTAGCATCTCGAAAAATCTATCCTCAAGATTCACGATTATAATAATTATTGCATAGACTACGAAAGATATATTGAACTATTGATTCGGAGGAAAATAAGAAGATGAAGCATAATTGTTTGAGAGTTCCCAAAGGATGACGAATGAGGAGATTTACGTGTATAGTATTAGCAAACTTCCTACAAACATTACATAATTTTTTTCTTAACATATTATTGACTAGGTTATATATTTGAGATAGTCATTATATGATGCTCATGTATGAAATTGTTTTAGTAAAATGGTCATATATATATATATATATATATATATATATATATATATATATATATATATATATATATATATATATATATATATATATATATATATATATA